>JAZDUA010000632.1:295000-804121 GCA_038098605.1 Gryllus longicercus | reverse complement strand
CAAGCTTCGCATGACAAACGACGACCATTTTGATTTATGTCAACGATAATCGTTTAGAAATTTTCTGATTACATTATTTTTAAAATATTGGAACTAATATTAAAACAAAGCACAGAAGACGTAGCCAACGGCACAATTTTCGTTTTATATCTCATTCAGCTGTGCTGTGCTGGGGGAAATTGATAGGCACTTACACTAAAATTTGTTAACGGACACGCGAAAAGGCTACATCAGTTCTGAGTAGTGTCAGAAGCCTGGCCTATGTGAATTTTTCTTTCTTCCAAGTTCATTCTTTGAGGCTGCTAGTCTTACATGCTTCGCCGCCGTTCGTAGAAAAATACACCACAGTTTCACATTATTCACTTAAAGCCTGTTGTATGCCTATCGCCGTATAATCAACTTGCAACTGTCATTTAAGCAGCAGACAAGAGCAAGACACGATAACCTGATAAAGTGGATTTGAGAACATGGTTTTACGCGCAGTTGAGAACATACGCTCATTTGCTCGGTGCCCTTGCCTGTAGTGCAGATCGTACGCCTAACTTAGGAGAGATCAATTATATGCTTTACAAATGACAAACAGAACGTTAGAAGATAAAAAAGACTGCCATAACAATACTTCTAAATTGAGGTAGAAGCGGGAATAACAAAATTATGTTATTTATACTGCATATTTCAAATGTCGCCGTATTTGACATATTTTACGACGTACTTAAAAATAATTCTTGAGATTACTTGACATTTTACAGAACGGAAATAATTTTCCACTCAATGAAACGCGTTTCGAAATAAAATTCGCACACGCACACCACGCAAAAATTGATGTTTGCTATGTCACCGATTGATTTATGGAATAGAGATTCCGGACTTGCCAATTAGTAAGGTATTTAATCGCGTAAACGTAGTGCACGGTGGCGGTAATCATCCCCGCTGAATGGCGAGATCCGGCGTCGACCTACACATCGGCTAGAGGTTTTCCTCTCCGGGTACCTCCCACTAGCTCGGCACCTCTCCAGCCGGGATACGCTCTTAGCTCCCTCCCGGTGGGTCTCGTGACGCATGTGGTATCGTAGTTCATGCAAGTGTACGAGGGTGTAAGTAAAGGGTGAGAAGGGGACAAGGGAGAGGAACGAAAAATCACGCGCGGTCCGTGGCCATTGGGCACGGTACTACTCTGGTATTCGCCTGATGTTAATCGGAGAAAGCATCAGAGCAGGATCTACCGATCAGGGCAACCGACCGCAAGTAATCTGCAGACAGTGGCTTAACTCGAAATAGCAGTCCAGCTAATGTCGAAAATTCTGCCACGGTCAGGACTAGAACCCTAGGATCTCTCGGTCGTAAACACTGCTTTGACATTAATTGGTTTCCTGACCCACCTATGCCTGTTTGTCTGTCACAAATTGCAGCGCGGTAAAATTTAGGCTTGCTGGTAAAAATTGCAAAAATGTTCGAAAATGAATTATTCGGGCTAAAAATGTTACAATTCATTAATATTTTAATAAATAATTACTTTATATAACAGTGCAGCATGAGTGGATTATAACAGTTCTACAAATTGTCGAAGTTTATATTCATATTCATACTACAAGGTGCAATCAATGTTAAAAAAGAAAATTAACAATTAAATAATTACAATCCCCACATTATCAGAACATAGTATTCTAACAATATTTTAGACAGTGACTAACATTATTGGCTAAAAATAGTAGGCACTAAAATTAAAAATTTACGCATAACATTTAAAACTTTGCTAATCAATTTAATAAAAATTCCTTTCAGTTTACGTTCTCCGCCACGCATAAGTGACGTTCGAAAAGTCATCGAAAAATTTGGCTGGTCTTATATAAGTAGTTTCGCAATATTTTGAAGACATTTACATTCGATAAAAATGATACACGCATTTAATTTTATTGAGATTATTTACAGAATCACTAATGAGTTATCAGAAGATGTAATTATATCACGAGGTAAAAATTACAATGAAAATCAAAGCGCTCCGGCAGCAAACTTCCATTGTTCCATTCAAATAAGAGGCATTTTTATTTCATTGTCTTCCTCAGTGGAATGTAAACCGTTCCGAATACAAAAGGAACATTGGTACGCGCATATGAGTGATCATTCCTCTTTTTGTATTCTTCGGAGAAGTGCTGAACGATTCCGCATACCAAAGGATCGTGAGGAGATTGCTGAAGAATGAGCAATGGTATTAGCAGAACAGGAGAGTAAGGGACACAACATAATGTGAAGATACAATACAAGAAAATGAATGAAGAAGGAAAGTTAATTGTTTTTAACAAAGATGACTAGGTATGCGAAAATATTAAATAAATGGAGAGTTTGAATGAAAAGAAAAACAAACAAACGAAAATCAAACTTGGAAACCTAATGGTTTGCTTCAGTACATTTAATATGCAGTATATCTATCATGAGTTACCTCTTACATGTTAAATACAGTATTTTGAAAAAAAAAAATTCAGATGAAGCCTGCTTGCAGTCTGTTCCAATACGGACTGAAAATGAAGATACGTATTACAATTGCAATGGTAAAAGATTGAAATTATATTAGTTCTGAGAGGATAAGTCACGTGGAAAATCCAAGGCTCCGCAGATATCTAACGGGCCAACCACTTCTCTCTTATTCTGAAATGAAATGGAAGACTTCTTCAAGTCTCCTTGTAAGGATCACTACTATAAAACGCAAGAAAAACCTAGAATTATCAAAAAAAAAATTATTCAAAGGCTCATTTATCTACCATGAGTGACTTCCGGCAAAATTGCATAGTAGGATTCAAACAAGCTTATTCTCCGACCGCCGACAGCTTTTTCTTTCTCGCATTTCGAACAAGAGCTCCCACATTCGTGGTTTCCGAGACGTGGGTGTGGAAGGCACATCTGTTCCCTCCCATGATTACGCGATGGCCTCAAATGACAACTCTCGCGCCACTTTAATAACACGACTAAGTAAAGCGAACCAAACACGATGTTGAGCGCATAGGTCCGTTTTAGCCGCGAACACGCCGCAGAGCGCTGAAAGCGGCCCCGGCTCACGAGCAACGGCGAATAAAAATAGCCTCTAAATGGACGTTAAGCAGATGCAAATGGGATGCTAAGTGCACGGTAGTGGCGAGGCGAAGGTAATCATAGACGTCGAGTAAAACACACAGCACTTGTTCAGGCCGTAGCGACGAGAGACGGTTCTCTCTTACTCGTTCTGATGCGCTGAGGCCTTCCGGTCGCCGATCATGGGTTCGCAGAACGCTAGCGAGAGCGAGAGCGAGAGCGAGAGAGAGAGAAAAAGAGAGCGAACGAAGGGGGCACACAGGGACAGAGTCAAAGTGAGAGCATGCGAAAAAACAATAGAAGAGCGAAAGGGAGAGAGAGCGAATGAGAGAGAGAGCGTGAGAGAGAGAGGACGAGAAGGAGAGAGCCAGCGAGCGAGAGAAAGACACACACGGAGCGAGAGACTAAGGCAGAGGGAGGGAGAAAGGGAGAGGGAGCGAGCACCTGACGGCGAACGATATACGCCAACGGCCCGCCCGACCAGCTTTGTCATAACCACGTGCAGGTGGCAAGCGAGAGAAGGTGGGGTCGCTCACCGCGAGGCGCATATTATTGTGATCTAAACTGTTACGTCTGCATTTCTCAACTTTTTGCATTCGTAAAATCCTTGATACTGTTATTCCCATTTTAGAGAATCCTTAAATATAAGTGTTATTCATTAGTATTTATACTGCTTATAAGCATTTCCTTCTTTATAATTAAATATCATAGAATACTTATTATTAATCAATAAATTGAGATTTCTGTATTATAACTTACAACAAAAATAATGTACGCTCTCTAATAAAACTACAAAAACTGAATTGTAGTCTCCAAATCGAAAAAAAATATAGTGTAGTTACAATATCTTGACGATATGTCATTTTCATGAAAAAGATACAAAGAAACTGTTTACGCTGATAAGTAACTGCATTTTGCGATATGCACATTTTTTATTTCATATGTGTTTGTTTTGCATTATATCATACTATTGTTTAATATTTATCCCTGATGAGGGAGAAATATACATCAAAACGTGGGCATGCATAAAAAAATAATTTTTTCCATCGAATTCACACATTGTGAAGATATTGAGACCTTACAATACGATGAACCATACTATAATAGCCAGAGAAACATAATTTGAACTAATATAATGTCAATTAAGCTGAATTATCTTCATTTGGGTACAGATCTTTACATAAGAAAACGCTTTCTGTCAGACCTCTATTTGGCAAAGAAACGTAAAACCCAGGGTGTAAAAGAAAAGTTAATAAAACCAATATAATAGAAAGGTGAAGACTAAAATGAGAAATTTGTAGTTAGTAATTTATTTAATAAGTGCAGTACTAAGCGCAATAAAATTACTAAAACAATTAAAACCAATTATAAAGAACGGAGACGCATTGACCAAAACAGTGATTGCTGGCAATACAGGACACAATACGGAATTGGACACACCAGAAGGGTTAAGTATAGAAATATGGACATCGTTGCAAAGAAATCAAAATCTCAACGAAAACATTTCTTACAGAAACAAACAGCTGCGAAGATATAGACCAGTGTAAATGACCACAGCAAAGTAATAACATAAAACTGGGAGTGTAGGAACAAAAGAAATGTGAGAACAGAGTCAAAAGAAGTAGCAAATAGAATGCTAGGAGATTGCGATGCAACACAGATAAGATCAAAGCAAGATTAAGAAATACTCCGCGTAGGAACAAGACTTCAGAAACACCGTAAAATAAACAACGAAGAGTAATGAAGACGGGGTCGTTTCATAAGTCATGTCCACTGTGATATATTTTTTGAACATGTGGCAACAAAGTTAATTCTGAGTTAAGTCCAGTGTATCTGTTTGAAAACCTGTGATACAAACCACTAAATTTATCTGACTGACAATGTCCGAGAGCAGAAAGCGCAGAAAAAGTCAGCTTCCGACTGTGCTCAATGATAGATGAAAATAAATCCAACGTTTAGATATAAAATTCTAGTTCATATTTCTACAGTCCATTCTATTGCAACAAGCAGCCATTATCATTCAGTTACTCTACTTTTCAGTAGGTTTTAATAGCCTCCACTCTGGTAACATTTTTTAGCTCCCTTTACTATCTTTCTCCCCTTTTATATGGTCTAATATTCCCATTCGTCTTCTACCACTTCTCCTATTCTCTATAAGAAGAAAAAAACGTCTATTGCGATTCTCTGCTATCTTCGCCTCTCACCTCCTATTTCTTTAACGTCCTACAACAGTATTTTTTTTTATATTTTCATGTCCTAAATATTTACATGTTTATTTAAATGCCCAATCTTTACCGACCATTCAATCTTTTCAGTGCTGTCCCTTGTTCACATTTGAAATTTTCGAGGTTTCTTTGGTTCGTCAGGGGGCATACATTTCAAATCACAAAGTCGATGGTATTTACCGTAAGTGCCATACCGTGCCAAAAGAGGCGAACAAGAAAACGTGGAAAATGAGGTCTATTGTCAACGGTACGAACTATTGTGTTTGTGAATAACAGTGATTTGTATTTAATTTCCGATTGTCACTTTATTGTATTTTCTGTAATCGAAGCCAATTGTGACTCACAATTCAGTAGCAGCCCAAAACGTCTAATGACGTTTTATTGCTGCAGTGGTAACAGAAAATACAGTTGTCGTGATTAATAAAAGAATCCCCATACTACGACAATAATCTTAGGCAGAAAACGATTCGAATCAGAACCATTAGTTCTTCGGTAACACATAAGCGTATAAATTCATAAGTACAAGTTTTAAGGGGGAGGTCCCTCTCGCAATGAAATCCAAAAACGAAATATGTGTACACGGTTTTCGCCAAGTTGTTCAGTTAAATGAACAAACCTCAAATCTCTTGTGGAATTGTAAATGTGAAGAAGAGTAATGCGTAGAAGAGAAAAAATACACCTTTAAGTAAATTAATTATTTTCGAAGTTATTATCAAATCCATTAGGTCTACCGGAAGCATGAGCAAGGCACCATTGCCATTTCGATCATTATCTCTTCCTTCATCACTATTTCTTCCAGTAAACCATTCCATCAACTTCCACCAATACTGTCCCAATACGTCATTTTAACCACTAGCATTACTACCAATATATCACATTCAATGAATTGACACTACTTTCACCATCATCCTTATTGATTATTTCGATGATTGTGTACATTATTATTGCCTTGACCACCTTCTTCGTTGCAATTTGAATTACGCAATCGTAACAGTATAACGTCTTCTCTCTCCATTTCATTACAACCACACTGTCCATAAATGCCAGAAAAAAACTACCAAAAGCCAAGAACATCATTACATTCATGTCGTCAGATGCATCATTTCCATTACCAACAACGCTTCAATTTTCGCCATCGTCATTCCTTCTTTCGTAGCAATATCTCAGCACGCACTTCGAGCATCACATTCATTATTACCATCATCGCAACCTCCTCCAAGTCCCCTGCCTGATCCAATATTACTCCCCATGCCCGCCACCAGCGCCGCCATCATGGCTTCCTTCTCCATCCAGTCGACTCCCCCGCCCCCACCCGCTCCGCCCGGCACTCGTCCCCGTCTTCCCCACCTTCTCCCCGCCCCGTGCGCTATGCCCGCCCGTCCCGCCCCTCCCTCTTCCCCTCCGCCGCTCGCTATACCATCCCCCACACCTCCTCCCCGTGCCGCCACCCCCGCATCGCCGCCCGCCGCGCGGTCGTCGGACGGTCGTCAAAGCGGCCGGCCCATATTCCGTCGCTTTACGACACTTTTCTCTGGCGCTTCGCCTAATCTAATAAAGATAGCAGGACAACGCGGCCTTATTACATTATCAAAACTGGGAGGTGCTCGCCGCTTTATGATGATTGTGTCGGCGCTTTATGTACGGAGCTGCTCTGTTTATTCCTATCGGGTTAATGTGCCATATTTAGGGGCGTCGTTCGGGAAGGCCCGTAAGGCAGCCTTGCGGGAGCTTGCGCCGCCGTTGACGACGGGCGCAGTGGCGGAGGCCGGGGTGGAGGCCGAGGCGGAGTCGGAAGCGAAAGCGGAGGAGGAGACTATGCCGGCGATGGAGGCGAAGCCCGAACGATTCGACTGCCGTGGCGTCGCACGACAAAGAGAAATTTCCCTGAGTGACCTTATCGCGCAGTACATCATTTCCACAAATATAACGGTAACATTCAATATTAACTCATAGACGTAATAAGAGTTTCATTCATGATGAGAAACAATCGGCAGGCCCAATAATACGAACGTAATCTGTGAACACTGTACATAAGTGCATTATTAATGTTTATGCGATTTGTGAATTGCTTGACGCTATAATCACGTAAAATACGGTATTTGTACTCGTACAGTAAAGAATACATTCCTCATTTCATTGATACCTCTGGGAGATGTGCAGGTGGACGAGAAGAAATTGAAAGCAACGAGGGAGACTACGGGGTAGGGGACAAGTTGTGGTTGGGGCGATGGGGAAGTGGGGAAGATGAGAGAATGGAAGAATAGTGAAAGTACCTGGTGAAATGTGTGAGGGGAAGAGGTCGCGGCCGACAGACAAGGAACGGGCGTAGGTGGCGGGGTGAGCATTTCGGTGTCGTGAGCGCTGGGGCGGCGAGGCTGCGTGGGCGTTGAGGGACGGAGTGGGCGTGGATGAACGGCATGAGCGTGGGGGCGCGTGGCCTTTAGGGCAGCGCAGGCGTTGGGTTAGTACGGGGTTTGGGTTGGGGTAGGCGTTCGGGTGGTTTGGGCGCGGGACGGCGTAGGCGTGTGAGCGGCGTAGGCGTGGGGTGGCGTGGGGTGACGTGTGCGTGCGAGGGGCGTTTGGGCGTGGGAGGAGCGTTGCCGTGTGGGTGCGCAAGCGTGGGGTGACGTGAGCGTAGGGTGGAGTGGGCGTGGGGTGGCGTGAGCATGGGGCGACGTCGGCGGGGGAGGGGCATTGGCGTCAGGGTGGTGTGGGCGTGGGGCGGCGTGTGCGCGGGGGCGGCGTGGGTGGTGGGACGGCGTGGACGAGGAGGAGGCAGTAGGGCGTGCGATCATTGGCTATGTGGCGCGGGGCTGGCAGTGGCCAAGTCCCTGAGCAGCGCGCCCGTTCCACTCCCACCGCGTGCTCTCGGGCGAGCGTTTTATCGCGGACGAGCTGACGACGTCGGGCGATGTAGTGCTCATCGCAGTCGGGATTTGGCGCCACTTCGCGGATGCGTCGCCCGCGCACCGCCGCACACTCTCTGGCGGCGTCGCCTGTATGATGCCGGTTCAAAACAGTAGCCTTACAGCCTCCACCCAGGCAGCCACGCGCGCAGAGATTGCCACATCTGCAAGCGCAATACTTTATTAGTTCTTGGAAGAGTGGTTCCGGTAAGAGGATCGCCACCACCGTTCGTCCAAAGTGACGCGATTGCCTCAAACTTTTCTCTCAATTGTCCAGTTGAAAAGTATTAAATATCTGTTTAGTTTTAGTCTCAGTAATTACCGGATAATATACGCAAAGGGATTTATGTTAGCCTACAAAACATTTTCCTCTCCTTGCTGATTTTGCTTGCAGAGTTTCGGTACAGTCAGTTGCATCTTATTCTCGAGAACAAATAGGGAACGCCGCTCGAATCGATGTCCCTGGAATTTTCCAGGCTGCGATGGACTGTCCTATGTCGGAGGGACTAGCCTGTCCAACGTCGTCTCAATACGGATGGGCCTCAGACCGGCCTGCGCCTCAAGTCGATCGCTGGATTTATTTTTGCCCAACGTCTTGCTATTCCCAATACTGTGTTGCTTTCACGATAGCAAAATAGTATGTATATATATATATATATATATATATATATATATATATATATATATATATATATATATATATATATATATATATATATATTCTTGTGCGTAGATGGCATACATTGATTGATTTATCACTATCATCAATAATCCATAAATTACTTCCATATTCTACCCAGTTTGTTCATATTATTTATAAAAATCATTTACGCTTTCTATTCCAAATGTTTCGCTCGATATTCAGCTTCTGGTAAATAAGTGTAAGAAACATAATTGAAAACATTAATTTTGTTGGAATGACTTTAAACTAGAAACAAACAAAATTTAAAACTATACATGTCAGTCAGACTTAGTCTTTCAATTTGTGTAAGCCAACATGCTCGGGCAGACTGTGTAAAATCAACGTAGCAGAAAGTACTTTATATATTGTTTATATTAAGTAATTTGTTATATTCCTAATATTTTCCCTTATACTTAAGTATAAAGAACAGATAGCTCGTTCACACAGAGACTTGAAATTAATCCTGACTCACTTTTTTTCCGAGAAGTAAATAGGTGCATTAAAATGGTAGAATATGTAACAGAAAAGAAAATTCAGTATTCTGCATTTGGATAATGTTTTCAAGGCTCAGTGGTAGTTAAAAGTAATTTATGCATAGGTAAAATAGAATTTTATCTCCGAAGAGATATTATTAATTTCTTAAAGAGATAGCGAGAGATAAATTTAATTTCCATGTAGATAAAATGTGAAAATATGTTTCACATTAAGTTTCATCCCGTGTTGCATAAACTATTTGATTTTCCCCTATATTTTCAAAATTTCTATAAGAAAATAGCGTGAGAATAATAAAAGGCACTTCACTTGAGATGAAGTGGCAATTAGTGTCGTAAAATACAAATTGCATGTTTGTGGCTTCCCAATTGGCTCCTTGAGTCGTGCAAATTTTAAACCATTGTAATAACTAATTAAAATTGTTGGTAAAAATGTAATTTAAAATATTCATTTTTTCACTTTGATTTTTCTATGACTTGCGTAATTATATCAGAAAGATACTTGACAGTATGACGACTAGGAAGTATGACTTGTCAGTATCCTAGTATAGTAAAGCTGTGCTGAACTTCATATTCCTGCATAAAATAACAGAATTTAACCTATATTATGAAAGTTTGGGTCAGATATTATTACACAAATGAATGCGTATAAAATTAAATTTTTTGAGAATTGAAGCAATTTTTTTATTTTAATTTCTAAGGGGTTAAAATGTCACTTTAACACTATGTAACTAAAGATAAATATTGCACTTTGATTGCTGGAAAAAAGTAACACATTTTTATTAAAATTGTAGGTCATTCTGCATATAGGCGTGATGCAGTAGGTGATAGGTGAAAAAAATATTAATTCCCTAATACTAGTTAATTAGAATATACTATGTGAGACACGCTGTTCACAGAATGTAGATAAAAGCGATCCTGCAGCGTGCTCATGGACGTTAACGATTGTTCCATTTCCATGACATTTTTATCAAGTTTCACCCTTTATTTTTGTTTCTATGTGCAGGAATCTATCTGTTAATTAAATAAATAACTCAAATAAAACTTTCCCTGACCGTATCTTCTTCATACACAGTGAATTTAAAATCTGCTTGTTAGCCTATTTTGTTTTGTCCCAATTATCTTGTTTTCTAGTCGTATATTTCCGCATCCTTGTTTGCTGAGCATACTTTCAAAATTAATCCACTTCCTACGTTGAATTAATTTCGTGCCCTCGTGGTCCGCGTTCAAGTCTGACAGTAAATTCTGAAATATACTTGTTAATTCACTTGAGCTTGCGAGATGGCCGACTTTGCAATACAATGCAAAGGAAATTGGATAATTGCAGAAAAAAGAGAAGCAATATGTTCTCACGTCAGAGTTCCAGGCGGATTATTCCTTCATGAATGAAGTACCTATCTCATGATTAAAAAGAAATTTAAAGATACGTTGATACACTGTGGACTTTTCATTAACCAAACAATTTAAACAATGTAAATGAAATTGCAACCTGAGAAATTAAGGTACACATTAGGAGTCAAATATAATGTAATTATACAAATCAGCATGTCATAAAATATTATAAACTGCAATAATTATAAAACATTTCTTTGTACGGAAATGGACTGGCAGTGAAGATATTATATTTATTTTGCTATAACGCAGATAATGTTTTACCTTCGGTGCATGATTTAATAGTTGCACTCTAAAATATAAATTATAAAATGTATTAAATTTGATTAATTTTAATTAATAAATAATTAAATATTAATAATTCGTTTTTTAATAATTAGCTTCTCCATGACCTTCACTAACTTCATGGCCTCCATAAATATTGAGAATGACGAAAAATAGTATCTGCAACATCCGTAACTTTCATTGTTCCAAGAATTTTATGGATCATGCTGAACTAACTATTTTGCTTTTTATAGGGAATTTGGTATCAATGTGTTATCTATTGACTTTCAAATATTGACAATAGTATAAAATTTCTTAAATCAAACGCAGAATTGAATGGGATTTAATACTTGCGCAAAAAAACTAATAAATGCACATATCTTTGAAATAGAAAGATTGCTGAAGTATTTCTCATTATCTACTACATTTCTCCAGATTTGAATTCACCGTATCCTTCTCCGAAACACATTGTCTGCTCTACTCTCCAACAATTTGTCTAGTCACAACACCGCCAAACGTAATAAAGTATCAATATCACTTCGATTCTAGCTTCAATCATTAAAAACATTCTTTATCATAGAAGCTACAAATATACCACATGATTTTCGTTAATGAGGCAAAAATTTCTGGATTTTATAAGATTGTACTACGGATTATCAATAGAGCGATGAAATCTGAAGTTGGGAAAGCATCCAACTTGCAGACACTATGCGTCCGAAGCCACGGCAACAGAGACGTTTCTCTTAGTGACGACGACGGCGGCGGGGACGGTGACCGTGGTGGTGGCGGTGGCAGTGGCGGTGGTAGTGGCGGTGGCGGTGGCGGTGGCGGTGGCGGTGGCGGTGGCGGTGGCGGTGGCGGTGGCGGTTATGGCGGAGCAGGCAACGCCGACGCCAGCTCTGGCGGCACGACGCGACTGAGAGAACACGTCGCTGAAATATTTACCCGGGTGCCGTGAAATATACGACAGTTTCGCCATTATACACATAACGGGGCAGTCCGTGTACATCACAACATAATGTAGCATTCCTACATCATCCTAACACCACGGTGAGACAGCTTTAGTGCTAGCGTAACGCCGGTTCGAGCCCTGGCACAGCTCCCAGCGCGGGTCCACGCGCTGTTATGGATGAGAAGACGACGCGTTGGCCCTAACTCAGAACACGCGGTCCGCGCGCCCGCCCACGCCTCCCCCTCGTCCCGTCGCCCGCGCCGCCTCGCCCGCACCCACCCAGCCACCCGCTCACATCTCCCCATCGTATCACCTCCCTCGCAGCCTTCGTCGTCCTCACCGTTTTCGCGACCTCGCCACCCTGGGCATTTTCGCCGTTCTCACCTTCCAGCCCTCCATTACTCTCGTCGTCATCCTCAATGCCCTCACCGTCCTCTCAGCCCTCACCGTCCTCTCAGCAATCACCGTACTCTCAGCCCTCACCGTCCTCTCAGCAATCACCGTCCTCTCAGCCCTCACCATCCTCTCAGCCCTCACCGTCCTCTCAGCCCTCACCGTCCCTCTCAGCCCTCACCGTCCTCTCAGCCCTCACCGCCCTCTCAGACCTCACCGTCCCCTCAGCCCTCACCGTCCCGTCACCCCTCATCGTCCCCTCAGCCCTCACCGTCCCCTCAGCCCTCACCATCCTCTCAGCCCTTACCATCCTCTCAGCCCTCACCATCCTCTCAGCCCTGACCGTTCTTTTAGCCCTGACCGTCCTCGCCGTTCTATCCGTCCTCGACGTTCTCTCCGCCCCCGCCACCTTCTACAATGCAACCCAGCCACCCGCGCCTGCCAACGCCTTTCCCCTGCCCGCGCCGCCCACTCCCCCTCCCGCCGCTCGTCCGCGCCGCCGCGCCACTCCGCCCGTGCCGCCTCGCCCGCGCCCGTCGTCGTATCGCACCGACAGAAAGTTTTGCCTCGTAATAAATGCACGCGGAGCTCACAATGCCCCCCGCGCTATTCTGCATGGCTCTTTGTAACGCGTTTCATTATTTCTCGGACGTATCCCGATGTGAAGACGTTGCCTTATTGCGGTTTCCGCAATATGATGATTTTTTTTCGTTTCGTTTAACAATTTAAATTCATTGTTAAAGAAGACACTTGAAATGAGTCGATCACGTAAAGCGGTAATTTTATAGAATGCACAAAGTATTATTCTTGTTTTTCATTCACCGGCACATGGACGTTAGCTCAAATTTGCAAACAGCGTTGATTATATGAAGAAAAGTTTGGTTTGACTTAAAAACCAAATTGGGGGGGGGGGAGTAAAGATCTTCCTATATCTTATAGAGATTTACGATCAATGAATACTGTGTCAATCGTTGGACCCATAATGGATTTTCTCCCAAATAGTAGGATGGGATCCGGAATCGAAACTCGTGCGCAAACGCACAGACTCACACGCACACACACTCACACACCCCCACACACACATAGTCACAGACGGTCAACATTTACACCTATGCACCACCTCAATCGTGCTGAAATGAAAATTCGTACACAGTAGGGAAAATGCACTTGAAACTTCAACCTCAGATTATCTATCATTGTACTGTTTTTCATCGCATACATAAAAAAATATTCAGCGTGTTAACGGTGCTTGCCTTCACAATGTTTAATTGCTATGTACAACTTATTTTATCGTAATGGGCGCAACTAGTTTTTAAATGTGAATTTTGATTACTTGGAAACAGTTTAAAATGATTAACAATTTAAAAGGACGGTATAACTTTGGGTTACGTGTATGCAATTATCACTCATTAAAACAAACACCATTTATTTTAACAATCATGGTCCCCCATGTTCTGTATTTTAGATGTAAAAATGTGATTCGTTCTATACAAAAAAAATGATACTTTGAATAGCAACGAACGTATTATTAGAATAATGTCATGACAATTCTGCAATTTTTATTTTTTTTATATACAAAGTCATTTCATTTCTCTCCTTAACCCATTACCCGCTCGTTATCTCACTATTGGCAAGAATACGAGGCAATACTAGTTCCACTACCCTGAAACGCAGTGTATCAAGACATCGTAATTGTGGTAAAGAAACATTTGGATTTTTATGACACAGCTAAAAAATGGAACACATACTGTGTACAGGCATCTTTATATCGGGCACGTAATACAATTTATTTTATGTAAGGCAACATTCGACGTGTACCGTACCGCAAACAAGGTTTAGTGCTGTTTGCGTTTGATATGATTCGTTACGATAAGCCCTACCTCGCGGTGTAGTGCGCGGCATCTCGTGGCCTCTAGTTAAAGCAAGAAAAAACGTGTGAAGGAACATAAAGGGAGACCGGAGATGTGAGGCGCGCTGCTCGGCTGGCTGCCGCGACCGATGAGGGGGTGGGGGAGGTGGGAGAGGGGGTTGGAGGGGGCGGGTGACCGGGCGAGAACCCAGTGTGACGGCTGCTTCACGGCGAGTGATGAAGAGTGCACGGGAAATTCTGCCCAAAACATTTTACTTATGTTTATTTACTACTCTTTTACGTCGGATATTTAATACAACATTTTTTTGTAATACTGTACCGTTATGTAGATGAAACGCAACCAAACAATGAAACAAAAAAGTCACTTTTTGCTGGACGGCGTCCATTAAGGATTTCAACAGTACGCCGTCTGTTCATAATAATCGAAAAAAAAATAGTTAAAACAAAATTTAGAGCTATTAATCAAAGAAAAATTGCTTCTTATTTTTTGAATTATTCTTATAAGAAGGTGGTATTACGAAATGTACTGTTGACACACAACTGAACGATATCACAAATATGAGAACCTCTGAAACGTTCATGTGCATACCTTGATTGAATGATTTATCGTAACAAAATTGTAAAATCTCTATGTGAAGAATTATTTTTTACAATACGCAGAAAATATGAACACATTAACTCATGGAGCTCTATTTCGGATTAGAGGCGATTATGCAAAGGGGAGGGAGTGGGAATGAAAGGGAAGTTGGCGCACGACCCGTGGTTATCAGAGCAACGACGAAAACCACAAAAATCACCGATCAGCAGCATACCATCACACTCGTTCCCGACCGCAGACCGAAACACGTTGATGTTTATCACATCAAACGCATTTTTGCACCTGTTTGGGATCTAACCCGAGAAATGCGCATTTACGTTCTTCGCTACATATGCTGGACTTTGATACACTTAATACTAGGGGAAATAAACAAATCGTAATTCCAACATTATACAGACGAAATAGAATTCCTGGCAGATTTTCTTTAAAAATTTATTTGTTTTCAGAGCTTTATTCAAGTCTGTAGATGAGATACGGATCGATGAATTTTCTCTTTGAGAGTCCGCGCTGAAAAGAGGCCTGCCGCACATTTACACGAGAGGCCACCACACATCCCTTGTGTAAGGACGGTACATGTCTATTGATTACCATCTTCCTAAAATGTACCGAGTTGTGTGAGATCAAACTTCGGGTTAAGAAGCTAGCACTGCATCCGAATGGATAATTAAAGGACAAATCAGAGAGGGGGCGAAGTAAAGAAACGTGCGGGTAGATAAAGGGAATTATAAAGCATAAAGGGGAGAGTGAAAGACGAATAAGAAGGGCTGAGAATCCTGTGGAAGGAAATCAAGAAAACATAGTGTTGAACCGTATTGAGAAATATTCTTCTTCTGAGCATGCGTTGAAACTTTTTGATTGGCAGCTCTACCCCTACTATTCCCATCGGAAGCCGTCGAGCACTTCTCGTCGTTCAGCGTGATATCACCACGCGTGCCGTATCAGTGACACCTGAGGCTAATCGAGCACGATTCCGTCACGAATATGGGGTGCAAGGCATCCCTTACCGTTGACCGTTGCATGGTTCCGAGAAAGACCGGCATGGAAGGCTTCTCAAGACCGTAAATCCCGAACACAGGAAGAACGCCTCGAAGGACTAGTCCCTCCGTCTAGGTCGCTTTCCACGTGGTACGTCTACACTACAGTAACAACTGGATCGTCGAGGAGTGGGCGGGTGACGAGAGAGGGCCGGGCAGGTGTGACGTACTGCTGCGCTGGCAGAAAAGGAAAAAATGAACCGGAAATTGGAACGGAAATGGACAGGTAAGTGGGAAGGAGCGGGAAGAATCTAGTGGAGCAGAAGAGGAGTTGAAGGGAGTGGGACGAGATGGAGAGTCGCTCCACCCCCAACAGCAGTGCGGGTGCCGAGAATTTTTCTCCTTTTTTATTATCGTCTTACGGGTATGGGTAAATAGACCACATGATACACGCGCTTATTTAATTAAGATGTAGTAGTTCACTAAGAGTTACGGGAGCGAATCAAAATAAGACACATCCAAATTTTGGTGCTAAAATCCATAGGAAATTTTCGCATTATATAAGGATAGTTTATGTTAAACATGGAAGTCTGATGTGAAAGTGTCGCCGTTGATGTGGAAATGCGCGAACGAAGAGAGTCAAACTAGTCGCATCAGACAAGCGGTTTTTTCACACGCGAACTTAACTCCGACTTCCTTAACAAGCCCAACTATCAGAATTCCCGCCAACTGTACAATGCGTTCCATGCGTGTTCCGTTTATCCATATACTTTAGCTGTTTGCAAGAATGAAAAATACTTGTGAGGGTGCGGAGCGGCGCGACCGAGGGTCCGCAGAAGGTCTGGGCCGCGGGAGGCCGCGGGACCGCGGGACAATGGCGCATATTTGGGCGCGCGCGCTCCTCCCGGCGCGGCGAGGCGTGCGGGTGGGGTGGGGGTGGGGGTGGGGTGGGCCCGCGACGCGATGCGGTTTGGACAGCCCGCCGCTCCATTCAGAAGGCAAGTGCACGGGTAATTACAGCGCAAGCGCCCATTCAGGGAACAAGAACACGGCCGCGCCGAGGCGACGGCGCTTGGCCGCGGGGACGGAGACGGATACGGCGACGGAGCCCGCCAGCCCGCCCGCCTAGCCGCCCAGCCGCCCGCTGCCGCCGCCGCCGGAAAAAACTCGTCGCCGCGTCCGCGCCTTTGCCCGCGCCGCCGCGCCGGCCCGCAGCGCGACGCCTGGACGCGGAGGTGGAGGTGGAGGTGGAGGTGGAGGTGGAGGCGGGGGTGGTGGAGCTGGGAGCTCAAGGTGGAGGTTGTGGAGGTGGAGGTGAAGGAGGAGCTTCACCTGAAGATGGAGATGGTGGAGGTTTCTATTGTGGAGGTGGAACTGAAGGTGAAAATGAAATTTAAGATGAAGATGGAGGTGGAAATGGTGGTTTATTATTTTTATGGACGTTGTTGGCTCTAACAGTGGTTGTTTGGTTGTTGTTACTTGTTGTGTTTTGCTTGTTGTGTTTTTTTTGGGGGGGGGTGATGAACGAAAAGGCGGTGGGGTGGGTGGTGCCGACCACGGCGGCGGTGGAGACGAGGTGATAGTGGGGGCGGAGAGTGATGATTCGTGAAAGGGAGGTATCTACGACTTACAAACATGAAGAAACAGATGACTGATTGAAGACGGCAATATTGAGAGCGAAGATGAGGAAAAACAGTAGAGAAAGTAAAATGAAGGGGATGATAAAGAAGAGAAGGGCCAAGAGCCACTATTTACAAGGTGCTTATAAGGCCATTTGTAGGGAAGAAAGCTCTGATTACGACGAAGGCGATGTCGAGAAGGTTGAAAAGCGTATGGAGGCATTCTTTTTTATCTCCGACAAACATTAAAACGCAGTTGACTGATTGATGACTCCGCGAGCGTCAACACCTAAGGTCATTAGTCCTGTAAGTGTAGTACATGTATTGCTCTTCGGAGGTGGCGATGTTCTTCCCCCGCTGGATGGTGAGATCTGGCGCTGACGTACAAGTCTACGAGGCTTTCCCAAATCAGTCAGGTTAGGTGGTTACACGTGGTTCTGGCTTTGATTTCCACTGGGCACTTCAGTTTTTGTATTAGTTCTGCATTAAGACAAGTGATGGTAATATTATTCATACAAAACAAAAAAGAACTTGATACCGAAAACACGGCTATCGACTCCAGCACATTCCAACAAGTACTATTGATTCGACACGTTATATACAAATAAAATTATTTTATTTCGAAAATTTCACGACCCAGATAATAATTAGGGAGAGGATTTTATGCCCTAAAAACTTGAAATATGCTTTTAAAAATATGCACATATTATCGAAAAATTCTTAAATATGCATTTAATTTGCAATTAAAATCAACAATATTCCATTTCCTGTATAAACATTGCATATGACAACTGCATCCATTGCAACAACGACGGCAGCAATGACGGAAGTGGCCACTTTGGTAGAGCACTGAAACGGCAGGAACAGCAGAGCGCTGATGAGGCGACAGCAACGCGTGTTCCTTCTACCACGAGAGTGGCTCCGACAACATCAGTCGTAACATGAAACTCAGTGACAACGGAAACAACAACATTGTTAATAATTCTGCGACTTGTTATTTGAATTTGCATACATAATTACGGTAATGGGCAGCAATTGTGGCAATTATGGCACCTAGCAGAGCGACGAGGGCGACGAGAGCGACGAGAGCGACGATGGCGACGAGAGCGACGAGAGCGACGAGGGCGACGAGGGCGACGAGGGCGACGAGGGCGACGAAGGCGACGAGGGCGACGAGGGCGACGAGGGTGACGAGGGCGACGAGGGCGACGAGGGCGACGAGGGCGACTAGGGCGACGAGAGCGACGAGGGCGACGAGGGCGACGAAGGCGACGAGGGCGACGAGGGCGACGAGGGCGACGAGGGCGACGAGGGCGACGAGGGCGACGAGGAAACGAGGGCGATGAGGGCGACGAGGGCGACGAGGGCATCGAAACGGGCGGCGCGGCGGCGAGCCCAGCGCGTGCGTGCGCGCAGGCGCTTTTTGTTCCGGCAGGTTCGCGTTCCAGAGGCGAATGTCTGTCATTCCGGGGGCGGCGGCGGCGGCGCAGCGGGGACCCCGTCCACCTCCGCCTCCGCTACACCCGCCGCTGCCACCGCTATCGCCACTGTCGGCGCTTGTTTTCGCCAGCGCCTCCGCTTTCGCTTCTGCCAACGCCTCCAACACCGCCACCGCCACCGCCTCCCTCTTCGTCACCGCCTCCACTTAGCCACTGCCACCGTCTCCGCCTTCGCTATCGCCTTCGACTCCGTCATCGCTTCCATATCCTCCACCGCCTCGAATCCGCCACCGCCTCCGACCCAGCCACCTCTTCCGTCACTACCTCCAACTTCGCAAACGCTTCCGATTCTGCCCTCGGCCTACACCACCCCTGCGCCCCATCGTCTCCGCTACTCCCACCTTCACCGCCGCTGCCGCCTCTGTCGCCGCCTCCGAACCGACCCCCGGAGCCGGCATGCCGTGCCGTTCGTCCCAGACCTGGCAGCCCGATTTGCCGGAGGTCAAGAGCACGCGAGGAGCAGCTGCGGTCGCCCGGTGCCAAAAAGTGCCGTTCCGTTTCAGGGTCGCCTAGAGCATAGACGGTGTCCGCTGTTCGGGCCGCAAAACAGTCGACCACGAGCGTTAACTCTATAGCTTTATATTCGAATGCTATCGTCAAGCATTTTTAGATATAGTAATAAAAAATGAGATTCAACTGAAATTAGTTTTTTAAAAATATAAACTGAAAAAGGCTATTGCACTTCGAAATTCAAAAAATATTAAGAGCTAAAGATTCTACCTGTCGTTTATTGATAAAATTTGATTGGATTCAGTAGCAATGTCGTCATAAACATAGCCTAAAGGCTAGTGTAAAATGTGTAGTGTAAAAATGTGATTATACAAGAGTGAATAAATTAATGATAAGATGATTCTTTTTATTACAATCGTCTCGTTGGTAGCTTTTGTGCTTCTCCGCAATGAAACAATACGAAATTTTGTCTGTTTGGGTGTGAATATTTTATTCTCCAAAAATCTTATACAGCTATTTCTGTTATACCGAAAATCAACTCATATGATCGTACATTATGAATAACCTGTCAGTATTATCTTTCGTACGTGAAAGATTGTATTATTAAATGTCTCTTTTCTTTGACTTTGACGCCGCGTCGTTGTTTGAAAAGAGAAACAAGAGAGAAAATGTTGTGTTCGACACAACCTATTATCTCCAACTCGTCAACAACGATTAGGGATTTCCGAAAATGTCCGAAAAACGCACGTTCGATTCATCGGACGGAGACTTATTTTGGAAACCCCGCAGCGCATGAAGAGGGAAAAAAACTAATTAGTGTTTTCCAGCATTTTCACGTAACGGGGCAGCGCGACAAGTTCTCCGGAGGGAGCAAACCGGCTGCGGCGCAGTCTCGTGGAAACAAGTGCTGTTCAGCGTAACATACGGACTCCACTCTTCGGCACCTCGCTTATATTTTTCAACCTTCAATGGAGAAAAGCCATGTTCAAACCGAACCCTTTCAAACCGAGAGCAAACGTATTGTACCTGCGACCAAATATGTTTAAATTCTAACTAAACCTAATTCAAACTAAATTCAAACTAACCCTAATTTCAGTGAAGGATAAAAATACTGATTTTATAGTGAAGTAGCAGAGTTGCAATGTAATACAGCATCCTCCATAAATTGATCATGAAAGAAATCGAATTAAACACCGAATTTAATAAACGCAGTGCATAATTCAAATAGACAGCTGATATATTAAATATATAGTTTAATTATTGGTATCCGGATCAGAAGTACGTACCATCACACTCAAAAAGGTAGAATGTCAAAGAAAAAAATAACCCATTCTATTAACCCTATTGACTATGTCAACTGACTTGGAAATGATTTTTGAATCGCGAATCAGATTCTCTAATTCAGTTAAAAATATTTTTATACCAGCTGAGATGAAACCATATTTCGAAGCTAAAAGACCTCAAGAAAAAGGAGCAGAGCTAATGCAAAAGTCATAGATTTCCATTAAGAAAGGAATAAAAGTAACAATGTCTCTAAGTGACAACGAAGGTGGAGACAGAACTGACACCAGAAGCGAAGGCATTGATGGCAGCAGAAGGAAAGGCCGAAGGAGTGATTAGGGCGAAGGTAGAAGCCTCTAGGGAATGCACTGGAGGGAGGTGTCAAGGTACAGGAGGACGGGCATTCGATCCGGAGATGGAAGGAAAATGCAGCGGTGATTGAGTCGACAATATAGTAAGTATAGCTATGAAGGATAAACCCACAAGGGTGGCGGTGGTGGAGGCGGTCGCAGTGGCGGTGGTGGAAGGGGCGGAGGTGTCAATGGAGGCGACGGTCATGGCAATGGCGATAGCAAAGGCGGAGGCGAAACGAAGGCGATGACGATGACATGGACGATGACAATGGAAGTGCGGTGGCTGTAGCGGTAACGATGACGATGGCGCTGGCGCGGAGGCAGTGGGATTGGCAGTGGCGATGGGAGTGGCGGAGAAGGAGAGGGTAGAGGTGGAGTGGACGAGGCGATGGATGCGGGGGTAGCGTTTGGAGAAAGCACTGGATGAGGCGATGGAGGCGGAGGAGGAAGCGGAGGCTGCGGTGCGTGACAATCGCACGTCCGTCGCTCTCATCCGCTGGACCGAGCTCGCTTAATCGCGCGCGCTGCCGCCCCCATTGTTTCGGCGTTTGTCACGCTTTTCAAAAAACGCGCTTTTGCGACCCGCCAGCGGCAGAGCGACGGCGGTGGCGGCGGCTGAGGCCAGCGGGCAACGCGGCAGGGGCGGGCGCGACACGTGCTCGGGGTTTTGTCCAGCGGCCGCAGTGGAGCATGCTGTCCTTTACGCCCACGTTCTTTACATCCACGCCCACGGGACGGGAGGGCAGCGTGCAGAGGAGGGAGCGGAGGCGGGCGAAGTCGAGCATGTGGGGGCGCATGTGAGGACGGCTAAGGGGCCGGATGCTGGGGCAGATGTGAAGACAGTGGTTGAGGTGGAAGCGGGGGCGGTTGCGGGGTTGTGGCGGGGGCGGTTGCGTGGTTTGGGTGGATGCTAGGCTGTTGCGGGGCTGAGGCGGAGGCGGCGTCTGAGACGGATTCGCAAGCGAGATCAGACGCGGGGTCAGATACGGGTGAAGGGTGGGGCAAAGGCGAGGACGGAGGCGGGTATCTGACGTGGAGGCGTTGTCAAATGATAGTGAAGTGAGATGACTGTGTGGCAGCATAACGCTGTGGAGGCATGATGGAGCGGCGGGGCGACACTGCAGCAGCATGACGATGTGGTGGCATGTAGGTATGATGGAATTAAAGTGTGATGGTTTGAAGGTACGTTGGCATGGTGGTGTGATTACATGGCGGTGTGAAGGTACAATATTTTTGTGGCATCATGACGTTCGCAATGGGATAGTTTTGTGGTAGCGTGATGGTGTAATGGCGTGTGCTCTCGCGTCTCTGGGGACTGGGGCGAACTATAGAGTGTCATTGAGTGTCGGGATCGTAATGGTGGACGTGAGTGGATGCGGCGGCGGTTTGGAGAATGCCGCAGCGGGTGCCGGCCGAGCACGGCGGAGGCGGAGGCGGAGGCGGGCTCGTGGAGGCGGCCGCGGCAGCGTTGGGAGCTAGATATTTACGGGCGACGGGCGCGCGGCTCGTGTAATGACGGCGTGGCGCGGCGGCGGGAGCGGGTGCAGGCGGAGGAGCGGGCGGCTGTGGCGGCGGCGGCGGAGGGGGCCGCCGTCCTCCATCACGGGAAACCGACGCCTCGCGCGCCGCCCGATGCTATCGCCCCGGCGCCCACGCGCCCTTCTGCCCGTGCGCCCGCGTGCCGACGACAGGTCTCGGACCCGGCTCGCCCTCGCCCCTCCCCACCCCCCTCCGCCTCACCCAACCCAACCCCTGCGCATTGACGCTAGCTGCGCGTGTTCCACGATGGGGCCCTACCTCCTTCCATCGCCTCTCCAGTTACCCCGACTCTCTCCGACCTGGCACTCCGGCATCACATGTGGTCATCAGTCCCGTAAGTTTTGTGCAAGTTATATCTAGGGAGGTGGCGGTGTTTCTATCCTGTTGGAACGTGGGATTTAATATGAACCTCGAAGTCGTTTTGCTAAGATCTTCACCTCCAGGTATCTCCCACCACCACTAAGCCGGGACAAGCTCTCAGATGCCGACTGGTCTGTCGATATGAGTGGTAATGTAGTCCGTGTGTGTGTGTGTGAGAGAGAGAGAGAGAGAGAGAGAGAGAGAGAGAGAGAGAAAGAGAGAGACACAGAGAGAGAGAGAAAGAGAGACAGAGAGAGAGAGAGAAAGAAAGAAAGAAAGTAAGGGGGCGAGGAAAAGGCATGGGGACGAGAAAGGAAAGACCTCACGCGTTCCGTGGCCTGTTTTCGTTATGGTACTACTCCAGAATTCTCTCGAAACTGTTCGGGAAAATCACGATACTGATTAGAACAGCCGGCTGCTACAATTCTTCTCGTCTCCCGACCCGACGCGTCTCTTTTACCCTGCCACACCATATTCTTAAATTGTTCCCTTCCACCGTTGCGGTTTCCTCGCTTCGCCTGTCCTTATTCCTCTCTACTGCCTCTCCTCCCGTTCCGTCCCTGCCGTTGCCGCCGGCTCCACACCCTCTCCGATCCCGCTCGCCATCTGCGAATCCTGTCTTGTCTCTCTATACCTGAGCGCACTCCGTTCTCCCGTCTTTCGTCCCACCAGACTTACCCCCTTCAATACCTGTCTCATTTCGTTTCAACTATGTCCCACAAGGGCCACACCTCACCATCGCATTTTGTCCCGTTTAATATTATAACATCTCATCCGCCTCAGCCCATCTGGTTCACCATGTCCACCCCCTGACAGTTTGACACCGTCTCTCAGACAATCCCATTCCCACATCCCATCTTTCTAAATACGTCATACATTCGCCAACTTCACATTTTACCAGAGCTACTCCCTTCCCTCCCTTTCTATCTCATTGTGCCACGTCGTCCCATCCCTTCGACATATCCCGTTCAACCGTGTGTCTGTCCATCCGACTCCCGCATCAAGCGGAACCCACGTATCTCTCCGTCTTTTCCTCCGAACGCTGTCACACCCACGCCGCCTCCGCCGTCGTCACGTCCTCTGTCATTCTCTCCCCCTCCCGGCCGTCAGGTCCCCGCCGCTTGCGTTTTCGCATCTGTCACACTCCACTCTGATCGCATATGTAATATCAACCATAAACAGAATATAGTATATATACTGTAAGTATAGCTTCTGGTGCAACAGATCACAAAACAACTGAGTATCATAGGTATGAGGGGAACGTGTAAAAATAGTGTATACTCCAAATATCGGTATCACATTATATCAGATACATGGTTTCTTTATAAATAATAGCAATTGTCACATGCAATTTCAGATCCAATCCTCAATGATCATATTAATATAGTTATTACGACAATGTTACTCTTAATTTTTATTGCTATTATTTAGACAATTTAATTTCCACCCAAACTTTCACTTTTAGAAACCCTAGTAGTGAGTAATATCTCTCTTAACACAGAAAGTATTCATCTGTTTCCTACAGCGTCATATTGTTATCCTTCTTTCACTTCCATTCTTACCACTTCTTCCGCAGTACTCGCCGACCAGCTCTCGAAATTACTTTCTTTTTTGGAAACATTAAGAAAACAAGAGCTATATTTTGCATTTGTTTTCCTGCTTCTACCATTCCCTCATCAGTCACCGCCCTTTTCACACAAGTATTACCGTTTGGAATCATTACCGGTAAAACAAAACTATTTTCATCTTCGTTTGTGAAAACAGTATTGTGACTTTTTGACATTAACGCAGACTTCGCCCCGTCTTCACTCTCGCTTCACCATCTGTCCTCCACTCCCCACTCCCCACGACCCGTCTTCTCAATTCTCCCTCAACCCCTTACCCTCCCCCATCCACTACCAAACCTCTTCCGTTCTTCTTAAGTCCCCATTCTCGTCCACGCCTCCTTGTGCCCACCTCCGTACTGGTATCCACCTATTTGCTACTTGCTATATCCTCCTAGCTCCCATACTGTTCTTTGCTTCCGCCTTTGCTCCTGTCTCTGCTGAACCGTTGCCCCATCCACGCTGACCCCCTGGCCCCGCCCCCGCCCCCGCCCCCACCTCGCCTCGTCCACGCGCCGCCTCGTCTCCGCCCCCGCCCCCGCCCCCACCTCCACCGGGCGGCGCGAAGGTCGGCCGTTCGAAGCCCCTGCGAGCGCGGCTTCACTTTAGTGCGACTAATAATGACACGGAATAACGGAAATGACGTCTGCAAATTACACCAGTCGTATTTCATGAATGCTCGTTAGGGTTGGTTTTACAGTCGCAACAACGATCTAAACCGCGTTTTTAAAGTTTCGCGGAGAAGATGGAATGAGACGAGAAGTATTTGCGTTTTGCTCCGAACTGCTCCGTCTGCTTTGTCACGCGATGCTACTAATGCTCCTTCCTCGCCGGCGCACTCAGCGCCCTTCCCGAATTCCGTGCGCCCGCGGCCACGGCGCCGCCCGGAGCACGCGCAGGAGAGGCATCTTTCAGGGAGCCACACACGAGCGAGCGCGGCGTGCGAGCCTGGCTTGCACCGATTGTAAATCTAACGCCGCGGTATAGATCCCATACGTGTTTGACTGTATGAGCAATGCGGCCGGAGCACGCGCAGGAGAGGCAGCTTTCAGGGAGCCACACACGAGCGAGCGCGGCGTGCGAGCCTGGCTTGCACCGATTGTAAATCTAACGCCGCGGTATAGATCCCATACGTGTTTGACTGTATGAGCAATGCGGCCGGAGCGCGCGCAGGAGAGGCTGCTTTCAGGGAACCACACACGAGCAAGCGCGGCGTGCGAGCCTGGCTTGCGCCGATTGTAAATCTATCGCCGTGGTATAGTTCCCATACGTGTTTGACTGTATGAGCAACGCGGCCGGAGCACGCGCAGGAGAGGCAGCTTTCAGGGAGCCACACACGAGCGAGCGCGGCGTGCGAGCCTGGCTTGCACCGATTGTAAATCTAACGCCGCGGTATAGATCCCATACGTGTTTGACTGTATGAGCAATGCGGCCGGAGCACGCGCAGGAGAGGCAGCTTTCAGGGAGCCACACACGAGCGAGCGCGGCGTGCGAGCCTGGCTTGCACCGATTGTAAATCTAACGCCGCGGTATAGATCCCATACGTGTTTGACTGTATGAGCAATGCGGCCGGAGCACGCGCAGGAGAGGCAGCTTTCAGGGAGCCACACACGAGCGAGCGCGGCGTGCGAGCCTGGCTTGCACCGATTGTAAATCTAACGCCGCGGTATAGATCCCATACGTGTTTGACTGTATGAGCAATGCGGCCGGAGCACGCGCAGGAGAGGCAGCTTTCAGGGAGCCACACACGAGCGAGCGCGGCGTGCGAGCCTGGCTTGCACCGATTGTAAATCTAACGCCGCGGTATAGATCCCATACGTGTTTGACTGTATGAGCAATGCGGCCGGAGCGCGCGCAGGAGGCTGCTTTCAGGGAACCACACACGAGCTAGCGCGGCGTGCGAGCCTGGCTTGCGCCGATTGTAAATCTATCGCCGTGGTATAGTTCCCATACGTGTTTGACTGTATGAGCAACGCGGCCGGAGCACGCGCAGGAGAGGCAGCTTTCAGGGAGCCACACACGAGCGAGCGCGGCGTGCGAGCCTGGCTTGCACCGATTGTAAATCTAACGCCGCGGTATAGATCCCATACGTGTTTGACTGTATGAGCAATGCGGCCGGAGCCCGCGCAGGAGAGGCTGCTTTCAGGGAGCCACACACGACCGAGCGCGGCGTGCGAGCCTGGCTTGCACCGATTGTAAATCTAACGCCGCGGTATAGATCCCATACGTGTTTGACTGTATGAGCAATGCGGCCGGAGCCCGCGCAGGAGAGGCTGCTTTCAGGGAGCCACACACGAGCGAGCGCGGCGTGCGAGCCTGGCTTGCACCGATTGTAAATCTAACGCCGCGGTATAGATCCCATACGTGTTTGACTGTATGAGCAATGCGGCCGGAGCACGCGCAGGAGAGGCAGCTTTCAGGGAGCCACACACGAGCGAGCGCGGCGTGCGAGCCTGGCTTGCACCGATTGTAAATCTAACGCCGCGGTATAGATCCCATACGTGTTTGACTGTATGAGCAATGCGGCCGGAGCGCGCGCAGGAGAGGCTGCTTTCAGGGAACCACACACGAGCGAGCGCGGCGTGCGAGCCTGGCTTGCGCCGATTGTAAATCTATCGCCGTGGTATAGTTCCCATACGTGTTTGACTGTATGAGCAACGCGGCCGGAGCACGCGCAGGAGAGGCAGCTTTCAGGGAGCCACACACGAGCGAGCGCGGCGTGCGAGCCTGGCTTGCACCGATTGTAAATCTAACGCCGCGGTATAGATCCCATACGTGTTTGACTGTATGAGCAATGCGGCCGGAGCACGCGCAGGAGAGGCAGCTTTCAGGGAGCCACACACGAGCGAGCGCGGCGTGCGAGCCTGGCTTGCACCGATTGTAAATCTAACGCCGCGGTATAGATCCCATACGTGTTTGACTGTATGAGCAATGCGGCCGGAGCACGCGCAGGAGAGGCAGCTTTCAGGGAGCCACATACGAGCGAGCGCGGCGTGCGAGCCTGGCTTGCACCGATTGTAAATCTAACGCCGCGGTATAGATCCCATACGTGTTTGACTATATGAACAATGCGGCCGGAGCACACACAGGGATGGCCTGGATAGCCGAGATCGTTAAGGCTGAAGGGCTGTAACTGCCTCGGCTCGAAGGGTCGTGGCTTCGTGTGATCGTGTTCTTTATGTGTTCTTCCCACAGTTCCCCCTATAGTTAAAGCAATCATAGTGGTCGCTATATGACCAAGTCGTTAAAAACCGGCGTAAAAAATGCGGCGGTAGCGGCGACACATTTACAAACGACATGTATCTTTAAGCTTCAGAACCGTACTTGTTTGTGTACGCTTCTTTAGAAATTAGCTTTGATGCCGTGGAAGTCATTGTGATCGGTAAAAGCCGACGTGGGACTCGGAGTCTTCGTTTACGAATGGGAGCAAAGCAAAATCTGTCGAGATGCTGGCTCTAGGAAAGGCGTTTCCTGCCCTCCGAGATGCATCACGTGACAGGGCAATGGAAAATATATTTTTAATGGAATTAGACCGCTTCATTATTTTAAAAAGTAGTAGTCTTTCAATACACTTTGGTACTAACAATAATTAAGGGCTCGCTTGACTAGCATGGTATTTACATCATTTTTAGCGAATCGTAAATCAGATAGCACAATTACCACATATAAATTTTATGCATTATAATACACAAATCATGTGCATTATACTACTAAAATAAAGAAATTTTAAGTACTTACTCTGCTAGACAAACGAGAGTTGAAATACAGCTCGTGCCAACTGACGTATGGGACAACACTTATTTTAAAACATTTAACATTTATATGAATGCGGGCGTTATTATTTTCAACATAAGGGAAAATTCAATTAAGCTACAAATATTCGGGGGAGACCAGTAGCTCCCTTTTCCCTCTTGGTTACGTCTGTGGTTTTAAGTTAGCTTCCAAATATACTGCTTTACAATGTAGGAAAGTATTTGAAACGTGGTCTAAAATATTTTAAATGCAAAGAAATTTATCACTTTTGATTTGATCTGATTTACTTCCGTCAAAAACAGTATGCGACAATGGGGAGAAGAAAAAATCTACGTACGTTTTTCTTGAGCTCCAGAATTCGGTATATTTTGTTTGCCACACGCAAGGCATGAAACTAGTAAATTAGAATTAGAAGAAAAAATATTTATGAATAAAAATAAACTAAGTTTTCACGAAGCATATTAAACAATACGGTAATGAGGCCAATGTCAGAGCGATGCAAACTAGAAAAAAAGAGAGAATAAGCGAAAAAAGACAACAAAAGAAATAAGAGGAAAGATACTTTCTTAACCAGCAAATAGACAGCCAATGTAAGGAAAATGGAAAGAAAACGAAAGTGTTGAGAGCAAGTAGGCAAAAAAGAAAACAGAACACAACGAAAGAATAGAACGACACACCAGAAAACACAAAAGGCAAAAAACCGACAAAAAACAAGAGATAGCAAAAATAGTACCCTCAATCACATCGGTAAAATTGGTTTATTCTGGGCCGTTGGAAAACGTACAAGCAAAATTACCCTGTGCGGTGGCACGCGCTCTAGATGCCCCGCGCCGATTACCCAGAACACAGGTGTCCTCCCGGCCGCGCCCCTCGCACCGTCATAAGGAGGCGCGGTATCAGTCGCTCTCATCGCGCATTACACGGCTGCACGCGGCGTATATCGCGTCGCGGCTATTCTTGAATCACGCCGGGAAGCACCCGCCTACTCTGGGCCTGCCAGGGCTGTTTCTGCCTTTGTTTTCGACGCCGCTGCTGCGGCAGACATCGCCACTCATAACCACCATCACCACCACTACCTACCGACATCCACCGACACCCGTCGACACCCGCCGGCACCCGCCGGCACCCGCCGACACCCGCCGACACCCACCGACACCCGCCGACACCCGCCGACACCCGCCGACACCCGCCGACACCCGCCGACACCCGCCGACACCCGCCGACACCCGCCGACATCCGCCGACACCCGCCGACACCCGCCGACACCCACCGACACCCGCCGACACCCGCCGACACCCGCCGACACCCGCCGACACCCGCCGACACCCGCCGACACCCGCCGACACCCGCCGACACCCGCCGACACCCGCCGACACCCGTCGACACCCTCCGACACCCGCCGACACCCGTCGACACAGCTCATAACTTTGCTGCCAGTGCCACCCCCACTCGTGTTACCGTCACACTTCTTCATTAGCCAATATTCACTCCCTGTCCCTCCTCTTTCCTCTCTTGCCTCCAGTCGCCTCCGCTGCCATCTACTTTCTACCTCTTTCACTTCCTCTTTCACTTCTTGTGATCCTGCTGCGTTGCATTGACCTGTTAGCCTCCTCCGTGTCTCCTTTACAATTTCTTTCCATCTGCCCATCCCCTTTACTATTTTTTTACCTCTTCCACCCCAACCCCGTTATCCTTCTTACATCTTTCCTCTCCCCCCTCTACTACTTCCATCACCTCCTTAGGCCACGAATCTCAAGTCCTAACCGCCACATCAACCACTGGTACCAGGATTTCGCTTCGACAATCACATCAGCATTGCTATTGCCAGCATAGCCCATGCCGTAATCTCCCAACAATTCAACCTTCTACTTCTGTCACAAATCAGATTTCCATCTGCTCATCTGCTGCTTTAGTCACATACGCCATCCCAGTCATCTCTTCCGATCCTTTTTTTTCTGTCGCTGCACCTGCCTCAAACTCTTCCCTAATTTTCCCTTCCTCCTTCACCTTACTCTTCTCCTCCTTCTTCCTCTGTTCCTCAACCCCTCCATTCACAACTTTCTTCTCCCTTTTTACGATCATCAACGGTTCCGATGCAGCCATTTCCTGCAACATCGTCTCCGAATCCATCGCCTCCTCTGATGCATCCATCTCTGCCTTCGACGTCTTCATAACCGTTCTCGTAGCTCCGTCCTCACCATCGCTACCATCTCCGTCGCCTCGTCTCCCAGAAGTCTCCTGACGTTCTTAACTTGCGATCGTCATCCGGCGCCGAATGAAACAAAGGATGGCGATCCAATTTGCCGTATGACAGACGAGATCGGGGCAAATGGCCAATAAAAGGCCATGCCGACGGGGTCGCGTGATAGAGCCTCATACATCGCAAGACGCCGCGGAACCATCCAGAGAGCTCGTCGTAAAATAATAAGTAAGCATGATGCTGTGCGCCCGTGAAGAACGTATGCACGGTAATGAGCGCTGGCGCAAGAAATACGTTACGTAGGAACGAACATTGCACATTCCCACGTTGCATTTTACGTCACCAACAAATAACCAGCATTCCTACGCAAGCAATGCTGTCCTTTTTTAATATAATAACAATACATGAGCCTACAACGCAAGACATATAACGTAACATCACTTTGAAAATATTAAAAATTCAGACACAAAAGTATAATCTTATCTATTTTGTTTATTCTGTGACAGACTCGATCTAAAGATGGTTTCTTAAGAATCAGTATGTAGATAAAGTATCTGAATGAGGGGATGAATGAATAAAATGACAGGATGTCATTTTATTAATGACGATTCTCAAAACCTAATTCTGTATTAATATAACGTTGAATGGAGTAAAACATAATAAAAATGATGAACTCAGAGAAAAGTAAGAACATTCTATCGTTCGAGATTTCACAAAGGAATTTGTGATAATGCCGTGAAGACGTCTGGAAATTCAAGGTGCGGAAGGGTTTTGCACATAAGCCAACTTTCACAATTGGCTCGTGCTACCCCGAGATTTCAACACTGGTACCGAGAGTAGAGAAAGTCGAACATGCTTTCGCCGCTAAGTACACTCCATTCAAATTAGCATCGCAAATGTAATATATTTGGTGTATTAGCATTGCATATTCTTCTCATTAGGAGGAATTACTCTGCAAATAGTCACATGGACTGGTCACAGAAATACATAATAATGAACACAATATTAATAATACACTATTTAATTAATATTGAAAACAAAAGATATAGAGAGGCGAATTGCATTGAATGGCTCGACTCTTCACTATTTAAAAGTTATTTTTATATCACGTTATGTTATGAAGACTTTATATACTCGAAAATTAGAATTTAAATTAGGAGATGTCATTTAAATTAGGAGATATAATTGCTAATAATATCAAATAATTAGAACATTTTGGATCACATTTTAGGGGTCATCCATAAATTATGCTACGCTAAAAAGGGGGAGATGGTTTTAGGCAGCGTTACGCTGTGTCACATAAGGGCAGGGGTATTAGTTTAGTGTTACGTAAAGCTGATATTTTCTTTTAAATTCATAATTATCTGAAAAAATCTTTTTATCAGTCATGTGCTAAAACATTAACACATTAACTAATTAAATTAAGAATAAAAGAAATTTTAAAAAGTTAAAACGTAAATTGTTACAATAAATGTAAATATTTTTTCATCAATGATATATTGTTTCAATTTGTTAGATTACGAAGAAAATATCCCAAACTGATATATAGTATATTTTAGAATCCAATGAAATTACCGCACTAAACAGGGGACCCATACTTCATCCCCGACGGCGTGTGCTCAGCTTGTCACAAATTTTCTCACCTATGCGTCCTTACTTCATTCAAAACTTCTCATTCTTACTATTAGGCACTGCCCTCATCGCCAACTAATTATGACTTTAATCATATCATAATTTTAATATATAACACAAATACAACCAATACAACTCGCCGTTTCTAAATTATTATTGATTTTACTTATTGTAATTGAGGGGGTGTCGCAAGCGTTACGTAATTATTAGAGGGTGGTTCAAGCGCGCGTTACAAGTGCGTTACAGAGGAGGAAGAGGGTGTTTTCAAAATACTCCAAATCTGCTTCACGTAACGTATGGACGGCCCTTTATTTCCATTTAATAATTATTTATGCACCAAGACGTTATGAAGGGTGAAGCGGCAACAAAAAGCCCGAGGGCCTTTCGCTCGAGAGCTTTGTGTCGCCCGAGATGATTACGCGCATTGTTAGTCATGATTTTCTTATTTCACGTAATTTTAATGATTGAGACTGACTTATTCATCAATTAACTAGTTGTTAACGTGACTAAGTTTGTCTTTTCATTTTTCCCTTCCATTATTCCCTTTCATTATTCCCTCCACGAGAGAAGTAGCAGCTTCCAACTGTTTCATATTTCCCTCGTAACCTCGATCCTCTCGATCTAGGTAAGTTATGTAGTGCACATCGAACTCCGTATCGAAGACAATAACAAGGAATGACGTATCAGTATTTTTTTAAAATCCTGAACATTTTCAAAGGGGACATATGGCCTCCATGGGGTCCCTTGGAGCTGCCCTTGCCTCCTCGGCTGGATCTCCATCGCCACCTCCGCAACGCGACTTGTTAAATGGGCCGTGCGCTCTGTTCGGTTGAACGGCCCACCCATATCCTTGTAGCAATGTTCTGTCCCGAACGGTACCCTGGGGCGAGGCGCCCGCTGCTCCCGCCTGCTTGCCTACGCGGCGCGGCGTGCCGTGCCAATCAACAGCGCCGAATCATCCAACTGTGTCTCCCAAATCCGTGACCGCCCGGCCCGCCTAACCGCCCGGCTTAATTGGTGCAGATGATAACGGAAAGCGGGCCTCGATGGGTTCTTGAGGCTACCGACTCTTTTGCCGGAAGTTTTGCAGGCTGGGAAGATCTTCGGCTCGAGCATGTTTAACAGAAAAATTTTGGTTTCATTCGACAGACAAAGGCAGTACATCTCACGTTTTTTAGTACCCTTTTATACTCCTATTGTATTATTCTGTCATTCGATGGCTGCAACCAGTTGCATAATGATACTCATTACGATATACATCAGATTTCATTATGATGCAGGTTCTTGACCAATCGCAGAGTTTACAAACCAAGTATTGACATTTCATTAATCATTGAGAAGCGTTCTAGTAAATATTTCGTTCGATTGTGTATATTAAACTTGTATTTGACATTATATTATGCTTGTCAGTTTTAATTTATTTTATTGTTAGTATTTTTCGTGGAGTATTATGTAAAATAAATTGGATCGTATTATCACTTTAATCCTATTTGACTAGTGCACTACTTCTTCTCAGGCGGACGAGTAACTAAAACCACCTGCAGCAGGGAAGGGTAGAGTTGGGGGGCTGTCCGCTAGACGGCCTTGGCCGAATCCTGCATGTCAACAGCCAAAAAATGATTCAGTGTAAAAGTTGGATTTATAAAAGTTCGCATAAGTTGTAAAACGTACTGTATAAAACTCGATGTAATGGGTATAATACACTCGTATGAAGTTTACGATCGCTCCTTCCTTGCATGCATCGTGATATCACATTCGTGTATAAATACCCATAATTACATCATCGTTTCATAATGTATTATTTTGTACTCTCTTAGTGTGTGTGCGTGTTTATTCATATTTACTCATGAAAAGCAATTAGGTGCAAGAGCATCTAATGTGAAATGCTACTTCCTCCAGTACGGAGATTGGGTGGACGGCTGAAGAGCTCTCCCATTCGCTATCTTAATTGTGCAAGCAAGAGATGTGAATTGATCGGGTAAAATATATATTACAGTTGAACTGTGGTAAACCCAGCTGGGGGAGGGGGGGGGGTCGGAGAGCACTGTAACCGACCACTAACTGTGGTACCCTCTAGAATCTATGAGGTTAAGATGTAAAAATTGATAGATACAATATATGTGTATAATGTAATATACGTTAGTATAATGTAAATTTATACATATGCATTTTTGAATCCCTTTATGCAGTCAACTCTAAAAAAATTCACACCTCGGAGCAAAGTAATATTGCCATCCCGTAATGAAACTTCTCACACGAAAAAAAAAACATGAATGCAAAATATGGCCAAGTTCCTTTTGTAATTTAATGAGGAAACGTGAACATATATGAGAGTTGCAAATACAAATATTCATAAATGGTAATTGTAACGAGTTGATAATTTAATATCGTACAATATTAGCTCTAAGCAGTTATATGTGAAAGAACACGTTTCTTGGTAGGACTGACCAGAGTAGTCCTTACAATTAAGTAAACACTCGGCACTCCACTCCCGCACTGCCACCACGGTGAGAGGCAGTTAGGCAATTGCGCATGGAGGGATGAGATACATAAGAAAAAGAAAGATAACGGAAACCGGCAGGTGCACATTTGGCGAGCTAGCGCGACTTGAAACTCATGCGTACTTGGCGTAGGCTATTTGTTAACTTCCCAGGAACGTACGTGCAAGGACTACGGCCTTTTTTGTTTCCTACAGCACATTATAACACTTCCCGTAGAACGCAATAAGATATGGAGTCTTTACCTGTCGCGGATTAGCATAATATTTACAATTGAAATGACGAGTGAAACACGCTCCTTTCGGTATCTAGGGGGAATTAAGACCTATCTAAAACAAAATTCGCATGCTTATATGCTGCGAACCGCTCTGGTGCTAGTCAGGTAAACGGCCTGAGACCGCGATAAACGGCTGGAGGAATGACAAACGATACGACATCCTTTATGAAAACGCGTCGAAGATTGTGTCCGAGAACACAAAGCGAAACGATCGAATAAATAAGCGTGTTGACACCACTTGGCACCAAACATCCCACCCTCGCTCACCCAGCGGAACGGCGGGCGGGTCGCTTCCAAGCGAAGAGCGTTGCTACCAGGCCACTGCAAGTCCGCTCGCAATATACTGTGAGGGCGCAAAAATTCAATAAGGAAAACATATCGATGGAATCTTCAGTTACATGAATGGTATGTTGCATACAGCGAGGAGCTTTGCAAATCTCCTTTACATGCCCTCCCACTGTTCCTTCGCCGTTACGGTCTGCTAGATCCGATCTCCCCGCCCCGTCCCCCTTTCGTGCCTTTCTTGAATCGACTGAGAGCTTTTCACAGCGTTAAGCAGTATGTCGTCTGCCGCACGAACCCGTGTTTAAGTCCCTGCTCATGCGCGAACCTGCAACGTTACGATAGTTACATCGAAAAAACGACACTCCAGCCAAAATATCACGTCATGTGTAGTCACCAAAGTCGTATCGTGACGGTACAAGCCATGTGATTACGATAAATGTAATTTGTTCCCAACTGTAGCGACAGAGTGTGCTGCTAGCTGTGTATTCCCGTGTTGTAACACCATGTTGGTGGAGAGCTCTAGTTAAACAAATGTGAATCAAGGGGATATGCCATTATGGGATATTAGCGTTAGGAGCACACACTCCCATCACAGTTCAAAACTGCTTCCATTTATCTTAATCTTAGAACAAAACGAACAAAACTGCTACGAACACTTTAGACGCAGCAGGCACATAGTTGTCTTTAAAGTGCATCATATCGTTTATGATAAACCCCGCAAAATTTTTAATACCCATGTTCATTACCCCCACTATAAAAATGCCATTTTTTCACAATTCTACCTGGCTACATCAGTTCTTGACAAACCCGCTTTGACATGCCCAATAAGGGTCGCCGTGCTGAAAATCTCGCCGTGACAGCATTTAACAATCCCGCTCTCAAATCTCCGCTTTGATATCGCAGCTTTCACATCCCCGCGCTGTCATGTACGCGCAATTATTCTGGTGATGACGCCCCCCGCGCGGAGACCGACGCGTTGACATCCCCGCCCTGTCACATCCACCATGATCACCATGATATCCGCACACTGACATACCAGCTCTGACATCCCTGCGCAGACATTCACGCGCAGACATGCACGCACTGACATACCAGCACTGACATCCCCGCACAGACATCCTCGCGCACACAACCCCGCACTGACATCCCCGCACTGACATCTCCGCGCTGACATCTCGTGCTGACACCTCCGAGCTGACATCTCCGCGCTGACGTTTCCGCGCTTACATCTCCGAGCTGACGCCCCCCGTGCTGACTTCCCCGCAATGATATTCTATCCTGGTATCTGCTTTGATCGCCTTGAGCTCTTCACAGTGTGCTCCCGAAAGTTAGTGCGCATTTTTTGTCCTCGCTCTGAAGGACTAAAAAGAGATGTCACATTGTAGACACGTATATGCTTACAATAACTACCTTCATTATCAGCCCTGAAATTGACCAATGATCCAAGGTTTAAATAAAAGAAATTTTAATTACTGTACTTACGTGATAAACGGATTAACAATTAGGTATAAGATTTTTAACAATGTTAAAAATGAGATTAATTCATGTATTACAGAACAAGTACCTTAACGCATTTTATTATTTTTCGTGGATTTCAGAAGCATCTGGACTGTGTTACCTATATGCCGAGTGTCTAACCATGGCAGTGGAGGAGAGACCCCATATACATTACGTTTGAAAAGTTACAATATCGCAGAATTAACAGCAGATTTTTCTATCTGCCAGTGAATCATTTTCATCCTTTTATTTTTGAGTTATTAGAAATATTTTAGTATTTACGCTGCAAATCTAGTTTGATGAACAAGTATTGAGATTCTGTCTCTTTACTACTCGATAATGAGATTCGATTATTAAACGTTTTCAATCGCTTTTCATATTAATTTCTACACTTTTAGACTACAAATAAAGAAGAATTCTACAATTCTAAGAAGTTTTTTCTTATAACAAAAAAGTAATGACGAGCCTGTGTTGAAACAATATAGCACAATGAAAAAAATCAGAATTAGTTCATATCAATATTTATATCATTTTGGTCGCAAGAAAAAGTAACCCTACAGTTTCCGGATCCTGCACTAATTTAGCTCTTTCTACACAAAGCACCTATTCCACAAGTATTTATATAGGCTATCAGAGAGTTCATTGCTCTTTTTGTTGTCAAAAAGCATCTGCGCCATTACGCAGGAAGTACGTAAGTGCCAACTTATCCGCTTAATCAATCCTCTCCTTCTGTATGAGTAGAGAGGCTGTTTTGGAACTTGGTGACTATTACATTTTCGTCTGACAGAAAATCAGATTAACGACAAACGTGATGCTGTTTTACTGTATCGATTATTAATCCATGCTTCACATTTTTAAATTTTGGAAATATTTAAATAATTTAAAATTTGGGAAATAAGAGATATAATAGTATCTTTATGTGATTCACGTTTGTCAATGAGATCTGCAACTTTGTTAAGACATCTATCTCATTTCGCCAGCAGTTTGTGAAATTCTGAGAATAACATGGTCTGTGGAGCGAGATCCATTAATTACTGTTGTCCTTGTCAAAATATCTTGTATCTCCCTGAGTAGCGCATAAAAACGAGAAGTATACAGAATGTCTTCCCAAAATTCTCCATTTCTAGGAAACTACGATCAACAAGATTTCTGTTCAAAATACGTTTATTAGCAATTTGATGTCCTTAAATTATGTCTACCGTTTACTTAAATTTTATGGCAATGGAATGGTATTATATTAAAGATATTAAAGATATCACACGAAATGGTGAATTGAAATGAAGAAATTGAACACTAAAAGCTTTACAAAGGGAAAACATTGCTAAGAACAAAGTAGAGAAGCATATACGTTTTTTTGTTGTTGAGCAGTATAGGAAAATAAGCTATGCAATAATATTGTTTTCCTTTTTTTTCTGCTTTCGAAGAACTTTCGCTGGCAGGGCGAAATTTTTTCTTCAAGACACTGCTGTTGTCATTGTTATCATTATTAATAATATTTGTCAAACACAACATTCATTACTGGTCCCTAGCAATTTCAGGGCGAGGAATAAAATTATTGTTCAACATTGCTAGACCTGTCATCCATTGACAATTATTCTACGGAAGTATGTGGCATCTGCTTTTTCACGTTGCAAAACGGATAGTGGCCAATTTGGCGCAATGAATTTGTATTCATTTTATTCTGTATTTTATTACAAAACTACATCAGTCTTCATAATTGTTGCGAATGCATTTTCTAATAGTGCTTTATTTTGCTTCACTGCACATGAGCGGGTTACTATTTTTATGATTATATTACAAATCATCATTATTGTAATTCTCAGCACGTACGACTTACGCCATGCCGATGACGGTTTGATGAATTATTTGCACTACGACGAATTAGTGGTCGAATGAGAAGCAGGTAAACGGGAGAAACACGAGAGAGTCTGCCGCGCACCCGTTGTGTCCGCCAGAAATTCCACACAGATTTACATCTCAGTACTCAGAGACGGAAGGTTTGATATGACTTGATTTGATTTAGTTAGTCAAAAATAGTAAAAAAATGTACATGACGTATGGGGGAGAAGATCATCTACCCATGTTTTCTTGAGTTCCCGATTCCCAACCTGACATTTGAACAATAAATAGTTGAAAGATGGATAAAAGTAAAAATAATAATAAGGAAATTGAAAAAATTGAGAGATTAGCAACATTTGTAGAAACTAGACATTTTTTCTCCCGAGTTATAAAAAACTTATTTGCATGGGTATAGAAACTCCAGATTTGATTTTTCTGCATTGCTAACAAAATAGTAACTCACCCCAAGCTCTACTACTACTAGAAAAAATAGGAGAGTTCAAAAAAAGAAAAATACGATTTTGCGGTTTGCGATTTGACTATTGCACCACGAGACATTCATTCTATTGTAATTATCAAAATGAAGTCGAGAGGTAGGAAAATACCAGACTGTTAATTAGAGAGATGATTAGTGGGACCTATTCTACCGGAATAGGGCAGCGAGCTTAAGAACCGCTCCGTCGCTTACGTGCCGTATTCCACCGCGAGCAATAAAACGAGTTCCATTACAATACGCAAGTAAATCATTACCATACCGGGCACGAAGACAATTCCTCGCACTGCGCGTGCATACGCAGCTTGCAAATGCAGCGGCGGCGGCGGCGGCGGCGGCGGCGGCGGCGGCGGCGGCGAGCGGCCTCCGTGCGCGCGGTGTACAAAGCACATCGCGAGACGCGCACCCGGCCGGCACTTCACGCATGATGGCACTCACGCGCGCCGCGCTGGCACTCACGGCGCCCTGGAGGCCGTGGGGAGACGGGCGGCGGGGTGAGGACACGTTGGTCGGCACGGAGATGAGGCAGAAGGGTGGCGGGGTAGTGGCACGACGGGGCTTCGGGCCGACGGGGCGACGGGGTGGCGTGGTGAAGGAGTGACGAAGAGACGGGTTGACGGGCTGACAGGGCGACAGGGTGACGGAGTGACGACGGGACGACGGGGCGACGGGGCGACGGGGCGACGGGGCGACGGGGCGACGGGGCGACCGGGCGACGGGGCGACGGGGTGGCGTGGTGACGGAGTGACGAAGAGACGGGCTGACGGGCTGACAGGGCGACAGGGTGACGGAGTGACGACGGGGCGACGGGGCGACGGGGCGACGGGGCGACGGGGCGACGGGGCGACGGGGCGACGGGGCGACGGGGCGACGGGGCGACGGGTGACGGGCGACGGGCGACGGGCGACGGGCGACGGGCGACGGGCAACGGGCGACGGGCGACTGGGCGACAGGGTGGCGTAGAGACGTGTGACAGGGTTACGGAGTGACGACGGGACTATGGGGCGACGGGGTGGCGTGGTAAATGGTGACGGTGAGAGGGGGTGAGGGGGCGATAGGGTGACGGAGTGTCAACGTGACGACGGGGCGATGGGGTTACGGAGTGACGACGGCGCTACGAGACGAAGGGTGACGGAGAGACGGAAAGACGGGGTGGGGTGAGACGGGGTGACGGAGCGACGGAGTGATGGAGTAACAACGAGACAACGGGGTTGATGGGACGATGGAGTGACAACGGGAAGACGGGGCGACAGCGGGGTTTCCCTCAATCAGATGTCTTTCATCAGCCGGACACCGTATCAGTCGGGACAAGCTCTGAGCTCCCGACCGGTCTCTTGGCATGTGTGGCAGAGTAATGCATGTAAGTATAAGCGTGTGTAAAGGGTGAGGATAGGACAAGGAAGAGACGGAGAGATGGGAAGATTGCACGCGGGCCGTGGCCCGTTTGTTACGGTACTGTATAGGCATTCACCTGCTGTTGATCGGAGAAACCAAGGAAACAAATTGATCAGAGCAGCCGGTCTCTCCTCAAGACAGCGACTGAATTCGACCTAACGTAGAAGCTAGTGTCGAAAATGTCTAATAAATGTAATCAATTTGTTGTTACGTTTATATATATATATATATATATATATATATATATATATATATATATAATCACTGTTTCTCTTTCACCATATATTTTATTTTTATTTCTCTTACGTCATGAGCTTGCATTGAAAATATATTGAAAGAGTATGTAAAACGAGTGTGAAAAATATTGTAAGCTTGTTAGCCATATTGTAAGGTGACGTATAATTATGTATTATGATGAGTTGCAAATTGTATATTAAAGTTTAGACATTTTAAAAAACTGTTAAAACATTTGGTTTCTTCCAAATACATCCATTGATTTGCATATTTTTATATTTTCAAACACTTGCATAATCCATCTCCATTTGTTTTCATAAAGGGACTTTTATCAATCAGTCTTTTACTTTAATAGGTATTATTAATATATTGGATTCTTATTTTACATTTCCTCTATTCCCCTACCTTGTTATTCTGTCGTGTTCCGATTCCGTTATGTCATGTATTGCGTCTTCTTCGCAGAGTTTAATCCTGTAGTCAGCCATTATTATAGCAATAAACAATCTTAGAAATTAAGAATTACATACAAGTTAATTTTCAAAAATATAATATTTTTCTAATATGCTTAATTTCTAAACATATATTGTAAGAGTGAAATTTGAAACACAATTTCTCATTAACCAATTATCAATCCTCTTAATAAAAATATTTTTATGTACGTGTAAGTCTTGTTAATAAAGCTGTCGCTTAGTGTATCATATCTTCCAAATCTTCTGCACTAACCATCTTCCTTTATCATTCTTCACGCGTTCGTCCATATGGCAAAACGAATAAAAATACTTACTTACACGACATATAGTACATCTACATTTCATTCATATTCCCTCCTCCAGTACTGAATGCTTGAATCATGCTTGAATCTTGCCTAATTTATTTTTGTTTACGCCATCCGTGCGCTTTCACCGCTTTTTCTCGGACCTTGCTCTCCCGTACCTTCTTGAAGTAAAAATGAATCCAAAATAAATAAAGGTTTGAATTAAAGTAAAATTAAAGAAAAATGAAGTTCTTGAATTTTACTCATCCTATTTTTGCTTACGCCATCCTTTCGCTTTCGATGTCTGTCTTCCTCCTTCAGATTCTTTCCCCATCCCCGCACAACGTCGCGGTGGCTGTCGCCTGGCCCGGCACGGTCCACTTCGCGTTTCCCAGCCTCCCAGTCTCACCCTATCCCGTCCGCCCGGTCCCGCTCCGTTCGGCGGCGCCCCGTCCCGCCCCGCTGTCCCGCTCGTCCCGTCCCCATTCAGTCCCTTCCCGCCTCGCTCTGTCCCACTCGTCCCGCTCGTCCCATCCCGTCCCGGGCCCCCATTCCGTCCCGCCCAGCTCTGTCCCGCTGCGTCCCGTCCCGCCCTTCACCGAGGGCGGGAGCGATGCAACGGTAAACCGTCGGAGGTACGCGCTTCGTTTGCTTTATAAAGTTGGAATGCCCTCTAGATTCCGAGATGGAAAAGATACAAATCTTTTTCCCCAGCACACTCGTTCGTTTTATGCTTGAGAAACCGTAGTTTCCTGCCGCGCTCGCACCGACCTGTGTCTGGATTTCCTTCGGACAAAGCGGGAGCACAGACGAGTTGCGTGGCGCGGGCGAGCGAGCGGGGGCGGGTACACGCCGCGAGCTTTGAGCCAACGGGCGTCCCCCTCCCTCCCCCCTTCCCCCGCGCGTGAGACTCGCTTCTTTCATCGTTGTTTTTTCTGAAACGACGCGCTTTTCTCAATGAAGGTTCTTTTTTGTGGGCAGCGTTTATTTTATGGGCGAGCGTACGGAACAAGCGCGTGTGCTTCTAATTGCTTATGTCAGCGGCGAGCGATATGTAAAGACGTGAATAGTGTTATTTTGTCCGTGCTAGTGACATCGTGATTTAAATATCTGTGATATATTCAATGTCTGTTGTGACATTCGTAATTACGAATCATACTTAACTTAGTATTGGTGAAGGACGACTTATTTTTTTGAGACAATTAAAATATAAGAAACATAATTTAAGATTCATATTTTCGTGGCATTCTCTACAGATTTCTACCTAACATCCCAGGTTTTTAAAATTGAAGTTATGGTTACCTAGGGACAGGATTTATATACACTAATAATCTAATATGTGTAAGCATTTATGCTGTAAAACATCGAAAATATGCGCTAGAATATGCCTTGTGATGTACCTATATTAACGTATTATATCTCTTATTACTCTAACTTTTTATAATTTTCTCATCATTTTTACGTACAGTAAAAGCATCCGACACTTTAAGCTTGCTATACCTCTCAAAGATAATTCAAAGATTAGTATCAATTAGTAGTTTCAACAATCTGCCGTTAAATAATTTGACAATTAGCATTAGAACCATTTTGAACACAATTCCTTGAACCTCACTGCAGCCCCCTTCATACTATCAAAGGAAAATTCGTTTCTTTTCGTCTCCTGTTTCGTTGGAAGGCAAGCCTCAACTGTGACTTGTGAGAGGTTAAGTCACATGTGTTTGTTCATTAGCATTACCGATCTTCAAGACTGGAAAAGCCGTAAAGGAAACGATCGACTTTTCTTTTAAATATCCGGCGCAATTCAGCTGTAAGATGTTTATATCACCTACACTGAACCATGTACTTAGATGCACAAAATTACAATATTAAAAATTAAATTTATTAAATTAAATATAGTAAATATTTATGGGTGATGATAAACGTTTTCAAGCAAAATATGCGTAATACTTAGCAATTTCTAGACATTTTACGTTTATGAAGAAGAGTGATCAAATATGCAAGACATGCATAATAAAATAACGTTTAACCACTTGGAGAAGTGAGTTTTATACACATATCAAGCGAGTGTACTTTCTGAAAGGAAAATTATATGCATTTGCATTGAAGTCCGATAACTATGGATAACATATTGCATAGCATGTGCACCGTAGTTTGCATGGCACATCCTCTAGGTGTTTTCGTATAACCTTTATATTAACAGCATTTTGGCATTGAACCTACAACAACACGCGTGTTAGTATTCCACATTCTTCCACTCTCGAAATTCGCGTTCTCTGAAACGTTCGCATCATTCTGGGTGACAGGTCAAATCAACATAGCAAAATATCTTGTCCGATTTTATTGTATATAATAAATTATACTTGCACGGTTTCCCATTAGAATGCGATCGCCTTACAGAACATCCTCCATTTCAATTATCTTCTTCGCTTCATATTTGTTTCGATTTTCCAGTACTGACATCACGCCACTGACATTGTTCTGACATTGTTGTTGGTCATCACCCACTCCCCATTTTATTGTGCCGTTGTGTTTCTTGGGGCTTACTTGTTGTTCTTCCTCTATTCTCCTGGTGCTTTCTTGGTTTCTTATTATAATGATCAATTATTATTATTATTATTATTATTATTATTATTATTATTATTATTATTATTATTATTATTATTATTATTATTATCATCATCGTCATTATCACCATCTACATTACTAATTTCCAATGCGCGCAGAAATTGAAAAGGAGCTATTCACACTCCGGCCATGTGAGGTGTGTGTGTTTTTTTAGATACGCAGCACAAAACAATGAACCAGCTTCAATTTGAGCTGAAAAATCTAAATATTTAATTGCGTTATTCTACCAAATCACACACTGCGCCTTCCAACTGAATTCTCACACTCTGTGCGTCACTGTTTGCGTCACAGTTGACGTGCAACGGCAAGGCTCCAAGCAAGGGGCCGCTTGCCATTAACTATCGTTATTCACATGTTGCGTAATGGAACAGAAACCTTTGTTTATGTCCTTGGCATATAGAGAACTGTTGTACTGTATATCCGCATATACTGTGTTATTCTAGTATTCTCAAGACCGCATTTGTGAAAATATTTCATTGTTTGCAGTGTTATACGAGAGTATTTTATTTGTTGGTCTTGCGCAATGTGCGTAATACTCTTGGGAAAACCATTTTCTGTAGTTCTGTATAAAAGCATTTTTATGTATGATTACAAAACATTAATTATGGCAATTATTGTAGTCATTATCATTATTATATTACTGTTTTTGTTATTGTTGTTGGTATTATTTGTGAGTGCTAGAGCGAGGGGAGAGCCACGTCGAAAGCAGCAGAAACTAGCCCCAGCAGAGGGCGCGAACTAGTGGCTAGAGCGGGTGGCGGGCGTCTGGTGGCGCGCGCGGGCGCGCGCGGGGGCAGTGCGGCTGCGGAGGCCGGCGCGCGCCCACAGCTGCGGGCGGGCGGGAAGGACGGGCGGGTGCTGCGGCGCGGCGCGGGCGAAGCAGGCGATGGAGGCGGCGGCGGCGGCGGGGCCGGCGGCGGGGGCGCCAGGGCGGGCGGGGAAGAAGAGGAGCGAAGCCGGGGGCGGTGGCCGCGCCACGCATGCCCAGTCGTTCCGCTGCGCAGCCCTGCATGCGCAACCCTTTATATATAACTTACAATATCAATAGTCTGCCTTTCTTTCTCTGCGCGAAGGGGAAACGCGAGGCAGGCAAAGAGCGAGACGGAGCGAGAGAGGGGGAGCGCCGGCCAAATGTGAAATCGAATCAAGAAGGGGGTGGAGCTTTTTTTTTTTAAATAAAGAAATAGGTGGGGCGTGGTTGCGAGAAAAAAGAAGGGATGAATATCAAATTCGACCAATGAGGGAAGGTGTTGTAGCGAGGCGCCGGCGCCGGCCGGAGGGCGGGCGCGCGGACGGGCAGGGGACGACGCGGGGGCGGAGGGGGGCGTAGCAGGGAGGGGCGGAGCGGGGAGGGGCGCGGCGGGGAGCGCGTGCGTCCGCCTATCGACCCGGGGAATTAATTTTGTAAATCTGACGCCCGGGGCGGCGCGGAGGCGGAGGAGGCGGCGGCGGCAGGCCGGGCCGGGCCGGAAAGCGTTTTTCAGCGATGCCTGCCGCCTGCAGCCCACGCGCGACAGAATACCGCTGAAGTGGGTAGGCCTCTAAACCCAGGGCAGTTATGCCTAGGGCGTCTAGACCAGTGGACATCCCATCGCGCTAAAGGAGGGTTTCTACCCAAAGCGCTGTTTGCGAACCTGGCTTGTATCGCTTGTAAATCTGTCGTCAAATCTACAAGCTTCATTGTTCGCACAATGATTCAAAATGACAGGGGCAGGGCCGAGGCCTCTAGACTTACGGCATCCACCCCCTTTAAAGGAGGGGATACGCGCCCAAAGCTGTTTATGAGCCTGGCTTGCGTCGCTTGTGAATCTGTTTTCACTGATACCTGTTTCATTGTTCCAACAACGGTTCGTTCGCAATCACAGGCCTGTACTCACTATCTTTACGGAACAGCGGAGTGTACATGTGCTAAAACATACCATATTGCCGAAACTCTCGAACACTGCAAGAGCAACATACCAAAATGTATTAACTGTAAAGGCTGCTCCACACATTCGGTGTTCGGCGAGTAGCGAGAGACTGCTCGCCGAGTCCCGCGTAGTGTGGATGGGTCGCTTGCCATTTGCCGAGCGACGAACATTCGGTACTCGTTCTACCCACCGCGTGTCGGTCTTAAGGACACACCAAAGGGGGGGGGGGCGAACATTCAGCTGCTCTGGATTGGGCGAGCAGGAGCTCGCTAGTCAGAGAATGCCGAATGTGTGGAGCCTTGAGGAAAAAACAACTGAGGTTTAAAGTGTTGACATAAGATAATTCAACATTTTCTTACGTGATAATTATATTTTCTCTATCACACTATTTTATTGAACATACTTTTTCGTATACGCTTGGAATGCTTAAAATAGTTTGAAACGTCGCGTGAAAATAAATAGAAATGATTGTGGATTGCCCTAAAGGTAGGAACGAACGGGCAAACCTCGTCGAAAGACGCCTACTGTACACAGGTTGAAACTGCTACTTGCTTCATTGTTTTAACACCAGGGAAAGCAGTGGCGACTTATTTGCAATGGGTACAAGTCTCTTTCGCAAGCGTTATTCGTTGATGTATAATGCCCTTATAAATAAGGAAAAAAGCAATAAGGCTCCTCTTGAGTGAGTCAAATGATACACGGAAAAGGCCATTACATTCCGCACTTCCCACTTGTGCAACCAGAAAACACACAGCCCCCAAGACGCGTTTTAGATATTGAATAACAAAATAATCCTAACACTTCAGACTAGGTGTTCCATTTAGCTTTAATTGTAACTGGAAAGTATTATTTTTCAATATGGATATGGAATTTGGTGTTTCTTAAACGGACCATAATATATCATAATATTTGAATTATATGATGTGTTGATGGATTGTTTTGTGAATCGATTTAGTTAAAGTCTAAAGACTCCGTTTATCCAATATATTAATTTATTCTTCATGTCTTCCGGGCTGATGGGCCGTGGTCCAATTGGCTTTGAGATACCAAACGTTTCGCCCACGACTGCGGTGGGCATCTTCAGTGGCGAGGTCTCGGGCGAAGTGTCCGGGACGGCGGCTGACTGGCGACTGACGCCGCGTTGGTCTCGGTCGCTCCATTTATAGGCCGCGGTTGGGGGTAGTGGAGGGGGCTCAAAGCCAATTGGACCACGGCCCATCAGCCCGGAAGACATGAAGAATAATAACTCCGGCCGTGAAAGCCTACAATGCAATATATTAATTAATTATAATGCTAAGGTTTCATTAAAATAATGCTTGATTTCTTCAGAACTAGAATATTACATTTTGGCAATAGAGTATACAATTTAATTGTAAATAATCCTAATTTATACTATGAGCTCTGTTAATAACGATATTTCAAATTACTAAATTGATTACTAGCGTATTATCAAAATTTAATATTCTAGCTCTGAAGATATCAACTACGGTTTTGATGGAAGGCCAGCATTCAAATTAATAAAGATATTGAATACCCTGTGTTAGTGTTTGTCTAAATCGATCCACAAAGTCATACTTCATAAAATAATTGAGACTACTTTAATAGTCATTTTCCTACACCGTTTCCAGCATTTTCGACATGAGTCTAATGAAATATCTTATCTTAAGCGAATAAGGAGGATTTTGCCTACCATTCACAAATCCCTAATTGCCTGTGCATCATAGGTAGGATTTAGTTCGTGGACACTCCGCTTCTCCGCACTTGAAAACAACTGGTAGCCAATGAAGAAAATGCTCCAACGTTCAGAAAGACAGGAAGTGCATTTAATGGATGCTTGAGTGAAATGACAAGGGGCATCTCATTTTCTGATTGAAGACCGGAAGGTAAAAAGCTCTAAAACTGAGAATATTAAACAAGTAACATGATTCTTTCATGAATTATAAAATTAAACATTTTAGAAAACTTAAAAACAGTTACGAAAAATTAAGACACATAAGAAAAGTAACTATTCGGGAAAAATTCAATATTCCCTTTTTATAAGGGGGGAGAAGACGTGCCTCATCGCTGGATACTCTCTATGGACAGAGGTGGATCTGAATATTCAATAAGGAAAGAGACGGTTTTGTCTTGGTTATGTGTTATGTGTTTCATCCTCAGAGCCCACAAAGGAACAATGCATTACGCATTGCAACATTTCGTTCATTCGTCGAAATCAACTCCAATTTCTCGTGCAATGTGGGACAAGATAGTACTAAATTGCTGTTCTACTCTGGGAATAACCTAGGGGCGTGAAATGTACAACCTGCGCGATCGTGCCTTCCTATTCCTCGTCCTATCCTTACGCCTTACACACACATGCACTACACTTCCACATATCGCACCCCTAGTGCAAGAGGGTCACGTCTCCGAAAAATTTAAAATCGATATATACCCATTTTTAGATTCTTTTCTTTCTATTATGTGATATGCAACAATGCCATTTCTTTATTTTCTTAAATAAGCAAGGTATAGCAATTCAATTTAAATTCAATTCCCGTTTTTATATGCGCTTGAGAAAACTTCCGAAGGATCTCCTACGAAATCACTGATTTTGGAGTTGTGGCCCTTTTGCATTAGGTGTGTAGTATGTCGGAAGACCAGTCTGGTATATTTTCGGGACTAATGACAATAGCAGTTGACGCGCCCGGAAACACGAATCCATCAATCAAGGGGCCTATTCGCAGGCACGCATGGCTTGAAAAACCTGCGTCGTGCCATTTGAAAAAAAATTGTGTGGCGATCTATTGTGTGAACAATGAAGCAGGCATGAACGGCGACAGTTTTTTCCAAGCGGCGGCGCCTCGCAGACTCGCCAAGCCGGCCTGATGAGCGGCTTTAAGGCCGCCGGCTGCGATGGGATTAGCTGCGCTGGCTCGCTCCACGAGAAGCGGCGGGTGATTGCGGCAAGCAGCCAGACGGAAATTAGCCTAGGAGGAAACGGAAGAGCACGGGAAACGGAAGTGCTCACGACGTAAGTGGGAGCGGTAATACACGGCAATCTGTTGTTTTAGATGGCTAATGATCATGTTAAATCATTAATTAAAGTCCGAGATAAATATGAAAGAAGACCTTATATGAAAAAGGACGTCAATGCACGAATAAAAGGATTTTTCGTTCGCATGAAAGTGTATTATATAGCAGTTACAATCCAACGGTCATTTTTAATCAGATATCTTTTCATATATTGTTCTTATTTAATTCTAATTTTATGATAGACACCCTTATTTTTAATCAGGCATTGTATATTTTAATACGAAATATTAATATATTTAACTCTTTTTTTATGGATGTTTCTTCGAACGCTTTAAATATTTTCCAAGGTTTTCTAATAATTCATTTAATTTTTCAACTGAAGACTGCAGTACACGAAGGTGTTAACTCGCATGGCTAATCTTTACTTAATGCCGTTCCTCTTAGTGGTGATAACGGGCTCTTGCAAGTCTTCACTAATCAATAGTAATGAACGTGTATCTACATCGGTTTTTCTTCTAAGCATCGACCTGTATCATGTCTCCTGAAATATATCTCGATTTTTTGGCTCAACTCTTTTTTAGAGTGGAAATTAATATTGTGGAATGTGTAGATAACCTTTCTTATTATGAAACATACTACCGATGGTAACGAACTATTGCAATGAAAAACGATTCTATCTACAAATAGGAAGAAATGCTTTATTAAATGCTTGTTACGATTTAAAGTAAACAAAATATTGAAACATACGTTTATGACCACACTTTACTAGTACGAAACATTCAATACATAGAATATATAGTATTAGATGTTACATTAATGCCTATATGTAATTATATTGAAATTCAATATCACGTACTCATCCAGTCTTCTTCAGTCTGCCTTTAGTGCTCGCAGCACGAGCATACAGTTCTTAAGGTACGATACGAGTATTCTAGAGTTGCAGTTCATTTCACCGAAGATAAAGAAAAATGATGTTCCGACAGTCACAATAAAAACAAGAATTGTACCTTTAATATTATTATTTAATTTCCATTACGGCCACCCGTGTGGTTAGATTACCACTAAGATCAAACTATCGTTTCTTCCAATAAATTTCTCATAACTCGAGCGCGCCCGATTATCTGAAAGGTCGCGAAATAGCGCTTTATCATTCGACGCGGCGGGGCGGGCCCGGCGAGCGCAGCGTTCAGGCTTATTGCGGAAACGAGCTGTCTCTTGATTACAGGCGGATGATCTGGGCGCGCTCGGGACTTACTTGGGCCTGTTCCAACTTCTGGAAAAAGACGGCACGCAACCGAACTGCCCGCCCGTCCAGCCCAACCTCTGCCATCTCCCCTTCCCCCACTCCAGGTCTCCTAGCTGCGGCTTTCCAGATTCCCTCTCCATACTTCATCGTACACATGGCAAGATTTTTCAAAATATGAACTAGATCGATATTACAATATATTGGGCGTTAAATACTGTATGAGTTGCAGATGGTCATCCAGTAATTTTCTCGGAGGCGGGAGGGGACGAGACACTACAGGCATAGTGTCGAGTCGAATTGATTTCTGATAATAAATTTTCCAACTTTTATACTGAATTGTGTTTGTTTTATGTTGAATTTAAACTGAATTCTTATTTGACTTATTGCTGATATTTATAACGTTAACAATATATATTGAATGTCTCGTTAGTATAAAAAAGTAATGAGTGTCCACTGATATATTATATAAAACATTTTGGCATAACAATATAGTTTTTATGCAAGGATGGAGAATTTTTTGACACAAGTAAATGACCAGTAAGCTCTACGTTTGAAGATTAAAAACATACCCCAAATATTCTAAGTTAAATGAAGATTTTTGGAAGCGATTATTTACTTTTAATGCATGAACGAACATAAAAGAAGGGAAAAATTGGAAATTCTTCAGTCGGCCATTAAAAAGAGAGGTTGACTTTAATTACATTACGAACAAGTATAGTGTCGCACCAGAAGAACGAATCAGACAACTCACCAAGAAATATATTTTTATTATTCAAGCTAATTAGCTATGTTTACTCATAATATGTATCCGTCCATGAAAGTTTGCCTTTTTTTACTTATTTAAATTGAGGACGAGTTTCATAGTGTTTTTATTATTCAGAGCCTAATGAGTTGGTGCATTTACCACCGCAAAACATCGCCTAATGAATAAGACACACCAGTAATAGGCAGCTGAACAGACTTTAAATGCATAAACTCAGATGGTCCTGTCTTCCACAATATAAAATCAAGGAGTTTTAAGGAAAACGCAAATTTAAAACATGTTTAGTACTGATAATTTCATATACTACCAGAAACTCTCACATTGTTAGCGAAAAATGTGAATTTAAAAATTCCCATTAAAAAATCCCATCCCGTCGATAATTAGGAATAGACCTCAAAAGGACTCAAAATTTCATTTCTTGAAATTGTGGATGAAGAGTCTTACCACATTGATCCATGTCAAGTCCATTACAATATTAATATCTCAGATTATTCATTACTTTTTGGAGTAGTCTTTCTTCGTCACACATTTGTTTCAAATGTAGAGTTTGGCGTCACGCTTGTGATTGATAAAAACAATTTTTTAAAGTATGAAAAGAGAGTAAAACAAAAACAAATGAATATTCAATTACAATACATTCGATTTTTTAATACTAATATTTGCAAGGTGATGATATTCCCTCTCCCACGCGCATACGCAAATAGAGAATAACGAGGCTTATAACCGTGTGTAGGAAACTTTTGATTAACCTACAAGTAAGCAAATTTGAACGAGTCGTAAATATTGTATTACACACGCATTAGCGATAAAGGTATATAAATTAAAAATTAAAAATTTCCATTATTACGTCGACAATTAGAAGTAGACCTCAAAAGGACTCAACATTTCATTTGTTGAAATCTTAGTGGAACAATTAATTGTGTCAGAAGAATTTAGAACAATGTTTTTTAATTGAACTAATCAATTAATTGTTTTGAATAAGGGATGAATATTATATGAAAATTTGTTCATTAGATTGCAGATCTCAGTTGCCCTTCTAATAGTTGGTAATTTCTATCATGGTAGATTATACGTATGTGACAGGAATAATTAGGTATGGTTTTCAAGTACGCTAAAAATATATTCAATTTGCGTAATAAAAAATGTAGTATTTAAATAACCGATCAACTGATAAATGATTGTGTTAAACAAGGGGTCATACGATTGTATTCAAACCATTATTTCATACGAATTTCTTCCTCCGATTATTGGTGTTCTAAGTAGACACACTTGTAAAATGTTAATTTTTAGAATGATAATTTGTAGGAATAAATATTTTATATCCTTCTTCTTGTGCATGACAGTAAAAAAAGAAACAGAGAGATAATCTACAAGAGGATTAACAATTTTATGTCGAAACAGCGCAATGTATTAATCGATCACTTAATAAATTGGAGAATGATAGTTATAGGTGTTTGGGTGGTACTGAATAATGGATTCTTATTTTGCGAGGATTTATTCATTTATTCATCAATTACCAGTCCTACGCGTACCTATTGTGTTTGGATAACTTTTAGACGCAATCATTAATAACGACCACATACATTATTTCTTTCGACTTCTATATGGTGGAAAAGAACAGGAAGAGAATACGGCGACTAGCTGGGGAGCTCTATCCACACTGTTGGCTCAGGAGCGTGGGAGAAACCCCACTCCCGCTGAGCCGCTGCCTAAGAACTTTCACGAACCTATGCATCATGTCACTTTTCGCGCTCGGCACTGGAAGGTTCTTCTCTAAAATGTTGTGACAGAATTTCTTAACGCTCCTCTGCGGTATCACTTGGCAGATCACGAACTCACTCGTTGCAACGCGTATTCTCACGAGGTCAGCAATTTTCCATACACATTTCTTTCGCTCTCCGTTCTTGTCTGCCAGAGAAACCTGAAACTTTTTGCAAACGCTTCTTTTGCGGCAACAGACAAAAGGTGGCATGTGAGGGAAAAATTTTCAACGAATATGTTGAATTTCATGAGTGTATTTGGAAGCAAGCACAGCGGATACATTTCCCAAGAGAATGCTTGGAAATACAACGATGTTGCCTCCAGAGAATTTAGAAAAACGGGAATTATACCGTGTTATCGTACGACTGAATTTTCAGGAAGTAGGTGATAAAACTATAATGTCAACATTAATCAGTAGGTAAAAAATTCAATTCACTCGGAAAATAATACAACAGCACATTTACATCCCATTTTAAAAGTTAAGAATTCTGAACCTGTTACTAAAATTATTCTTGTGGAGTCAACTGACGCTGCACATTGATAGGAGGAGAGTAATTACTAATATTTAGTAACAATATTCGCTCAATTTATTCGTTTCATTAGACCATGTTTGAAGTTCGTTCCTACCAAAAGTACATCTTTTTTAAATCCCGGAGTTTTCACAAATCCCTATTACTGTGTGCACATTCATTAAAATCCTGAATTCCGGTACTTATATCTTTCAATCGTTATCCATAAATAATAAGGTCTTTAGAAAAGGACCAATATTCAATGATATCCACAAATGGGTAATAAAGACTGAGACATGTCTTGTAGAATTACAAATGTGGAGAGATTGGTCTCCAAAGATGTGATATTAAAATCAATATTATTATTTAGATATATAAAATAAACGAAAAAGACTCCTCAAATTACATTATACACTAGAGGAAAGGAAAAATTTTGTCTATCGCCAGAACACTGAATCTGAAAAACATAGAGAGAACAACGAGAATCATTTGAAAGAATCGTTTTTTTGGGGGGGAAATATAACAATGAATGGTGATCTGACATGTAGAAACCAACGTATCTCAAACGATTTTGCTACACTACCGTTTAATATTCGAGCGAGAGAAACCTCAGTTCTGAATATACATCAATAATGCACTCATGAACGAACACAAAACTGTAGAATAGGCAGGGCGATAAGGCGAATTCGAGTGCAGCGTGAAAGTATGCGAGGAAAAGTGGGACGTCAATAGAGATATTCAGATACAAATATGTCATCAAAGTATTAGAAATAATTTGTAGTTAAGAAAAATGTTCGGCCTTCCTCCTCCTAAACTAGATTGTTCACCTGGAAGGAAACAAGAGGCAATCGTAATGAGCTGAAACAGCCAATACAAAGGGCTGTGCAAAGCTCGTCAGGGGAGGGGAGGGGGCGTGCGAAGAGGGAGTGCATCGAGCCTGCTGTTCAACCGCGTTGTTCTGGAGCTACGAATGGGAAGATAAATCAGATTCATGCAAGGGAAACGACAAGACGACTGTTTCGGAACCAGATCTTCCACACGGAAGCGAGCAGTTGGTGAGCAGGCTCAAGCAAGCTCAAAACCAACAAGACGCGAGAACGACGTGAAGTGTAGGGGGGGGGGGGGCAGCGCTCAATAAGCAGACACGGGGAAGCGGGAAAGGGAAGCGAAGTCAGGGGTCAAGGAAGGGGGGCGGGGGTCAGGAGAGCGGGGACAAGATTCAGGGAAGCGGGACAGGGGGGACAGGGGAGCGACGCGAGGGACGGGGGAGCGGGGCGGGAGGTTAGGGACGCGGGGGTGAGATTCAGGGTAGATGTGCGGAGGTCAGTAAAGCGGGGACGAGATTTAGGGAGGCGTGGCGGGGACAGGGGAGCGGCACGAAGGGCAGGGCAGCAGGGCGGGAGATAAAATGTGGGGCTAGCTTCAGGCAGGACTGCAGGAATGATATTCAAAAAATCGGGACAGGGGAACGACGACAGGAATCAGGGCAGCGGGACCGGGTAGCGAGTGCGAGGAGTGGAGTCGTGTGAGGGGAGTGGGGGGGGGGTTGGGGAGAGTGGGTGCGTGGGCGGGGAGTGAGGGCGTGGGCAGGAAGTGGATGGGCACGCGTGAGCGAGGAGTGGGAACACGGGCGGGAAGCGACGGCGTGGGCGGGGACGGTGGCGGGAGGAGGGAGCGGGGGCGGGGAGCAAGGCGAGAAGCGCGCGCGGAGGCTGCCGTGTGGTGGCCGGCCGGCCGGGGGAGCGCGGGGGAGGGGTTGGCAGGCGGGGCGGGGGGACAAGGGGCGGGCTGGGCAGGTTGAGGCGCGGACACTGTCGCCTCAGGTGCAAGAAAAGAAATTTGAATGTCAAGTCGGAACAATTCTGATTTGATAATAATTACACTGGGCTTTTTTGTTGTACGACCGTAATGACATTATAAATGATGAATACGAATGACTTTTTCGAATGATAAATTGTACTTATTCACATACACTTGCGCGTTCTCACGAACGCAGCAGCGCGCTCGGACGCTGCGCGTCACGCGGATCTCGGCTCGTCTGCCCCGTCCCCCTCTTCCCCGCCTCCCCGCCAGTCGCCCGCCCCCGCTCCCCGCCGCCCCCCGCTTGCGCGCGCCTCTCCAGCGCCCGTCGACGTGCGTCCCGTGTTTCGCCTTCCGTAAGCTTCCGCTGTCGTTCATTTATTTGCAACCACTCTCGCGATCTTCCGTTACTTTTACGTGCTACCTTTCTTTCGCCTACATTAGGGGTTATTCTTCCTGCGGTGTTCGCTTTGCGTAGTTAGCCGTATTGTCTTTTTGCTTCAGTCATCTTAATTTTGTGGGTAATCAATATCTACTATTCTTCCTCCCAACATTTAAAGAACTAATTTTCATTATTTGTTTTCTCTAAAATTGTTTTTCTGGACATATTTTTCTACACAAGAAATCACTTACTTCTCTTGCTGTGTTTAGGCCCAATGACGATGTGAGCAGGTAAGTTTTATTTAATATTCCATTAATGAAATATGCGTTCAAGTTGTTGCCGTACGCATTTCACTTTTACCTCTTCCTCCAGTCATCCTTGAATGATTCATCTCTCCACGAGTTCATCAATCCTTCCTCCCCTTCGCTCCCCTTCTTTCCCGAGCGGAGTAATTTTTCAATCCGATGCCCTTTTCCGCCTCTAGCCATGGCCGCCGCTAGGCCAAGGATAGATCGTGCTAATTTATTCTCGGCCGCTATTCTTTTCCACCTTCTTCCTCCCTTGTGCCCTGTCGTCCGCGCCTTTCCAGAGGCGCCGGTCTCGCATTGCCAGCCTCTCGCCTCCGCCGCGCCGCCTGCTCTCGCCTCCATTCCCCTTCCCTCGCTCAAGCAAATTGGCCTCCTCCGACAGAGCGATGCCTCCGCTCCATTCAGCGGAAGGGCAACACAATAACCGCTCGCGAAATACTCCGCGCGTTGCGGTTCCAGTATTATTTCAAATAACTGAATCGTATACAGCCACGTGCAACACATACGAGAACACGAAAATAAAACTTGATAATCAAATTTTATTCGACAAATTAACGAAATAACTTTATATTGACAACGAGATAACCCATCCAGTGCATCCGCATGATACGTCCCCCAAACGTAAGTTTATCTACTTCAAAAAGCAAGCAATAGGATAATGACATAAATCTTCATGATAAATACAAGACAGTTAAAAATTGCTAGATGTCTCATTAGGTCTCTGTGATATACTGCAGATCGAGGTGACACAATGTGCCATTAACACGGTTGAATGCGATGCATTTCGCAGGGCGTGTCGTAGTCGAGACTAGCCAATTTCTGCATTCAAAATAATTCACCTGAATCATCACGCACAATAATCTCATTTGCGGGCGTATTATATCTGGATGCAGAAGATAATTTGAAATGACTCAGTGAGATATGAACAAATGTTGGTAAATCGTACATGGGGAAAATGAATGCCGGAGAATGGTTTAGAAATGGGCGGAGAGCAGGGCAATGCGGATGTCGCACCAGTAGAAACCTGAAAATTAAAGAAACAGTCTGTATTTTCAGACCAAATTACGCGAAAATAACTCAATTTTTCAAAAAAGTGTACATGACCATATTTCGAAATCTATCTTGAAGAAACAGATTTCATTCAGGGTTTTAACGAACATGAAACCTGTATCATTCTCTCAAACGTTCTTCACACTGTCTAACAAAAAAAAATTATCAAAAACAATGGAACTATTTTTTTGAAAATTTGGAAAATGCCCCAGGGTCTCCATGTAAACTACCTTCCAAAATTAAAATATCGGTTTCAAATTCAAGGGGCCGCGTCACCTGCCAGTGCTTTTGGAGAATTTAAATTTTGGAGAAAATCGTCTGAACGGTTTAGCCGCTAGCGTCATTCAAAGACAGACGGACGGAGTTTACCAGTCCTTCGATCAAGGACCCACAAAACATCTATTCTTTATCAAGGACCCACAAAACATCTATTCTGGCTACACTACGCGTTAGAGGATTTTTTCTAAATTTATCAACTCCATTTATACACTTTTTCTTTACCAGAACTCGGTAGTAAGAGTTTTTCTACTGAAAATCATTGTTGTTTTGCGTAGCATTACATAAATTTCTCTTTACTCCATAGCGAGAATGTAAAATTAAGTGTTGATGGGTAGAAAACGATGATGGGCATGCATCTTCGTAATGATCAGAGTAAAGGATGCACATCAACAAGTGAGAAATGGTGAATATTTTGAAATGATAATGGTTATTCGAAGCCTTGGCCATGTTCCCGAACAATTAGACCTTTGCTACTTAGGCTTTAAAATCTCCCGCGTCAAAACGGAATAACGCTCTTAAAAGACGAAAATAAGAAATTTAGTTTTTTAAACAGACCCATTAAATTTACATAAAAATATATTTCTCAATTATCATACCCAAAATGTGTTATTAAAAATTCAGTGTAAAATATTAAAAGAAACAAGTGATAGAAATGTAAATGCTTAAGCAGCTAAGATGGTCTTCACTAATAAACTGCTTTTCTACGCAGAAAATGGTATTTCTATTTGTATACTTGCGACTGGTGAACATTTTCATGTTGGAATACTAGATAGCGCATCTTCCATTTTTTAAATGCAAAAGTGCAGCCACAGTAGACCGGGATTTTTATTCAAAACATGTTACAGTTCAGTATGAGTTTATGCCCAGATTCGCATTCAAGTTTATTCTCCACCTTTTGAATTACTCTGATCGGGCATATTTGGGTTGTTTGGGACGAATGGACGCACATTTAGGTTTTAATTGTGGGAGATGAATGCTCGGCATTTTAAGTAAAACTCATTGATGCTTTAGAGTGATGAGTTATATTCATATACAATTCTGCATGTCAGCGTCAACAGTATAATATAGGCATTCGCATATCTTTCACAGCTCTACTGATCGCAAACATCGTGACCCGTAATTAATCATCTGAACGTATCTCCGTCGCGTATGATCTTCACCTCCATACGTCACATACAGTTTTTACTGTATTTTTTACAAAATAAATCTAAACCTAAATCATTACGTAGGAACGGCACATAAACATCTGGTCAGCTCTATGGACATACGGCCACCCACACACCATCTGTCACGATTGACCACATCCTTCCTTCACCCGCCAACCCCGCCTCCACCAGCTCGATCTCAACGTATCATCACGGACACACACGAGTGATTAACGGATGTCCTCAGCTATGGCCAATAGTCCCTTTAGTCAAGTGTATGTTTTGACGCGGAAGGTGGCGGTGTTCCTCCCCGTGGGATGGTGCGAATAGGCACGAATCTACACGTCGGTTTGCGGGGGCTTGAGGAACTTTCTCCCTCGCCGAGTATCTATCCGCAGCAGAGCACAGTCCCAGCCGGTATAAACACCAAACTCCTGATTAGTCTACCAACATGTATGGGAGTGCATCGCTCATGGTCCCACTCATTTGTTAGGTTACTATTCCGGCATTAGCCTGGTATTGATGGGAGAAACCACAGAAAACTACTGTTTAGAGAAGCCGGCCGTTATAATTCTCTTCCAACCAGCGGAATATTTTGACCTAGTGTCGAAAAACTGCCACCGTCGACACTTGAACCCTAGGACCTCCAGGTCAGAGTCGCTGCACAGACAAGCGACACTGCTGGCTCTGAGCTAAGCTCAGCTGGTGAACACACACAAAAAAAAAAACAGTAGTACCTGAGTCACTAGCCATCACCGCAATCACAAATATCAGCATCGACAGAAACACCACCTGTACGTGTTATCATATCTTCCAACACCACTATCTCCGCCGCCAATGTCACAAGCATAAGACCCCACTACCACTATGAACACAAACTACACCAACTAACACAACTACAACTAGCACCACCACCACCACCACCACCACCACCACCACTACCACCATCAAGACCACTATCACCACCAATAACCAGGAGGAGCAATACCTCAACGTCGCCATCACCAGTCACAAGTCCGTCGCCACCTGGGCAGTGGCGTCTGTCGCCCTGGGCGCATGCAGCGTGAAGGCGTGCGGTGCGCAGGAGCTTGTTAACAGCGGCAGGCAGTGGAGGGGGCCATGGCTCACGCCTTTGGCCCCCCCCCGCCCCCCCCGCCCCCCCCCCCCAGCCCCCCCCCCGTACCCGCGTCCACGTCTTGGCTGAGACCAGACCGGCTGAAATGGCTCACGACAACTGTTGCCACCGCGTCTGAGTCCTGACAGTGACACATTTTACATCCTGTACGTCGTGGCGGATGTCATTAGGTCATTATTACACCTGCCTTATCAAATGAAGCATTTTATCTGTGATACGCACATTTCCGAGGCTACGAGCCCCGTTGAAAAGGAAGTTCGCGAATTATTTTAAATATCACGTTCCAGATATCACGTTCCAGAAGGCGAGGATTTACCGTCGCCTCCCGAGGTATAATATGCACAACACGTAAAGGAATAATGATGTATCTCTTCCCCCAAACCAGAGAGTAGCTGTGGCCTGCAGCAACATGAAGCCTTACAAACAAGCGTACACTCACTGTCAATTTACTACGGAATATCTTTAATGAACTAACCTGCTTTAAAACATGGAGAGATCTAGAGCGTTCATGGCCCCTCAAAATGTGGTTGAAAGTTCTCCATATTATTATGCAATATCTAAAGAAACACATATACTATACTATATTTTACTTATACACGTTAAAATTAGATGATTTTAGACCAACAGTAATTTAAACGTGTGAGCGATTTTTGTGATAAATACTGACTCTGTAAAGAAATAATAATTAACTTTCTAAAAATCATATCTAGTGTCCTTCCAGTACTTGTATAATTTTGAATTAAACAAGTGGGAAATTTAATAAATAAATACTATAAAAATACTACTTGTATTTCTTACTAATTGTACCAAATTACTACATCTGATCAAGTATGGGCCAAATTACTTTTATTCTATGATATATCGAATATTACTACACGGAACCAAGAGCAGACCGCGTAACCAAGACCAGACCGCGTCTTCCTCCTCAACAGAGTAGAAAGTACTTGATCTGCGTCTGCTCCGAAACAAACACTCCAACAGGTGAGGAAAGGAGCATAAAGGAACAAGTACCCAACGGAAAGAAATAAAACAAGTGAGGATAAAGAAAACATTCCCTCTCATCATCAACGTCCTCTCTGTTCTTCTCGTTCTACGCGTGTGTGGACCTTCTCGCCGTCGTCTTCCTCCCCTACACGGCGCAGCCGTCTCCCGCCACTCGCTGCGTACGCTGTCGACCTTATCAGCGCCGTCCTTTTACCAGGGCCCCGCCCCACCTCGCAGCAGCCCTCGCTCCCGCCCCTGTTCCCACTCGCCTCCCTTCTAATCTAGCGGTTGCGCTCCACTGGACGCCGCTCCCCTCCCCGCTCCGTCCGACCGTCTTGCCTTGCCCGCTCCGCCCCGGTTCCGCACTGTCTCTGCCCTAGCCCACCCCTCTCTTCCCCGTCCCACCGATCCTTACTGGCCCCGCCCAACGATTCTTCGCAGATGCTAGAATCCAGTACCCCCGCGCCTCCGCCGGTTCTGGCTCCCGGTCACACCCCACATCCCTCTCTCATAGGTCACGCCTCAGCTCCCCTCGTCCAGCCGCCCCACCCCTTCGTCATGTGAAGTACAACCTGCTCTCTTTCACGCAACCGGGAGAGGTGGCTCAGGGCACCAACTGAGGTCACTGCAGTATCTCTGATCAGATGGTCCTGGGGTTCGAGTCGCGACGGCGGCAGGAATTGTTGGCACTGGACAGATAGCTAGGACGCGTTCTGACGCTGCCTGGAAGAGAATTCTGGAAGCCCGCTGCTCCGATCGGTAGTTTGCCGTGGTTTCTCCGATCAATACCAGGCGAATGTCGAAGCAGTATCTTAACAAACGGGCCACGGACCGCGCGCGATCTTTCCCTCCATTTCTTGTCCTATCCTGTACCTTACACTAACACTTTAATGTACTACAGTACGAGTACAACACATGCCAGGAGACCGGTTGGGAGCTTAGAGTTTAGAGCGTAGGCTTCCGCGGCCGGAGTCAGTATTTACTAGGCTGTCCCGGCGTCGCCGCGTCCGGCGAAGGTGCCGACGTTTCGGTCGCCATTCTGCGACCTTCCTTCCGACCTTCAATACGCCCTGAGGAAGGTCGCAGAATGGCGACCGAAACGTCGGCACCTTCGCCATGGACGCGGCGTCACCCGGACAGCCTAGTAAATACAGCTTAGAGTTTGCCCTGGGGCGGTGGCCCGCTGGTGGGAGGTACCTCTTTGGGGAATACCCCGCTTGCCGACGGTAGGTTTGCATCAGTTCTTGTCATCCAGCGGGGCAAGATCACCGCTAAGTCCCGGGCAAAAAGCATGCACTACACTAACGGGACTAATTATCTTTGCAGTTGACGCGTCCGTAATCACTAGTAATCAACCAATCAATTATCTTTTCAGCATTCCGCAGTTTCATGACCGTTTTCCTCCCTCAAATCTTCCAAAAATAATCTTTGGCTCATTTCCCCCTCTCATTTTCAATGCATTCAGTCTTCCCTGTAACCTCGATCCTCCCTCTGATACTTCATTATGAAAATAAATAGTTTTTTTTCTTTTTTAACATAAAAATTACTTGATTTATTATCTCGTCTTTTTTCTCGCCTCCCCCTTCCCATTTCTTCTCTCTCGTTCTTTTTCTTTTTTCTGATCTGTTTTTCCGACATCCTTTTTCATATTTCTTTTCCGGTGTAAGTTAATTCCTTGAAGATAATGTCAATAAATTTCAAGCGGTTTAAATTCTAATTCTTTTCCCACCTCGCTTTTCTTCATTGTCTTTAAATTTTCTCGTACTTTTCAGGCAGTATCCTTTATGTGATTTCATTTGGATTCTCATGCAATCATTATTTTTTTCCACTTGAATATTTTATATTCTTCTTGAAGATTCTATCGTGTCATGATAACTGTTTCTGTTTCTCCTTTTCTTTTACACTAGGTTCTGCGTCCAATTCTTTTTATTCTCCATTTTTACTCCCTCTTACTCGTGTCCTGCTTTTCCATTTCCTTCGCACTGATTTTCGGATTAGTGCACTTTTCTCGGGAAAGGATTGTCTCTGGCCGCGGGCCTCAGGTACCATTCGTGACAGCCCGCAGTCCATTTTCCTTCTTCCGTGAACTTGCCCAGAATCCTGATTTTCGAGAGGTCGTTCTGATCTGGACTTAGCGTACCGGCGAATTCCAGGAGGGAGAGAGAGGAGGTGGAACGAAGTTTCAACCTCTCCGCGAGGTGGCGGAAGCTCTGATGAAATCGTGTGATGCCTCCAAGCTGACGTGGAGTCGCAGAAGTCGTTGCGAAGGGGAGAAACACTGCTTAAGTAACGGGTCAGAAAGAGACAGGGCAAAGTCATTTATCGAAGGTGATAACGTGATACACTGTTGCAGCTTGTTTCTGAAAGAAGTTTGAAAGCTTATTTCTATTTGATCTTTTGCAATTGTACGTCGCTGTGAGAATGTATTTAAATGAGGGCATCCTGAACAAGAAGAAACCATTGGTGACTCGGGCTTAAATTGCACGATTGTACAACACCCAGATAATAAAAAAAATATCTTATATTTTAAGAATATATATTTTCCTTTTAATGACATTCAATATTCAAGATATTGCAGCAATATCGATGCATGTGAAATCATTTTGAAACTAAAGAGCGCTCTCCTCGATGTCTCGTGCTCTCCCAGGAGAAACCATATCACGCTCTTGGCTCTATTTCTGCATTTAATTTTTGGCTGCTGCATTTAGTGTATTTTTTTCTTTGGCCCTATGCTTCAACATTTGGCCTTCGGTGCAACAAACTTCCATTGTTGGGGGTCTAGGCGCTATGGGGCGTCAGTGGGTAATATCAATGTCTTCATCTGACACTAGCTGCAGCTTAATTTTATAAATTTCGTGTGCTATTGAAAGTACACATGTTCAGTCAATTATTGACGGTATTAAATGCGTCATTAATGAGGTTTGGAGAATTTATCTTCATTCCATGTTAAGTTTTTTTATTAAAAATATACATTTGACGAATCCTTTGGGTTAAGTTGGCCGAGCTAGAAGGAAGTCCCTTTCTATCTCTCACGCCAGCAGTCTGAGAGCGTTATTTGAATACGCGTGTAGGTGGAAGACCTTTCATTGTTGCAATATATACCAGGGTAGTGAAATGTTTGAAAGAAAATGATTTGATTTGTATAAAACGTGTCGAAAACACAGTGCTTGATGCAAAGTGCTGGAGTGTGATCACCATATTTTCGAAATCAAGTTATTTTTTGTTATTGATGATTTCTATTACCGACAATTAACTAATACAAAAACTGGAGTGACTACTGGAAACCAAATCTAGAACCATATTCGCAGGAGCTAAATATACCTGATATTGACACTATGCATAAAATTATGTATGTAATGTTTCAATATATACTTTTATTAAGCGTAGTTTTAATTAATTTACATGAATTGCTTACGATTTATTACATATTAGAGTTCTGAATTTTGGAAATTACATTTCAGTCATTCGTTGGAGCTGTCACCTAACGTGTGTTGTAGCACGGGTAGGAAACTGGTAGGAAATATTTCTTGACGCAAATAATTTATTTCACGATATGTAAATTCAAATCACAAACCAATACGTTCGCTGGTATTTTTGTTCGCAACTCACCTGCTTAGAGTAGAAAATGAGTTAGGTATTCTTAGGCTTGAACAAATGTGCGCAGATTGTTCTCCCGTCCTCCATACGTCACATATCATTTTCACATATCTGTTTCTGGACGGACGATTTCTGGATAAATAACAATCCAATAAAGAAATTCGTAGATACGTTTTGATTAGCCCATCATACGCTGAATTAGGCAACGTCTTCAGGGATTAAAATTTATAAAGTATAGAAATATCAATCAGTAGCACAGCATCAATATAATTACATAATACAATTTCGAAATGATGAAATAACGATGATGATGATAAACACGATTCTGTGTTTTCTTGTAATTTTGACGGTGTTAATTCCATATGAGATTCACTCCCGTCCGACTACTTAGCATTTAACTTTTTGGTTAAGATTTGTCGTCACCTAAATTAACATTCAGTGCATAGATCTTCGTTGCCAGAGTAATATTCCTGATTCGCAATAGTAATAAAAAAATGCAAGAATCTGTCTCAGAATCTAAAACGAGATTTCACACTACTATTTCCCTGGAATATGGATAATTGTCACGTCTTTGAGACTATCTACGGCACGTTCAATACGAGGGAAGGTTTTTCAAGTAGAAATTGATATCCATTATCTGACCATGATACCGTGTACGCGAGTGAATTTTGTAGTGAATTTTCGAAGCATTAGTCACCTGACGATGTACAACTGGATATAAAGATTCCGGACTGAATCTCGTCCCAGGTGACTTATGATTCGAAAAAATACTCATTTAATATTATCGAAAATTTTTCTCTTGGTAATATCATGAACTACAGTTTCCATTCGCTAGCTTTCCACACGGACTCTTCGCACTATCGAAATGAACGGGTTCCGCAGGGGCAACGAGATGCGATGGGAAAGGCCAGTGAGGCCGACAGGGTCATCGAGTTCAGGGAGGACCTTGAGGTCACAGAACACTGCGAGCCCGAAGCAATCGGCATCCGCAGCATCCCACGCAACTCAAGGGGTCGGTAGCGCCCGCTCTACTCCGCCCGAACCCACCGCCCTCCGTCACCCCACCTCCTCACCCCCACCCCCGCCGCTACCGACACCCGCTGCCCAGAACCCCGAACCCACCACACGCCATCCGACACACGCTTCCACCTCCCCCTCTGCCTAGGTCTCCGTCTTCACCTCCTTATCCGTCTACGTGCCTTTCTCCATCTTCCTCTTCGTCTGTGCCATCGCCTCCGTCTCCGCCTCCGCCTCCATCTCCGCCCCCACCCACCTCCGCAGCCGCGGCCACAGTCGCCAGCGAGCGCGTGGACCTGCCGAAAACCCAGGCCTCTTCCCACATTAGTTCGTATAATTACACCGGCGCTTCTTGCCCGCGTTTTTTTAACCAGGATCATTATGTCGTTAGAAAAACATTAATATGACAGTGACATCAGAATACTCGCACCAACGCCTTGGGCAGTACGGGCTGACCAGCCGAACGAAAGGGAGGGAGAGAGGGTGAAAGAGACCTGGGCTAGAGGACGAGAGGGTGGGTGAGAGAGCGGGCGAACAAAAGAGAGGAAGTGGTGAGCGGACGATTGGGCGAGCGTACAAGGAGAGAGAGGGAGACAACAGGGCAAGAGGCCAAGAGAAAAAGGGAAAGAGGGAGAGAGAACGCGGGGCGAGAGAGCGGGCGATAGAAAGGTCAAGAGGGCGGGCAAAAGTGCGGCAAGAGGGCGGGCGAGAGGGCGGGCGAGAGGGCGGGCGAGAGGGCGGGCGAGAGGGCGGGCGAGAGGGCGGGCGAGAGGGCGGGCGAGAGGGCGGGCGAGAGGGCGGGCGAGAGGGCGGGCGAGAGGGCGGGCGAGAGGGCGGGCGAGAGGGCGGGCGAGAGGGCGGGCGAGAGGGCGGGCGAGAGGGCGGGCGAGAGGGCGGAGCAGAGGGCGGGCGAGAGGGCGGGCCAGAGGGCGGGCGATAGAGGGGGCCAGAGGGCGGGTGAGAGGGCGGGCGAGAGGGCGGGCCAGAGGGCGGGCGATAGAGGGGGCCAGAGGGCGGGTGAGAGGGCGGGCGAGAGGGCGGGGGAGAGGGCGGTCGAGAGGGGGCCGAGAGGGCGGGAGAGAGGACGGGCGAAAGTGCGGCAAGAGGACGGGCGAGAGGGAAGGCGAGAAGGCGGGGGAGATGGCGCCCGAGAGAGGGCGAGAGGGCGAGTGTGCGGGTGGGCGCATGACGGGCGAGCAAGCGAAAGGGCGAGAGCAGGCGAGAGAGAGGAGAGAGAGGTGGGGCCAGTCGCCCGCCGCTCAGTGCCCCTCCTACCTGCTCGGCGCGATAGACACCCTACGCACTCGACGCAGCGCGTGGGCGCTGGCCGCGGGCGGCCCAGGTGCGCGCTGCCGACGCACAGGCCGCGTCGCCCCAGGCCGCTGCGCTAAACAGGTGGCAGCTTTATTGCGATTGGGCGCGGGACCGTAACTGGCGGCGGACGGCCAACGAAAGGCCATGCGCATTTGTCTTCTATTAGACACAAACAATTAAATAGATCGTTAGTCATTTTTAAGTTTTTTTAAACTGTTAATACATAATCTGGAAATAATTACTTACACTGAATTATTGAGGTTTTTGATCTATCGTCATCGTTCACATTATTCATCAACTTGGCGAGTTGTCTTAAAAGTTCAATGGCGGGAGCAACGTGAAAATACTGATACTTCAGCAATATTTCGGTATTAATTTAAAAATCAATACTTCTGTGGCGGATAGGAGTAGTGAGTTAAAACAAGAATAAGAAGTTTAATATCTTTTGCATATCTAACAATAAGCTGAATGAATACACATATGTAATTTGTATCATGCAATGCGCTGTAAAAAAATAGTATACGTAACGCGTGCGCGAAGTGGTTCTGGTAAGTTTCCTTACAGGTTGAGTGTGATAGTGAATTTTTAAATTATTTTTTTATTTCTGTATAACCAAATGAGTTAAATTCCTTCTAGTTGCTGAAGAACAGGCACGTGTGAATTTACGCACGTAATGTGAATTTAGTTAGATCTTATATTCTAAAATAATACATCAATTTGTCTGATTATTTAAGTTATAACAATGATTCGAAATCTTTTATTAACACCATACAAATGATTGGTCTTTATATTTATGCTAGAACATCGGTTCAAATTATAACATGCTAAGATGTGTTGCTCTCCGCAAAATTGTGTCCTCAACTTATCAATTTATTCCAAAAGGTCAAAGATGTATATTCAATATCTACACAACACTGAAAATGATTCTTTTTTCCGCTTTTTATTAAATTCCGTTTCCTTGATCAACACCAAATTTTACAATAATATTGATTTTAATAATACTATCTTCATTTTATCTTGAATGAAATAGGACCTACTGTACGAAAATTGTCTAAAAAAGGAATAAATAAAAGAATTCTGGGAGTCCACTATTAAGATATTATTGATAATAGAAATAAATGTAAAATAACAATGATCGTTTAACCGCGATTGTTAAGTATACTCAAATTTAATTGTTGATAAAATAGTATGTAGCTGAGGATCAGCCACTCTTATGTTGGTCTAAGGTTTCACAACAAATGCAAATTGTGTAGATATTTAAGTGTGTTTTAAGAAATTGTACCAATTTTTAAATTTCTACCAATACGATATTATGCATTGTGTGTTGAAAACATATTAATATAAAACATTCCGAATCAACTATATTTCAACTAATTCAACAATCAACTATGAATTGAATATAAAGTGCCCTCATTTCTGCATAAGTAGAAGCATGGGATTGCCTCCTGGATAACTATTTTGGCTCATAGAACCATATTGTAATAAGGGTAGAGGGAATTCATAATTTTCTCGGACAAGAATCTTCATGCGGCAAGATGAAAATTTACATGAAAAACGGAAACATTCACGTCGGTTATAAAAGTTATTTCACCTTAGGAAAGTAATTCTCTCAGCGTCCAGTGCGTCATTATTATTGAGATGATTCATCTGTACAGATTCATGCATATGTTCAGAGAAGTTATAATGTATCTCTTTATTATTTATGGCAATTTTCATTAAATCATTAACTACCATTTCTGGGATTTAGATCAAGTTTATACAGCACTGTATCATATGTCTCTTGTTAATTCTTGAGTGTACAAACACGTATTTCATACATGTTCTATAAGTGTTTCATACACGTTTCCCTAAAATGGTGGACACATTGATAAAAATATGTTTCCATTCAAATGAAGACATTCAGCCGTTACGGTGTTACGTTGCCGTTACGGTGTTTTATCTTCAAATAATATCGAGTTCGCGACGGGCTTTTTTAAAGTCTTTAGCCCACAATAATTGTAGCAATGTTTTTCTGAACCAAATGACCTTTACTTACGACAATACCGTCGACATAACCTCTTTCATCAAAATAATTATCTGTTAATTTGATCATCTTCAACTCAAAATGTCTTGAAGCAACATCCCGAGGTATTTGTAGTTGCTCGTAGAACTTTCTATTTGTGTTTCACTAATTCTTAGTGCTGTCGGTGTTTCCAATCCATCAAAATATTGCTTCGCTGCACCTCTTAGATGTGCGATTCCACTGAGAAACGGTGCAGTACGAAGTAATAAGCGAATTTTTTTTCTTCGCAAAGTGAATTTAATTTCGACTCTCTTTCCGTCAGGAAACAGAATGATATTGTTTGCACGATTGAAACACCCTCTGATTCTTTGGAAGTTCGACTTTCATCTCCTGTTACACATCTGAAAAAAGAGACGAAATTGTTTTTTGGTACTCATTGACGACAATGAAACAATACTGCTTCCGTAAAAATTCTAAACTAATATTTGATACGTCCAGATTTGTTCGCCGAATGAAATCTGTATTTCTAGCGGCTTGGGTCGGTCAGGGTATCTGATGTCACGGCAGTGCTTCTGACTGGGTCCTAGTGTTCGAGCCCCGACCGTGGCGGAGTTATTGACTTTAGCTAGATAGCTAGGTCGTATTAAGCCGCTGTTAGGAGTAGAATTCCGATGGTCAGCTGCTCTGATCGTCATTTTTAAGTGGTTTCTTCGCTCAACACCATGCGATTGCCCCATCGTCCTAACCTCTCCCCTTACACACATACACTACACACATGTCGAGAGCGTAGGGCTATTCACGACTAGGGGGTGCCCCGCTGGTGGAGGTACCTGGTTAGGGAAAACCCCGCAAGCCGTCGTGTACGTCGAGGCCGTATCTCACCATTTATCGTGGAAGATCACTGTCCGTGAGAAAAAATGCACTACACTTACGGGAATAACGACCTTTGCCGTTGACGGGAAACTCGAAATAATAAAATCGAATGCATTGACGAATTGAGCGCATGGTCATAACCTGCCGTTACGGTGTCAGCAGTAGCCAAGCAAAACCCGTCTACATGTCGCAGAACTGGGATAGTTTGCGACCTACTCAAATGCTTAACAAATATTCAATGCTTTGCAACAATTGCTCAGCAACCTCAGCCACAATGCACTTTCTGGTATAGCGTTATATTATTCTATTTTCAAATCATTTGTTTCAAATCATTTGTTTCAAATCATTCACAAATCTCTTTATAATGCAGTGCAACTTTCCGTGTTTACGTTCGGCATAATTGTGGGAACAGTAATATTGTTTCTTAAATTTTGAGTTCAATGTTGCCGGATTGCGGGTGCGCCCACGCGGTACCTAGTAAAAATTGTTTCGAAGATCGATCTCAAAATAGAATATTATTTCTCTACCATTCAAAATAATATAAATATTTATATTTGCATTGAGTGCAACTGAAAGAAGTAAAGGAACCGTAGAAAATCTTTCTTAGAGAAAAATGGTAACTAAGTCTGCAAGTTAGATTTTGGGTACTAAGCAATTTGCTAATGACAAATTTGGGGGACCATAAAGCATTTGCTCTGTTGTAATATGCCAGAATTTGTTTCAAGGAAATGCCAAGACTGATAAATCTCAGAACGAGGGAAGTCCATCTCTCGTGCTGAAATGTTCTTAATAGTTAGACCAAAATACATATGAAGCTAAAGAGTGTGGAAGGAACAAGGGATTAATTGTAATACGAGCATACATTACGTTATTTTTGAAAAAATCTTATTAAACTTTATATAATGCTTGTATTTCTTTTTCGTTCAGAGTATTGCGTAAATACGAGTAGGTATGGTGTAATAATATTTATTTTCAACTGCACATTCTACACAAAAATCCCATTGTGATTCACTTTGATACATCAAATTCTTTACCTGATTATCCTTCTATAAATCATCATATACCTAGACCACTCCTTTCGTACCCTACCAAAATCCTCTAATCTTTTCTTATACTGACCACGCTTCTCTATGATTCTCATCTCTTTCGTTCATACATGCCTCCAAAATGTTTCCAATTTATTATTTCCACCTCACAAATTCTATATAAGATATATTTTTCTTTCAATCAATATTTGTTACTTTTTTATTCATTCATTAGTCATTCATTACCAGATTGCAGCTCATCATGCATTTACATCATCTGTCTTTCAAAAAATACTTAACTAACAGAACTTGCAAAATCATTTTATATTCATTATTACTTACATCTAGACTCTGTAATCATCCACATATTTTCCTGCTCATGAATATCCATAACCCTATCAACTATCAACATACTACTTTCAGCTCCCACCTCTCACAACTTCCTCAATTCTTTCCCAGCCAATCCTACTCTCAGAATGTTTCCCTCTTCTTTTTCCCTATTCTATTTTCTTTCATATTCTCCCCATGTTCACCTGGCTAACACATTCCACCCTCTTTTCTCCAATCTGCCTTCATTATTCATTGCTCTTTTCCCAGCTTTCAAGTGTATCTTTCTGTCCGTGTCCTTCCTCAACGAATACCCGGACGTACTTCCGTCTAACCCTGCTTCCATTGTATACATTTATCCAAGATTCTCTTTCTCCTCTCCTCTCACTTCAAACCCCAATGTTCGCCCCCACATCAAAATTGAACCCACCAAGCCATAAACATTGAACATATACATATTATCAAGTTTGAACATTACATATAATAATAGTATTGCAATAGTTAATGTTTCCTTTGCGATAATCGTGATACAGCTGCCAGGATATACATCGTTGAGATCGTATGATGATGAGGAATATTTGTTACTTGGGGGGAGGGGATAAAAAAGAATTTGCGTGTTTGGCGTCATGAATTTCTAACAGTTCGTTACACAAATTCTAACAACAAGAACATTTCTAGTCTTGTGGCATAAAGCATTACATCTAGCATATCGAAACTCCTCATCTAAAAAAATGACGCAACGAAGAAGGCAACTAAAACAATCTGCCAGCGAGAAACGCCTTCAAACGTGAAACCTATGCAGCGCATGTGGGAACGTACAAGCTTGTGCACGCTAGAAAATTTTATTCTTCATCAACAGGCAGAAAAAAAAGCACAAGCACCGTTACGTAAACAAAGTGTCTAATTCCTGGTCGGAATGTGCACATAGAGATGTCACGCTATCGCAGCCGACGCCACGCCTCGAGGGAAACGCTCCAGGTGCGGGTGGTGGTGGGGGGTGGCGGGGGGTGGTGGTGGAGGGGAGTTGCACTCGATCAACGTCGCTGTGGCAGGGTGCTGCATGAATGTATGTCCTCCGTCGCGCCGCGCTGAGCATGCAGGGCGCGAGGCTCAGGAAGCGCAGCTCGGGCCGCGCACCAATGCGCCTTGAATTCCACTGCCACGAACACGCTCTGCGCGTGGGGAGGGGGACGGGATGGCATGGGGTGGAATGGAAAGGAGTGTGATGGAATGGAAGCAGATGGGATGGGATGGGATGGGATGGGATGAGATGGGATGAGATGGGATGAGATGGGATGGGATGGGATGAGATGGGATGGGATGGGATGAGATGGGATGAGATGGGATGAGATGGGATGAGATGGGATGAGATGGGATGAGATGGGATGAGATGGGATGAGATGGGATGGGATGAGATGGGATGAGATGGGATGAGATGGGATGAGATGGGATGAGATGGGATGAGATGGGATGGGATGGGATGGGATGGGATGAGATGGGATGGGATGGGATGAGATGGGATGAGATGGGATGAGATGGGATGAGATGGGATGAGATGGGATGAGATGGGATGGGATGAGATGGGATGAGATGGGATGGGATGGGATGGGATGAGATGGGATGGGATGAGATGGGATGGGATGGGATGAGATGGGATGAGATGGGATGAGATGGGATGAGATGGGATGAGATGGGATGAGATGGGATGAAATGGGATGAGATGGGATGAGATGGGATGAGATGGAATGGGATGGGATGGGATGAGATGGGATGAGATGGGATGAGATGGGATGAGATGGGATGGGATGGGATGGGATGGAATGAGATGGGATGGGATGGGATGGGATGGGATGGAATGGGATGGAATAGAATCAAATGGCATGGGATTGGATAGGTTGGATGGGGATGGGTGGTAATGAGATGGAGTTGTATTGTATGGGATTGGATCCGACACTATGTGATCTCATGGGATGAGATCTCACGGGTTGAGTTGAGGTGGAGGTGGTGAAAGGGATTGAAATGAAATGGAATGATACAGAATGGGATGAGGGAAGATATCCTGGAGAGGAAACGAAATAAAACTCTGGCTCGATCCTAAGGTATATTCAAGTTCTCAGAATGGAACCCGGCTGAAGTACTAGTGAACTTTTAAGGTCGAAAAGCTCCCTCTAAGCCTTCCATCGGCAGAGAGGTAAACTCGATTCGATGATATCACGTGGAAGATACCCTCAATACAAAAGAATGCCAGACCCATACATCGTCTTCGTAAAATCTCTGTTCGTCACTATGTAAGGTAGGCGGCGTCTTGGTCCACACCCGAATCACACGATCACTAGTATAACAAAAGAATAACTAAATTAATGTCTGAAAGGAGATCGTTACATCCTCAGTAGTAAAGCGTCACTAAGTCAAATGACTTAGCTAGTATCGAGTGTCGAAAATCGTGCCGCCGTTGAGACTCGAATCCTAGGATCTCCGAATCTGAGGCATGGCAGTGACATCAGTTGATGCTCTGTCACCTCACCTGATGTGAGAATTTGACTTCACGCAATTCATACATCCGTAATTATTACACATGACATAGGAATCGAATTCATCAGGTATCAGTAGCATCATGAGACTACAAAATCCACATATAATACTCGTAAATTATTTTTTTGTATACCAGCATTATAAGCGGCCCATTCTGTAGCATGAAATCGTTCATAATCGGGCATTTTACGGCACAAATGTTGACGTATTAGAATTTTGCGGCGCGAATGATTGTATCATCACACGTTCAGCCAATTGCAGCGAGAATATCGTGGAGAGGTAAAGGTAAACGGAGCAGCGGACTGTCTTCTCGCACAGATGCCAAATACCCGAGACAAAAAAATTTATTTCGGAAAATTAAGTTTGATTCTCTTATAATCTCGTTTATAATGTTGCTTTATAAACTATATGCATAAACTATTATTTCAACATATTACCAGATAACATTTAACCATTAAAAGCGTCTCTGGAAACTCGGGACATCACCAAATTGTGGATGGGTGACCGTCTGGGAGACCGTTCTCTGGCTGCCCGTGTATTTTCTTTAGGGTGTACAAGCTGTACAAATCTTTAACACTACCTTTCAGAAATAAGTAATGTCAGGTGGAAATACCTCCCGACTTGGATTCAATCAGATGGATAATCTTCGCAAGTTCTTTTGCTGAGAAACACTTCAGTGCTGCAAAGCAGTCTCTTGATTATTTCTTTTATTTTGTGAACCCAGAATGTTGTGTTTAAAGCTGGAGGAGCTGGGGATATTTTTAAGTATTGCCGAAGAAACAAATATCTTTTCATTGAGTACAAGTTATCCAAAACAATGTCAGAATGTTCCCAGCTGGTGTGTGTGTGTGTGTTACGACCCTACAGTATCGCGCGCGGCCCTTCGATTATGCCTGATTTCGCCAGCTGGTCGTCACAATTCCAGCTCACTCGCTGTTAGAAAATGTACAAACGCACAGCTCTAGTAACATACAGGCATTATGAAATAGAAATATTCCAAAAAACACTTTCTACAGAAACTATAATTCAGAGGCCAATGTGTTAAAGAAATTATCTATTGCTAATAAGATTATTTTTAGGAGCACGCTGTATATTTTTTTCCGAAATGACTCAACCTATAGTAGTAGTAAATCCTGAGTAGTCAATTCGAAAACTAATAGAACGCAGAAATTAACACAAAATAATTTTTTACGTTACGTTAAAGGATGTACAATAATGGAGAATAGAAATGCAGACATCTGTATTGCTAATTGCTAATGCGCGGAGAAATTGAAAAATGCATGCAGCCCCCGGCCATGTGAGAGGTAGCTACGAGTTTCGTAGATTCCCAGGGACTCGCAGAAATTTAAAAACCTCTACATTACTAATTTAACATACACGCATAAATTGAAGGGAAATTAAGCAGAATCTGACATGAGAGTTGTCAGTAGTTTCGTTAGACACCCAGGAAGACTCAAAGATGCAAAACCATCGAAATAGTTCCGATTTCCGATTTTCGAAAAGTACAAATATATAATTATGCTAATTCTCAAGTTCTTATACCTGATGAACTACATTCTTCGTTTAGAGGGCCTCTGTTTATGACACAACTAACGTCATGCAACGAGAAAGAAAGAAACTTCAGTTTTCACGTGTGCATTTTCAGAAGGGTCAATTCTCGCTGCTCCAAGCCTCATTGCCACACACTGGACAGCAGGGATTTTGCTGCTGAAGGCCGCTAGATAAATATAATTGGAAATGGAAGATACAATAACCGGACTACTGCAGGTATGGCAATTTCATTATAACCAGAGTATCACTGTAAGGAAATGAAAAATCAAGTATCTTTGCTCAATTATAAAAAAAACAGATATTGGCAGATTGAGAGAGAGAAGTGGACAAATCCAAAGATTGGTCTAATGGTTTGGTTCGTTGTAACAAATAAAAATGAAATATTTGCTGATTTCATTTTTTTCGAAACATTTCTGATGGGTCTTAAAGATTATCACCAATTTAATGTCAAAAATCTTTTTAAATAGAAAAAATCTAAGTTACTCGTTTACTTTTTTCATTCTCGACTCTCCACTCTCAATACTGCAGAAAAAATTGCAGACAATTCGACAGAAAAACTCCTATTGTGAGGCCCTGGCACCGAAAAATAGAAAAAATATTATTCACATACGCAGTAAATTACAGCCTCATACACGTTGAGTAGTCAGAAGTTTTGTGGGACATTGATACTAAACTAGTATTGCTCCAACAGCATATAATGTCTTGAGCAATATTATAATACTACATGAATACAACGGTGTCGCTGTTTTCCAACCAACAAACGTTTTCTTAGATTTTTGTACAGATTTTATTATAGAGAGTCATATATTGTACATATTGAAAACAAAACAAAAAATAATAAAACACATCATTTGCACTGAAATTTCAATTAAGTGTTCTGTTAAGTTTTGAAACATTTTCAATCTTTCAACGTGTCAGAACACTGTTCCTCTTCATCAAGAGTCTAATTTGAATATAAACAGAAATTATTATAAAGAAAATTAGAATTTTTCTAAGTTTTAAGGTTGTAGTAAAACAAATTTAATTATATTATAATAAATATGTACCAGGTACAAACGAACTACCTTAAATTACGTCGTTCTTTTTTGAAACCTATATTCAATTTATGCAAAATTACTGCATATACTTGATTTCCTTCTCCAATGTGATATTTAATCGAGTTTTTCTTTCTTCACATTGTTTGATTTGTTTCCTCACCTTTAGCAAAATGAAAAAAAATAGTGCTTAAATATTTGACTAGTATTTTTCACAAATTTTACTCCCTAAAATATTTTGAATATGAGCAAAGAATGCACATCTGCTTCTCAGATCACGAGGTACAGTGAATCTAGATTTTGATTACCGGCGTTTGGTGAGGATGAGGCTATTCACTTGAAATAATTTACAATAAAATTACTGAAAGAAAAACCTGAATTGCATAAGTGGCATAGTTGGCTGCTTCCTAGGGTTTGGATTCTCCGTATTGCAAGGTTGCCTTCAACTCATGGGAAAGGCAAGGTATACCTAATAATTGGCCTGTATCCACACCTCGTTCCTCACAATTATTCGTTGTATCATAGTTGCCAAAAAACCAAGGATAAGTTATTTATACTTAGTCGCGGGATCAGAAAAATGGCATGAAAAGAAATTAAATTATATTACATATATGACGCTTTTATACAGCATACATTTAGTTTTTTAACTTATTTATAAAGTGTATAAAGCAGAAAGCGTTATTTGCACATTTCGACGTTTCCAACTTTTCTACTGCATTGTATAGTATATATCCCACGAAATGTACCTGAAAACTCAGTTTTTTTTATCCAAAGCGTTTTTAACGTCTGGGCATATGCTACAATTCCGTTTAATTCAGATGGGCTTATTTGTATTTAAAAATAACTATGAATTTTCAATCATCAATTTATTTTTCTTGAAAAATGAAAGAGAAATCTATACCAGAAAGGAAGAATATAACTCCATGCTATCAAAAACCCGAACATCGATATTATTCATATTCATTATATACTATACATTTCATTACATTACATTATCATATGCATTATTTACTATTATCCATATACATTTTTCTTGAGCACCATATTTTTTACTCATCAATTTACCAAGCATATTTGAATTACTAGTAAGAGATAGCAATGGGCGTTTTTGGCAGTATTTGACAGCCATACATTTCGCTATCTTGTAATCTATATTACTAATTTACAATGTGCATAGGAACTGAAAGAAAACTATGCAGCTTCCGACCATGTGTGAGATGTTTGTTTCATTCGATACTCAGGAGCTCGGAAAAATGAATGATTCGAATTTTACTGAGGAATGCAAATATTTGGTGTTAGATTAATAAGTTTTATTCCGCCGAATACTCAGTGCGGCACCGCTCACGACACAGCAGACGCCCTGAGACAACAAGGCTTCAGGGAAGAGGCTGCCCGCTATTAATCCTATATTTCAAATTTTAAATGCGCGCAGAAACTGATAGAAAACTATGCTGCCTTCGGCTGTGTGAGATGTGTTCGTGGTTTCGTTTGAGACCCAAGAACTCGCGGGACATAGACAAAACAACAATATCAATATTACTAAATTTCAATGAACGCAAAAATTTAAAGAAAACTACACCGCTTCTGGCCATATGGGAGGTAGCTATGGTTTCATTAGATGAACAGGAACACAAAAGAAATCAAAAACAATTTCGATTTTTGTTGAAAAATGCAAATATTTTCTTGTGTGATTCCTCATATTCTCAGAATGCACGTACAGATTGAGTTCTCACACTCATGTTACAAAAAAGCTCCACGGAAGAGGATGTGCGCAAAAAATTGTTGTTCATGTGTCCCCTTATGAAAGAAAAACGTTTTTATAATGTTGGTATGAAAATAACTGTTTCACTGTATACTATGTTATTGCAGTTTTAGTGAAGGCTATTTCTGTTAAAATATTTAATTCATTGCAGTGTTATACGAGAGGAATTCATTTGCTATTTATAGGCAGTATGCGAGGTACTTTTTGGAAAAGCATTTTATGTGGTTTTGTATAGCAGCGTATTTGCTGTAGCGGCTCACAAGTAGAAAGTATTTGCAATGGAAAGGAGCGATTGATTTGATTTAATTTGATTCGATTAGATATTACTTTTGAAATAAAAAAAACACACACACTACCCTCGCATTCAACAAACGAGAGCTCAAGAAAACTGCGCCGATTACTATTGCACCTCTCGATTTTCTGGACGCGTCTCAGCCATCTCCCTCAAAACGCTTCGTTCTCACAGGCCAATGCAACGCGCGGGGTGAACGAAGGGTGGTTGGCCTCGCACTGCGCTCGGCGCGCTATCGCGCGGCGGCAGCGGGTACTACGTGAACGTTGCGCGGCGAGCGTACGCGCCGACCACCTGCACGCCGACTCGCCCCTCTCCCCCACCCCTTTCGTCCCCACAACCCCGGCGCCCGCCGCGCACGTAATGGCTACCGTCATGGGTCACTGAGAGATGGTTATATTCGGACGTGAGACTAATAGACGATTACGGACCGACCGAGGTTTGGAAGCGAGAGATTTTTCCGACTGCCCCGTTCGCACGAGACGGCAGTCGAGAGGGGCGTTTGGTTAAAGTGATGGACGCCAAATATTAGACGCGTTTCAGGCAGCTTTTTTTATGGCGAAGACTTGTTTTTTTAGGAGGAAGTTTTCGCGTATTGAAACTGATACTTGAATTGACGTCCAAGTGCGAAAAAGCACGCAGAGAGTGAATGAAGGTAAGGTTTTCGATAATGCACACTTTTGGCACAGCGTGCACAATTTACGGCATTTGAGTAATTTATGTGTGTTATATGTTACATGTGATATATGTTATGGCTTACAACATAATTAATATAAAATAATTACATACTCGTCATCAGAAGTCAAACATACTGCACAAAAGCTTACGGCAAGAAAAACTAGGATAACTACCATTTGTCGGTCTAACTGATGGCATAATGAGACTTGAGGCCAAATGTTTGAATACATTTTTGGGAAAGACATCATACCCCGACAGTATTTTTACACGGTAAAATTATCATAATATACCACTTTCTTTCATTTTCATATGGATGGGTGCATTTTTACCTTAAGGAAAAACTTGCTACTTAAATATGCTAACAAGAAAATACTATATAAGTATCCTCGAATGATGCACAAATCGATTGCAAATAAAATCAATTAATTAAAGAAAATAGATGTACGCATAACTAATTTAACGACCTCATTTATAAAATTAAACAAGAATAAGCATTGTCATTTGTGACTAAGATCTTTCATATCTATTGGAACCGTCTATGATTCCTTCCAGTTTAGGTACGCGTCATTATTTTCTCATGTTGCTCTTTGCAGTTGTAGGGCAAGACTGTCTACAATTCGAATAAAATATGTCTTCCTATACGTATTCACAATACCAATTCTTCTTATATCTAATTGGCAGTTCAATTTTAACTTTTTTAGTTATTTACCAAATAGTTAATTTATTGAATAGTGTTATCGTTTCTTAAGAAACATTCTGAGTAAAAGTTTATTTAAATGAATACCTAGTAGTCATTAAAATACTTAGTATTCAAGAAGTGGACGAGTTCTAAGAAATGTAATATTAAAATGAAGAGAAGATGCTTGTCAGAGAAGAGTTATTGAGACAGTCACCAGACGGGCGTCATGAAATACGAGATGATGTGAGATATGGACAAGAACAGTGCATTTCAGTTCGGAAAGTCCGCAGAACTACATAATTTGCATTGTTACAAAGGAGTCCCCGGCATCCTAAGATGAAATACTTCAGGAGATATGTTTCGAAGTATTTATGTCCGACGCGGCTTCCTGTGAGTGAAACTATGCATTTCGCAAAACACCTACTGCAATTACCTACAAGTACTCCACAATCTAAGATTTCGCAGCTTTGTGTTTTCACATATGTGTGTGTGTGTGACGGCAGAGGCGGGCTAGGGGGCTACGAACTAACCTCAAAAATCCACTGCAGAATTACAGCTCTTATCGTCAGTGCTTACGGAGCATTCAAGACATATTCTCCGAACCAGAATTCCTCTCGTAAAGGAAATACACATCGCTTTATGATTAAAGATAATGACGTCCGAGCCAATGGACAGACAGGAGTAGCAGAATATACCTGCTCAGAAATGGTCACTATAAAGTTTCTTTATGACGTATCATGGCGGGGAGAACTAGAATCAATGGGCGCCCCGTGTGGAAATTTCTGCAGGAATCCGTGACATCTCCCTTCCGTGAAGTACAGGATGAAATGAAAATGTTACACCTCTCACATCCTTTCTCTTATCCCAAACCAGCACACTTAAGATTTACAAACCCGAGAAAATTTTAGAGTTCCGGTTTTAGGATAGTGTTCTTTAAAATCGGGCTCGGATTCAGCATTATCGAGGGAATTATAAGTGGCCTCATACAGTTTCTTTTCTACGATCGCATATAAACGAGAAAAAAATTGAACATTTGCAACTTTCGAAAATTTAGATTTCAACGAATATGACACCTCCGCCACTTTTAAGCGTTCAAAGAAAATGACACCTACACCATCTTTTAGCTACCTTTCCTTTATCTGAGGAAAAAATTTAAAAAATGCGGTAGTCATTTTATTTCCTTTAATAATTGATAAACTGCCTGTACTAACACTATTACTGCTGATTTTTCAAAAAAAGAGATCTTATTTTGAGATGTACTTTTAGAGGATATATTTGAGAAAAAAATCTCTGTCATCAATATTATTACAAACACGTTTTGTAATGTTGATAGTTTGAAATTTTCGAAAATAAAGAGTTCGATGGAAACTGGACCTACGTATTGTTTAGAGCCTTTGCTCTAGCCGTCAAAAAATGGAAGATGAAATTTGGAGTAGTTTTCGAGAAAAGCATTGCTTAAAAAATGTCCATTTTTTCGCACAATTGCGTGAGAAATACCCCTACTTGAGAAACATTGTACAAACGTTTGCTAAGGAACTCTCTTTGAGGAACAGATTTCATGAAGGAAATTCCTTATCTTCAATATGGTACTTGAAGAAAGATGCAGAAGGAGGTTTGAAAATTTAAAAAATTCAAAGACAATGAGACCGCAATTTTTTAAGCACTTTTGACTTTATCCAACGGAAAGAAGGCGAATGAAAAAATTTTGCATAATTTTTTAGAAGAATTTCAATATATTTAGGCGGCATGTATCCCCCTAAAAAACAATCAAAACACCCGTTTCAAAAACTCAAGTCTTCGAGTTCAGCCAGATCCATCGGAAATGTCGATTTTCGAAAAAATCATCTAAATGGTTCAGGCGAAAGCGTTTACCACATTTACGTTTTGCTGACAAGCAAATTATCGGTATCAAGGCCATACAAAGAACGGAGTGTGTCTTCACAACGTGTTAGAGGAAGTACGTCACCACATATAGGAACACGAATCATCCTAGTTTTCGATATAAGGGTTCCGCATTACGAGATTTTAATGATAAATTTGCCACTTTCCTCTGCAGGATTACAGTGCGTTCTCTTTACTGCGTAACTTTGAGGCATGGCGAGAATATAAAAATTTCACACGTCCAATAGAATGGTCAAGATGCTAAATCCTTAGTCGCATTTGGGGACGTATGTTTCACTTCTTTGCACACCAAGTTTGATATGTATGGAATAACCCAGTTGAGCTGCCATCAATCATCAGATCAGACAAATCAGTCACGCACGTTCTCTTTCACTTAGTCTCCTTCTCCTCTCATTTCCTTTCACCCCACTGCTCACTTCTATTCCCATTCATTCTCTCTACTTTCGTCCTCTCCTAGTCCACTCACACTATCACACATGAACTCACTCGCCCAATAACCAGTTTCTAGACCTTCATTAATTTTCTCACTCACTGACACCTCTGAGAGTCCTCGATAACACACTCATACACCTCCACTTGCTCATTCCCTCCTTCTAATCGCTATCATACCTCCACTCGACGCTCTCATTTCCTCCCATTCGCCGCTCTCATGCCCACCCACTCACCGCACTCATCCCCCTCCCTCTCGCCGCCCTCATTGCCACCCACTAGCTGCTCTCATTTCCTCTCATTTGTCCCTCTCATTCCCACCCACTCGCTGCTCGCATGCCATTCCTCTCACCGCTCTCATTTCCAACCACTCGCTGATCTCATTTCCTCCAATTTGCCCCACTCATTCCCTTCCACTCGCCCACTCATTCCCTCCCACACACTGCTCTCACTCCCATCCACTCGCCGCTCTCATTCCCTCCCATTCACCCACTCACTTCTCTCTCACTCTCCCTCTCTCTCACACACACACACACACACACACGCACGCACACCGCATCGTCCCCGTCGTAAATTAGCGGCAACGGGCGGCTTAACGGCGCCGGCGATAGCGCGGTTGCAGAGGGTGGCGGTGGGGGGGGAGGGGGCGAGCGGCGAGGCGTCGGGACGCCGGCGCCGGAGGCTGGGCGGCGCCCGCGATAAGGGCCCGCGGCGCCCGCGTCACCCGCGTCGCTGCGCGCCTCACGCAGCTTCCCCGGCCTGAGGGCGCGACCCCTAGTGGGGCCGAGGTAGGACCGTTTGGATGATTATACAGATCCGACGGCAAAACGAGGACTCTTCGATTGATTTTAGGGGGAGTGCAATTTTCAGATACGTTATTTAATTGATTGAAACTGCGACAAAACTATACTATTTTGCCCACAATGAAATTAAATAACAGTAATAATAATAATAATAGTAATAATAATAATAATAATAATAATAATAATAATAATAATAAATGGATGTAAATAGCCGGTGAGATGGCCCAGATCGTTAAGGCGGTAGCGCTCTCGGTCCAGATGTTCACAGGTTCGAGTCCCGCCTCAGGCATGGGTGTGTTTGTCTGTACGTGTGTGTCGTCCCCTTACCCCTCATAATCATCATTATTTTACCTTCCATAACCCCAGGGCTAACAACCCTTAATTATGGCTTAATAATAGTCTCAGAAGACATGCTAATCCCCTCTAATAATGCGTCGCGTGCATACGCCCAGGAAAAATATGACTGGGTTTTGGTGGGTATAACTGCTCATTTGCGTGGTCTGTAGAACGGTCAATTCGCCAGGAAAAAAATGGTTATAAACAACATAATTATTGTAGTCTATCTAGGTATTTGATATTTATTTCTTCATCTTCAGAGCTTATTAATCACCATATTTATCAATATATATTTTCACGACAACTGTTGTCATGGTTTGGCATGCGCAATCTTTAAATATTTGTTGGGCAACACTGATTCATCAGTGAAACAAATGAACTATTTCTGTGTAAGACATTCGTTCTTTTTAAATAAATTTAATATAATTTTTATTTCATAAATTTCGGGCACTTAATTTTAATTCGAATATGCTGAATATAAAATGATATGACATATATATAAAATTATAAAATGTCTTTAAAGTTCATTTTCAGACAAAATAATGATTTCCAAATTCGATCAGTTGATTCGTTCAGTCGTTTGGAAAATGTGAAAGAAAAATAATTGAGAATGTAAAACCATATAGAGAAGGGAATTATTTATACCCCCTTCGAAATATTGGTCTAATTCATTTTTTTACTTCTCGATTCGTTTAATAATTGGAAACCACAATAAAATGCTTTTTTATCTTATTGTTAGTGGTATAAAATCATTTTAATTTTATGAATATGTGGAGTAGTCAATTATATAGTTGTCAAATGAACAATTCTAATGTTTTGTGATATTACTTGGGCAACTTTTCTTGAACGATGGATTGACGATTTCGGGTGGAGTGGGGGTATTAGTTACAAAGTCGGCCACTAGAGTATTTTAAGTAATGCCAACGTCTGAGAAATGAAAGTCAAAACTGCATCTTGTGCTTAACTTTTTCGGGAGTTTTAGGTGACTTCCTTGAAGGACCTGGACCTGACTCAGCCATTTCTTTCGATATTGACAATAAATCTGAACAGGGGTTCTGCACTATGAACGCAACTGGCTTTGACTAGCTTCTGTTTCGCGCCAACGAAGTTTCAATGCTTGGAAGGTTGTCATTAGTGCCCGCTGCGATCTTTTGCCTTCAACTGTTTATTGCACAAGGGAGGGGGATCAAGGTCATCGTTCAAGAAAAGTTGCACGAATACTACACGTTACTTGTATTTTTGCGCCACACCACGAGTATATATATTCACGAAATTATAAATACGAAACATGCATTTCGGCTAATTTACACATTGTTGTTTGATACAATTATTTCTTAACGAGATGTGATGTTTGCAGAGCTTTTACAGAAATGTTTTCATATTTCATGTTTTGCAGTGATAAATATGTAATTGAATCTGAAAATGTGAACAGACCAGATCAAAGTAATTTGACAGTGACCAAATATGTTATCAACAGTGTCTCGCTCAGTAGAATTAGGCTTTGTAAATGCGGTGGACCGAGCGTAGAGGATGAGTTCACTCTGCAAATCATTCGTACTGCGTTACCCATTATTATAAAGTCGAGTACATTTACTTGAATAAGTTTGTACTTTCCACAACTCATATTTATCATTGTTATTAGTCGCAGCATTTAGTTGTGTATTAAATGATTATTAGCACCAGAACCTGCATGTCATTTCATTGTAGTTACGCGGTTAATGCTAATTAATTAAGAACTCATTGCTGCTATGAGTTAGAACCCATTTTTTTTCATTCAAATTTACCAATTGAGATTTTTTTTAGGGAGAACGTATTTATCCTGGTCTTTGTACATTTCTCCAGGATATATAACAAAACTTAACCTGAAAGTTTGCCTGCAAAAACACAGTAACTCCTACCTCTTTCTCACAGCGACGGGCACCGGCAACACTCCACCTACAAAACGCATCTAATAAAAATAGAAGAAGGTTATGTTACATCTCAATGAACGCCTTTCTTGTACATCACAATCAAGCCTCAAAATCACATCGAAGTACCTCCATGTGATACTTGTTTATTTTACCCTCATATACAACATGAGTAGAATGTGCTCTCTCAAAATGTTATGAAATATCCATTCTGTATTATCATTACAAATAAATTCTGAGTTTACATTACGGAGTAATAACATAAACTTACCGTAAGCGGGAGCGTCGAAATAAAACACGACAACTTTTGGCGAAGTTCTGGACCTGTGAAAAATAGAAAAGTGATCAAAATACGCACTATTGCCATAACAGAAGTTGTTACGTGGTACGTGTATTGAGCATTGAATGGAATTTAATATTGTCTGGGTAATGCTCATGAACATTTTCAAATGTAACTGTTTTTATTAATATTGGTTTCCAATACAATGTGTTATTATCAAAAACTCCAAACTCAACATCTATAAGGAGTGTATAAAACATTAGTACAAATCCTGGTTTAAAATAACAATTAGTTTAATTTAATAATCAGATCTTCCCAACACTAACAACATATTTTCTTTATGTGTGTTTTTATTTTTATTCAACGGCAAAAATTTAACTTTGTGATTACTACGTCGAGTGCTACAGTTATAGATATTTGCAATGATTGGAAGTGTGTTCCCACTCTTCAGTAAGATTTTTCATTTTTTTTATTATCAAAAAATCACTGCTTTGTTGATTAACAGGCAAGACAATACTACTACATTTCCTAGCACAACGAAGCGACCCTTATAAGTATCACGTGGGTGGGATTTGTTTATCAATCGTACAATCTAAAAGCATAAAAGCTACAGGATGTGCTACCAAGAATATTATGTCATATCTCAGGCGGGAATGAGCATTCGCGAAATAGACACAAGCAGAATGAAAACTGATTGAATTTCAAAGACCTCTGAACGCGTAGAATAAGAAATTAAATTAGTTTTAAATTCATTTAAATGGACGTTCCATTTGAGATTCTATTGAATTGAAGAACCCCAAAAGTTTCTTATCTTAACATCAACAATGGCACAATGGCACAACTTTTGCTTTCAATGAAGTTTACAATTATTTATTTAAAATACAAATCTGATTTGAAATCGTTTTTCCTTTGTTTACTAATTACTTTACTTCTTTTACTAATACTTATTACTTTGTTTACTTAACTATTGTGTTAATGCGGAATAAATTTAAAACACCTGGTATTCTATTATTTACTGTTTCTATATTGCAATTATTATATGTATAACAAGAGAAGAGAACAAGTCATCCGTTTCGAATCGACGAGGTCATATTGTGTATTTAAAGTAGGAAGAGAATGGAGCCTAAAATCTAACCTTGAAGGACTCCATGTAAAATTCACAATGAATCGGAAAGCTGAGTATATAATGCTTCTTGATTCCAGAAGAGAAATTCTCTTCTCTGAGATCGTTTTTTAAAGGACGAGTATGACCAAACCAGAGTAATAAAACGAATCCATTCGAATGTAGTTTTATGAAAGTAAAATGATAATATGAATGACGTCGAATATTTTTGAAATATTTTAAAATATTCTAATAGGTGCTTAATTTTGACACACTGGAGAAGCGACATCTTTAAGAAAAGAAAATACGGCTAAATCTCTAGATTTTAATTTTCTAAAACCAATCGGTAATAATATATTCTTAGTATAATAATATTATAACAACATAATATATTTATATATTTTATAATATTGATTAATTCATTATATGTCATAATTAATGGTATACAATAATTTCTTAGTAATATATGACAGAGGCGTGAATGATTTAATAAGAAATCGTGCCCAATTACTTCAATATGTACATAAGAATATTTATGCAATTTTATATATACGTTTTTGGGTTTGTATAAAACGTATAAATGTATTTTATATAACTGAACTATATAATTCCATTTGATCCAATGCAATAAACCAGAACCTACGAGATCAAAGATCCGAAGAGTCACTGTGAACAAAAACTGCCAATTAAATGGATGAACGATTTCTAAAGAAGAAACTGCAGCAGATGTTACAGTACAGGCTTAAAGAGAAGAATGTCCATGAGCATCATGGCCAGGAAATAAAAGGCTTGGCTGAGACTGGACTCTGTTCTCACGATGTGAAATCACAGACACGTAGCAGTATCTAACGGACATCTATGTGTATTATGGTTTGCGATGGTACTTGCTGGTGTGGAGCCACAAATCACAGCTTTTGAATAGAAATTTTTTGTTTACATTTTTTTTTCAACATCAGGTCGAGCATAACAGTGGAGAGAAAAGTATTGGCAGCGCATTAGGAGGGACAGAGTCGAGTAGCTTGCACTTTCACAGTCTCTTTTGCCTCTGGTGCATTGTACAAATAAATGTCCTTTTTCTCTTTTCAGTTTAATTCGTTTATTTTACTCACATTCTTCATATCTTCTGCTTCTCTACCAGCTTTACCCTGAAATAGAACAATGATGAATCATGTAAAAGGAGAACCAAGTCCTAATATCATTTTCTACGCATTGAAAAAATTATCATTGTCTACGCATTGTAAGAATTCCTGAAAATGATGGAGTTAATCTCGATTCCTTTAAGCGGGGTTGTAAACATCAAAGTACATATGAGGAGACGTCAGAAGGTACGTTTCCGCATTTTTTTTATTTTTGTGGGCAAAGAAAGTTGGAGATAAGAAAAAATACAATTACGTTACATCTTGCCCTTGTGCATACACACAAACACCCTTACCGAAATGATCCATAACTCTATTGTTCTCCCTACGGAGTAGAGAGAACGTTATGTAATGCTGTGCGAAAAACGACAAATTTTCGTCAGAAAAACTATTATTTCAGGGCCTTGGTAACGACAATGTGAATTATAGGAAGGCGATGCAAAGAACCTGCTCTGTAATGAGAATCCTGAATCAAAAATCAACGCTTTCTCGTGCGACCAACTTAGTTCCAGTTCGTAAAGAATATGTCAAAACTTGAGAACTCTGAGTGTGAAGAGTTCTATACTCATTTCTGCATGTATTAGGCAAGTGACATGCGGCCTTATGTTATTCCCTTCTTTGGGATTATGTGCTTTGCATGTGGAGTTTACTACATGACGGATGGTAGGATGATAATAATGATGATGATGAGGGGGAAATGATAATAATAGGTGCACATTACGTTTAATGGAGGGAAATGATATTCAAAAGGGGTACATGGACGTTACGGGAAGACAAGTCAATTAAGGTACAACAACGCTGGGAATGATATATTTTATAAATAAATACGCAAATAATTTTTGGTCCCGGAACGGTCGCAAATTAATTATTAATTAACAGAAATAGTTATATATTTATAATATAACTTAATAACTATAAATCAGACTGAATAGCAATTACTAACACTGGCTCCTGGTGAATATAATAATAATAATAATAATAATAATAATAATAATAATAATAATAATAGATTAGAAAAATAATTTATTGTGATATTTTATCGTTTTTACTAATAATTTAATTACATTGGTGAAACTGATGCAATTAAGTAGGAAATTATTTTATTCTGAGTTTACGAAAGTATACCTGAATTATCAACGCATACCTAAACTACGATTCGACCATCCATTGAACACAGAAAAGAAATGCTGAGAATTCCTAATGTTCCGCGGGGAAATCATCTATATCTGAAGTAGGGGACATATCACTAACAATCCCTTTGACGCAAGCGAAGAAATAGCGAGAAACGATTGTTTGATATCGCGTTTTATTGCTGGAATGGAATCGCTTTGAGCGGTTCTCTTTTTGTGCATGCCCACTAAAGATGCACTTAGAGCATTGTTTAATACACCATAAATGAAGCGAAGCCATCGGCAGCTTCCTTCACTACAATGAACATTCCAGACATAACGAGGCAGACCGTTTCGATATTGGGCGATGTAATGTTTGTTAATTTTACTGTCGTATCAATGGGAGATTAGTCGTTCATTTCTCAGAATAATTTATACTTGGGAGAGTCGTTCGACACGCTTCTAAACTTTACATAAACCAAAACGAGCAATAATAAGTGAACGGTAGACCGCAAGTTTCTGTTCCCTGCTAATGAAAAGTGATACCAGGAATTTCTCTGATCGTTTCTCCCATGGTCTGCAAGTGTTTTGTATAGCCACAGTATCTTTCAATGGGTCATGAATGGAAAACTAGTGAATTTACCCATTCATATTTGTCGAATTTTGTTGTCGATTTTTAATGCAATGAATTCCCTGTTTGCTAAGGAAAAAGGGGACACTTCTGTTTAAATTAAAAAAACAATGATAATACAACCTCAATACATTTTTATATTACTGTAACGTTTAGACAACATTATAATATTGCAACTTGCAACCTTCAGAAAACAACTGAAAACCCCCACACACAAAACGACAAGGTTAAAATAAGATATCTTTAATTTTTGGAAATTAGTAAGTATAAATAAAAATTGCTTTTTGGCATAGAGTTAAGTGAATTGTGCTCCAATATTTGGGTGGTTTAGGTTTTAAACTCGAACGTGTAAGTACAGGAAGCAAGACACTAGCCCTGTGCTACCAGAGCTCCTGCATCTTTGAGTGCGAGATCAACACTTAATGTTGCAGGTTTCGAACACAAAGTACAAAGTTGTCAAAATATAATACTATTTTACTCGGAAATAACAAAAATTAAGCTTGAGTGGTTTTCAATGTAATTTTGTGTTAATGAAATTTTTTTTAAAAAATGTGTATATCATTGATTTACAGATTAACATTGAGAACCATATTGCAATAATAAAAATCTTTAATAACAAAAAATGGTTTCGAAATTTTTGAATTTTTGGAATTTTCGGAATTATTTTAAAGAAAACTGGACATAAGTCATTTTATTAAGATTTACTCTATCCAAGAAAAAATTCAAGAGAGAAGTTGGAACAGTTTTTAAAAACTTGACCTTTTTCAAACTCTCATAATTTCACACAAAATTACGTGAACATTTCTTGTACTTTCAAATTATTTTGCACAATATAATTTGACAATCTAAGTTTTAAGAACAGACTATTTACAAAATATTTTCAATAGTATATCTTTGGAGAGAGGTCCCAAATATTTAAACGCGTGCAATTTTCGAAAATTGAGTCAAAATCGTTCAAAGCAGGGCATTGAAGTTTGATTGATAGAGGAACATTCATTTTGGTGAAAATTATGTAAACGATGTAGGCGCTAGTGTTGCTCACAGTCAGACAGAGGAGTGGAAGGACAGTTGGAAACAGTTTCGTTATCGGGTATCTCTAAAACTTGTATTTCTGTCGAAACCTTGATATAGATTTTTGCAGCATTCCATAACTCTCTCCTCACTCATACGCATTAACTCCGTACTGGGCAAAGAAAATGAGATTGTTTCAACAGCATATTCTTTTTAAATTATTTGTAACAATACATAATGTTATATTGCAAATTGTATCCTACTAATTCTCCACTACTAATTCCGACTGGAGGACGAATACGAAAATGAAATTTAAAATATGTAAGTGCAAGAGAAATTTACTTTTTCGTTGTTGGGAAGACAGAATACGTGGTTTTCTGTCGAAAAGTCGACACCTTATACTGAAACATTACCTAACTTTCTCTTACTATGTAATAGGAAACGAGAAGGTAACTAGTGGTGCTAAAACAGCACTCGCCCACATATTCAGGCAAAATTTCGGGAAAGTACTCAAATTTTCGAACAATCATACGTGAGAATCATACGTAACCTTATTTCAATATCTATCTTTAAGGAACAGATTTTATGAAGGGAAAAAACCGAGGCTCCGAAAGGCTCCGAAAGGCTCCGAAAGGCTCCGAAAATGTGGAACATTTGCAATTTTCGCAAAATCGTAGTTTGCAATGAAAATGATACCTGTACCATTCACTTAAACATCCTTCACAGTATCCAACAACAACATTCATCAAAAACGACGGAACCCTTTTTTTTAAAAAAATTATGAAAATGTCCCAGAGGTTTCGTATAGTGTATCCCGAAAATGAAAATATTGGTTTCAAATTCAAGGGGCTGCAATATCATCCAGATCGATCGAGAAATATCAATTTTCGAGGAAATCGGCTGAACGGTTCAGCACTAGCGTTGTTCACAGACGGCGGGCGGGTGGACGGACGGGCGGACGAGTGGAAGGGCGGAGGGGCGGACGGACTGACGGGGAGGACGGGCGGAGAGGCGGACCGGAGGACGGGCGGACGGGCGGACGGGCGGACGGGCGGACGGGCGGACGGGCGGACGGGCGGACGGGCGGACGGGCGGACGGACGGACGGGCGGACGGAATGACCGACGGACGGAAATGCAGACGTTTTGCCGTCATTCGGTTTTTCGGTATCGAGGACCCACAAAACATGGATTCTGGCTACACTACGTGTTAGAGGATTTATTCCCTGAATTTAGAAAATGCAATTACCAAATATTTTCGTTACCCTGTTCCTTCGTTCCCTGTTTCGTTCCTACCCTGTTCTAAGAGTTTTTCTGCCGAAAATTGTCAGTTTTTTAATTACATAACTTTCTATCTATTTCACAGGGAAAAAGTAAAAAGGAAAAAATATACTGCCGCAGTATGTAGTGGTTGCAAGGAGTTGAGCGATGATTTCGTAGCACTCATTCCTTATGATTCTTGTGAGCGCCATCGAAATGGGGCGCGGTGATGGATTATAATCTGCCGAGCAGATCAGTCCAAAACGATATAGATATGAGTATTTTCATTTATTCGTGCTTGTGATGAGCGAAAAAGGACGTAAAATGCATTTTATTGTTGAAGAATTGGAAACAGAGGAAAGCGTATTTCTGTTTTGGGGTGTGGATTTACAGATCTCAATTCATTTTGTGCACTTTTTTTTAAATTTCGTACTTTTTAGCTTAAGTATAATAGCAATTAATTTCGGTTACAGGACAAATACGTCTCATGTCGTAAAAGGGGTTTCATATTTAAGGGATATTTTTTTTATAAATTTACCTCTAAATATTTAGAATTTTTGAGAGAGCGATCCTGTTTTATACTTCGAATCAAATTCCAATCTTCTGATACTATACGTTAACTTTTACGCAACTGATGCATCATCCCAAAGATAGTTTGATCTTGAGAGCAGATTAAAACGTTTGCGCTGCCAGATATTGAGGTACTAAAAATAGCTAGCCGGTATAGCGTACGGACGCCTCAGTCATAATATGGTGGAATATAAACAGAAAAAGTAATTTTCTGAAAAATACATAAGATTGCACAAGAGACGCCAAACTGAAGAAAGAAAAAAGTAAAGCAGTTTTGTATTGATTATGTAGGCCTATAATAATGGAATTTCTTAATGTGATTTTGTACTTTTTTGTACTATATGAAAGCGTGGAGAACCCCTGGTTTCGTGCACTGCGGGTTGCGTTGTCACTGCTCGGGCATCTAGAAATGCGCGTAGTCAGTAAAAATATTATTTTTGACAGTTGGTATTGAATTAGATTGCCACACGTACGCGTTTATCGCGCATATAAATGCACTGAAAGGTATCCCAGATCCGCAGTTGCCTTTGAAGCTCATATGTTTTTGCATTCTTATACTTTTTACGTACACGTTTTAAAAATGATCCCGCATTTCTCCCAGAGATACAATAATATCTGCCAGCTGCGAAGGCAAATTTTGAGTGTATTTTTGATCCTAAAAGGATAGTTAAAAAATTTACGCATAGTGAAGCAATATTTACGTCATCTCAGCATTTGCTCAGAGGTTCAACGGAATTTGGACGAAACAATTATGGGCACGGGCTAGGGAGAGGGGCATTTACCCAGAAGGTGAAGAATAAAACTTGTTACACGAACATTTATTATTGTCTGATTATGCAGTATAATGTTAAATAATGCATTATATGTCATTTTGAAAACTAATTTCACCATTTTTTGTTCATGTGTATTTCCTATTCAAACCTTGTATTTCTTTCCAGAGTTTCAAAATTATTTTCTCGGTTTGATTTTCTATTCATGTTTACGCCTCTTCCTCTTCCGAGAATTTGATTGTTGATCTACGTTACTGTCCTACAAGTATATCAAAATAATCATAACTCTATATACAGACACTTCGGAACAATGCTTCTTACACGTGCTCCGTAAAAACACAATGTATTCACACACGAAAGATGTGTAGTCAACTGAGAACTTACATTCAAAAGTAAATCCATCATATGAGCTATCTACATGGTCTTTCATCTCAAATGAATATCACTCAACAAGCAAGTAAAACGAAACGACCACTAGTGGGAGTAAGTCTAATTGTATGCTGCTAATAATACGAACATTGACTCGGTCCCCCATACAGCGGTGAGCCCGCCACACCCGTTCCCGAGACAGGTCGTTCTTTACTATAATTGGCAGAATGAGGCTTGGTTTTCAAAGTTGTGATAGTGGACCTAATTTATATTTTTCTTTCTCTGAACTTTTGACTCTTCATATCTTTGGCGTCCAAGAAGTGACACATCTAATAAATCGTCATTTTTTCTTTAAGTGAATGCATCAACATAGGTAGGGATGTTTAGAAAAGAATAGATTTTAATGCGAATATCAGATAAAAATTGCGACGGCTGTGCTTTCCTAACGACAAAAAATGTAAACAAGCAAGCGTAACTGGGGATTCGAACCCGCAGCCCTATTTACACCACATTCCTACCCATTACACCGCCTTGGCATGACACACCATGAACATGCTCTCATTACGTCTGCCCAGGAGCCGGAGAAAATTTCGAAAAAAAAAAAAAATAAGTTGAGAAGAGGCGTCTTAATCACGTATCTTCTCTTGCGCTCACTAATCCCGGGGCGCCATGGGCGAGCGGCCCGCAGGTGAGGGGCAGATCACGAGCCGAGCGCCCCTAACGAGGCGTCGGAGGCCGACCCACCGACGCCGTACGCCTCCGCAGCCAATCGGTCACGTGCGCCCGCCGAGAATTAAGAGCAACCGGCGAGCGCGGGGGCCGGAGCGCGGGCGGGGCCGGGGACGTGGGGCGGCGCGCCGCCGGGGAAAGACAATGGCTCTGGAATACGAGTGGGCACGGCCCAACGGCCGAGGGTGAGTGTGAGCTCGGTCGGATTAAGACCGCGCACAGTTCGTCGCACCAAACGAGATTTGTTATTGTGAAACATTAAGAAGGAAGTGTCTTTTATTCCACTTGCCACCGTGCACCGATAACAAAATGTCCTTGATCATGAATGCAAGCTAATGTTATAATAAGAGTAGTAAGCAAATTAAGAGAAAGCTCACCACAAGTTTTTTTTTCAATGCGTATTTTAGTGCAAGTCGAGTACATCTAACAAGCCATTAGGAATCAACGGTGTCCCTGGGACCATTTACTACACACAAAAACACTTGCAAAGTACTAAGTGCAAGTATTAGTACAACGCGGGCCAACCTCGAAATACGTTCAACGCTAAGGAACACACAACCATATCGAGAGTCGGATTCGAACCACTGAAACTTTATTGCGAGGAACTTGGTTCAATGTTTGTTCTTGATTGTGTCAATCATTGAATTTGTCTTAGGATTTCATAGGACATAAAGCAGACACAAAAACCCGTGCTAGGGTAAAGAGTGCACAAACCCCTTAATAAAATATTTTTAACGCGCCGTGAGCGAAAAATGGTTTCTCATGCTTGATTTCCGCGTGCGAGAAATTTTATTCTTACTAAAAGTGTGCGAGATATTTTGAAACGTGAGCGACACATCCCGGGCGAGCCAGCCATTCACTCGCGTACGGCCAGTGAAAAAAATATTGTACATGCAACACGTGCGCTAGATACTTAGCTTACTATTATATAACCAAATATCACTCGCGTCAGAAATGAGTTCTTTAATTGCATTGCATTCTGAAACTTTTTTCAGAAACTATGTAACTTCCTGTTAAAAGCTTTTTGTAATACTCTACATTTTTATTGATCTTTTGCAACCACAGGAACAAAAAGATACTCTTAAGGGGGCGGCGTCTGTTAAGAATGTTAACAGTTCACCTCGCTTAAGAGGAATGAAAATAAAGGAGTTGGCCAATATCACAAATTACGACCTTGTTTGCTTATAGAACTCGATATTCGTTATTTGTTTGGATTGTATGATTGAAATAGATATCTACGAAAGTTATAATTTAATATATTTTCTTTCACAGTAGTATGTATTTGATATCAAATTCACACAACAATTAACTTTTGTATAACTTTATTTTTAGTGTATCGTGAAGATAAATTGTATTTTGATTTATTATTTGATGAAAAATAAATCGGTTCTGCTGCATCAAAATGTTTCAGAAATTATTGAGACTATTTAAAATGTGAAAAGTAAGATCTCCCTATAATTGAAAGATTCGACGAATGAATGAAAAACATATTTCTAACAGTATAGAAGGAAGGACTAAACATATCTACCTCCTTCACTGTGTCAATGTTCCATGACGAGGATGAGGGAAGCAAGGCGGAGTGCACTGTAGGGTTTTGCTCCCTGAAAGGGAAAGGAAAAAGAAAAATCAGAATGGGCAAGGTAGGGATCGCATCGAACGAGTGACGAAAAACAACGGTTAGAGAAAAATCTTTGTTTGCAGTGGACGTGTAGCAGCTCCACACGTCGCGCGATTTGGCGATCATATCGTGAAAGTTATCGCGACAAGACGACGCCGAGCTTGAGGTACGACGGACGATTGGCGGAGGTGGTGGTGAGGTGGTGATGGTAGAGCGAAGAACTGAATGGCGCCAGTGCCGTGCTCTGCGAAAGTCTCAACTGGCCACGAATGCCTTGGCAAACACCAGCATGATTTTTTGTCAGGGAATTGGCAACGTCAGCCCTTCCACCATAATCTACTTCTTACAATTCAAATAGGTCATTAATATTAATATTAACAATAATAATAAAACCAATAATAATAATAGTAATAATAATAACAGTAATAGTAATAATAATAATAATAATAATAATGATAATAATAATAATAATAATAATAGTAATAATGCCGATCAGATGGCCGAGATCGCTAAGGCAGTAGTGCCGGAGTGGTTTCGGACCAGAAGATCGCGGGTTCGAGTCCCGCCTCGGGCATGGGTGTATTTGTGTATGTCTGTATGTGTTGTCCTTTCACCCCCATTATCATCATATCATCATTTCATCTTCCATACCCCCAGGGCTAACAACCGTGGGGGATAAAAATCGGATCCAACTAAAAATGCTGGTCCCCCCAAAAAAGTTGTTGCAAGCACCTGCTACCGCGATAATAAAAATAAAAACTGAGCCACGGTAAATGCAGGATGCTTGCATGCGTGGTCCTAGTCGGCCGATTAACAAAAAAAATAGTAATAATAATAATAATAATAATAATAATAATAATTGCATTAATTGTATAAATAAGAAAAAATCATATCACACTTTCCTGGAATTACCAAACATTTATGAGTTGGTTGACTTCCATTTCAATTTGATTTTCCGTACTTCATATTTATTAATCATATATATACGTATACATATACAATGTACGTACATATACAAAAGTGGAAATTGAAACACGATTTTTAACGAATTATACAATATAAAATGAAACTAACTCGCCGTAGATTTATCCCATGGAGCCTTTCCATTTCCACAGCTTTCGCCAATTCCCCCTGTTTAACCCATTTTCCCAGAGTCACCAACGCAGATGTGTGGCAATTATGAAATTGGCAACACTGACGCTGTCGCCTATTCAGTCTAAGAATCTCTGCCATCGCTACCAATATTGAGACCAGTGGAGTACAATCCCACAAACAATGTAAATAAAACAGTAATGACATCCTGTTCTTTCCTTCAACTGCCATTATCTGACACTTCATCTTTGCCATCATCTCCACATTCGTAATCTCCTATAACTTCATATCATCCATCACTATAAACGTACATATCCGCATCATCGTCGGCGACCACGAATTTCCATTGCGGTAATTACTGGTACCCTCTCCTCTCGTGGGTGTCATTGTTCATCATCATTTCCTTCGTACCCATTCGTACAACCATCTGCATCCAATAATTTTGTCTATTGGGCAGAAGCGCAATAGGAGAGAGGGTAAACAGGGACCATTTCCGTTATTCTCAGCATCTGAGAGGTTATAAACGTTATAACCATCGTTGCGAGACAGTAGTTGGATTTATGTATTTCATTTATTCATTTATTATGGTTTAGGGGCATTTCTCCTGCTAAGGAAATGGAGGCCCACGAGTGATGAACTGAGTATATGGTCGTGTTAATGGTGGAGAAATGGTTCAATGAGCGACAGCGAAAGCGAGAGGACACAGAGAAAAACTACCGTAAGCTCGCTTTGTCACCACAAATTTTTACGTGGATCGGCCGGGATCGAATCCCTCCCGGGTCCCAGCGATGGAAGACGTATGCCCTAGCTAATACGCAACGATTTGCATTCATTCATCCTTGACACTGATGCCTTCGAGGTCTATGTCACCCTCGTCACTGCCTACGTCGTCCGTCATTCTTTGCGAATCCACCCATATTTTCATCCTGTTTGCGTCCGTCATTCTTCGGCCCTAATGCGGCGCCACCTTCTCCCCCACCGACAACGCGACGCCCAGCGGTCTCCTTGCCCGCAGCGCCGCCGGGGCGCGACGGGGGTGGGCGGGCCACGCCTCCCCTTCCTCACATCCACCCCCTCCTCTCCCACTCTCCTCCCCCTCGCTGCCCTCGTTGTCCCAGGAGCCGCCGCCGCCGCGCTCCAGACAGAGATGGAAATACAGACATACAATTTGGCAACATCGCAACTCGATCTCGTTTGGTCATTCACAAAAATCGATTGACCTTTCAGTAGCCCTGTCCCTGTCGCGAACAGCGCGCGCGCTCTCCGTTGGCCGGCCGGCGGTGGGGGGCGCACGTTGCGACCGGTCGCGGATCCAAGTGGACAGCCATTGATTTTTAGCATCTTTAATTAAGAGCGGTTAAAACCCTTCGCGCCTGCCCTGATGAAAAGTGGCACTCAATTCACACCGTACTACAATGCTTATACCGCTGTATATAACTTCGCACAGTTATATCCAATAATAAATTATTAATAATTAAAATGGAATAAAGAAAAAAAGCAGAATACGATTAGAGAGGAGTAATGCCAAGAGAAGAGAAAATATCAAAAGATTGGTGAAATTGACAAGTGGACTCTACGTGACTAAACGGAATCAGAAGAAAAAGAAGAAGAAGAAGAAATCAAACATTTTTTATGCATACCATTACTAGTACGAATACTTATTATTAACTGAATATTGATGTTGCTGAGATATTGAAAATAATAATGCCAAAGATTGGAATAAATTCCATAGAATCCATAGTCATGTCACAAGACATAAATTATTGCAGAAAAGTAAAACTTGTATATGAAAGAAATGCTATTTTTGACTCACGAAATGTCATTAGTTGCTAATTGAGGTATAGTAAAGAAAAATACATTTATTTCTAAAGTAAAATAGTGCATTGCTTGATACTTTATTAACACTTACCCATTCTAAATCCTACTTTTTATAAGATTAATACAGTTCCTCTACACTTCTTTCTTTTGCCGAATTCTTGGGTAAAATATTCTGAAAAAGTAGTGTTGATCAATTACCAGTTGACTGACAAACAAGTTTGTCTACTACAATGAATTGCACCTTTATTCAGAGTTCAATTACGATTCTGGACCTCAAGAAAACGTGTGCAAATTATTCTTGTCCCTTCATTAGCAATATCTTTTAATACTTTTAACAATGTAAAAATTAAAATTAAATTAGTGGCATATTATTTTTTTAATGATTTAGTTTTAGAAAAAAAATGCTGAAGCAAAAAGTGTTTGGCATAGAATTTATTCACTATTCACAATAGATCGTTTGCTTCTTTAAAAAATACGATCAGCTAATAAATCCATATGTAAACAATTGTTTCTGCAATGGTACAGTTTCCGTTCTCGAACAACCCGTTACGAACAGATACACCTACAAAACACACACATGTGCTGTAAATCGATTTCTCACAGTTGAAGGTTTCCACATTATATTGAATGTGTATTTTAATGTGTACGGATCTTTCGCGTTTAATAAGTTATGAATAAGCACTCAAATCTTCAAATCATTTAATTTAGTGTTGCTAATAATCCTGAACAGAAAATTAAAATCAATAAGTAGAATGGTATTATTTAAATTCATACGAAGTTTTAATTAAACAACTTACCACTTCACGTACTATAAAAACACGTTTGTAATAATATTCTAGAATGAAAGGGTACTGATATTGGGGTGTGGAATTGCATATAATGTTTTCTGATAAAATAATTACATTGTATGAAAAGAGGATGTTGTTCTCTCAGATATACGTTAGTGAGCACTGTGGGACTTAGGGTCTGCTAGGGCGGCCGGGTGATGTGGGCGGTAGCGCGCGCTCATTTCTGTGTAGATATTGGCGAAATACATGAAGCGAAACGAAGAGGAAACAAGGCACGAGGAAGGGGCTTAGATATGGAGAGAATAAAATTGAAGAATGGGACGAAAGAGGAAACACGCGCAGTTCGCACTGAAAACAAAGAAGCGTGGATGTGAGGGCGAAATGCGCAAGCGAGGAAAGAGAAAGAACATAATGAAGGTGGAGAAGGGAAGAAAAAAACGTCCTAGAAAAGACAACGGAAACAGTCATTTGCTCGAACAATGGCATGACCCAAAATTCAGCTATTTTGAGAATTGAGTATGCAATAAGAAACAGAGTTCTGGAGACCTCTTCTCATTGGTAGAATGCCATACGGTGCTTGAGAAGTTTATCATAAAAGAGGAATTGTTTCGGTATTGTACCATTTATTCTATGCAACAATCAATCAATGGCCGTCAATCTTCAAAACTTCAATCGCGTATCGTGAGATGAATGCTCTAGACGAAAGTATCAGCTACCAGTGGCAATCGTTATCACGTTTCAGTGCTTGTGGGTGTATTAGTGTGTGTGTGTGTGTGTGTGTGTGTGTGTGTGAGAGAGTTATGAGGACATTGTAAGTGACGTTTGGGACTAAACTTTTTTCGTGTATAAAGGCTTTACACATGAAACAATATTTTGTGGTTGAACGAAAGATGTTGAGTGTACGAATGCGCTCCAAGAAAGTTCAACAATTTCTAGAAGAACTTAGATGAAGGGAGCACATAGTTGATTTGGAAATGCACAGGAAATTCTCAACTTTTAGTTACTTATGTTTGGTTTGATCTCTCAATATATAGCTAAGAGTCAATTCAAAATTTATTTCTGAAAACTGTAATCTGTTTTATATTAATATGAATGTCTTGAGGGTAGGTCATGTCGAGTGGCGCGACAGTCAATAATGACGTTTTTATTTTTACAGAACCTTTCGGCCACTGCTTCAAAGCAGCGGTGTAATTTAATTGACGTCTGTAAACGCACTTCTCGTAATTCACAATCATATTTGGTTCAAACATTAAGCATATTCATGATCACTTAGACATTAGCGATGTAATACTGTGATCGGTAACTCTACAGATCGCACAGACAACTTAATTTATAATTTTAAATCCTGGAAACCACTGATTTGAATTTAGAAAGAAAAATACATATTAAAAAAATAAATACATTTGTAAAATAATGATAAGAGGACATTCAATTTTTTTAAATCATGTATATTATAAATATATTATATAAAGTGGGCCTAACAAAGATGTAGCAACATTATAAACGCTTAAATCGAATCATGATACATGCGTATATAAAAATAAAATTGCCTAATTGTAACAAAATTTGTTAATGTTAGTCCGATTATTACAATATAATTTTAAGTTTCACACATAATTGTACAGCTTGTCCTCCCCTCTTAAAATGTCCTCCCCTCTCTAAATGTATGTAAATTCAGTGGTTAGGCGGAAGAGCAGGCCCTATGGCCTGAGCCTCGCCATTAATAAAGACATTATCATTATTATTATTATTATTATTATTATTATTATTATTATTATTATTATTATTTATTATTATTATTATTATATAATTGCAATATGACAAGATTCTTTATTTGCTCCTCTTTGTTTAAAATATTTTTTTTGCACGTATTGCAATTTTCCGAGGATCTTTGGTTCGTAACTTCAGCTTTAATTGATTCATTAGAGTACTGGTGACTCAACGATTCCATTAAATCACACTTATTTGATGCAAACGAGTAATGTTCTTAAGACATTCACATAAATAAACAAAAATATTTGGTCATCGCGAGATAAAATACAACAAAAATAATTCTTTCGAACTGAATCGTATACTTCAATATTCATTTAGCCACAGCGAATTACGTAGGTGAGCGCCTACTTATAAATATTAATAGCATGTTTCCTATTTTTCGCAAGAACAAGTTATCAGAACGTAGAATCATAAATGTGGGATTTTCAAACTTTTTCACTGGAAATGTTCTGGAGTTATTGTTTATTGCATCAAACTTTGCACGCGCATGTCCTAGAGAATTTTTGGATTTTTCTAATTGAAGCGAAGCTTTGATGCTTTCCTCGGACCCCTCAACATCCAACATTCAACATAACAAACGTTTCGTGCTACGTCAAAATCCCGTTTTACGTAGCACAAAACGAAAATAACAATGGCAACTACTGATTGCACACAACAATCGTTTGTTAATCGAAAAATAATTTCCTCCATTACAAAAGGTAATGTTTGGAGACTGGAACTCCACTAAATGTGTAATAAACTTTTTCAACAATAGTTGTGTTAGAAAGGCCAGTACGTTCTCGTAATATTTTTAACGAATATATGTTACAGTACTAGAGTAACCGCTGCCATAATATAGCAGTTTATACTATTTTCTTATGTATATCTGGATTCTGCCATCCAGTAACTGCCATCCAGTACAGTGTGTAATAAAGTTTCCCTTGCCTTGATAGCGTAGCGGCTTGGGGCATCGTCTAAGTACTCAGAACAGAAGTCTGCTAGTTCACGTAAATCATTGTCTTCTCCTAGCCCCACGCATCACATTTGAACAACCCCAAACATAATAGTTTTTCTTTACTCATTATGAATGCAAAATCACCGTACCATCATACATTCAGAATTACGCAAGGCAAAATCACCATGTGAACTATTGCCCAGGAAAGGAGTCAGCATAACTGTGTTAGCCTCGTCCCTCGCCTACGTCCATCATTGCACTCTTATTAATGTAACAATAAACAGAGTAGTGCACTCACCACAATGAAATATATCTACTTATCAGAATTGGCGAGATGTTTGCTGAAGTGTCAACGAACGGTCAAGGGTATTTTCTCGAAGTAGGAGAATGTAATGCTGTGCCCTGTGGAGGGCGTAGGTGGGCGGGCGTAGATGAGCGATCGTATGTGAGCGAGCGTAGGTGGTCGGGCGTAGGTGGACGAGCGTAGGTGGCAAGCATAGGTGGGCGGGCGTATGTATGCGAGCGTATGTGGGCAGGTGTAGGTGGACGGGCATAGAAGAGGGCGTAGGTGGGCGGGCGTAGATGAGCGATCGTATGTGAGCGGGCATAGGTGGGCGGGCGTATGTGGGCGGGCATAGGTGGAGGGGCATAGGTGGACGGGCATAGGTGGACGGGCATAGGTGGACGGGCATAGGTGGACGGGCATAGGTGGACGGGCATAGGTGGACGGGCATAGGTGGACGGGCATAGGTGGTCGGGCATAGGTGGTCGGGCATAGGTGGTCGGGCATAGGTGGACGGGCATAGGTGGACGGGCATAGGTGGACGGGCATAGGTGGACGGGCATAGGTGGACGGGCATAGGTGGACGGGCGTAGATGAGCGAGCGTATGTAAGCGAGCATAGGTGGGCGGGCGCAGGTGGGCGAGTTTAGGTGGGTGAGCGTAGGCAGGCGGGCGTAGGTGGGCGGGCTTAGGTGGGCGAGCGTAGTTGGGCGAGCGTAGGTGGACGGGCGTAGGCGGGCCCGCGAAGGCGATGCTGGCGAAGGCGGGCGTGGGTGCGGGTGTAGGCGGCCCCGCACACCACCTGCCGCGGCTGTGTACAATCAAGGGCGCGAGTGGCCGCGCGCCTGGGGAATTGCGCGTCCCCAAATGTTTGTATTGAATTACAGCGGGCCACCGCGGCGCCGGGCAGAGGATGTCGGTCGCCGAGGCGGGGGCGGCGGAGAGCAGGAGCAGGGTGGAGCTCAGTGTAGTCGGACGAGGCGAAGCGGGCTGATGCTAAAGGCGGTGATACACGCGGATAACGCAAGAGGAGACCGCTTGTGTGTTGTCTGAGGGAAGAGAGAGGGCATGCAGGCGAGTGTACGTAGGTGCTGTGAATGAAGTTAACACTTCAAACGGCTTATTTTTAAGTGAAGAAATACGGTTAATTTACTTAATGTCATAATGGAAAATTGTATAGGGTACAATTTAAGACAAATCATGGGATTGCCAGATTTACAAATGCATAGCATGCAATGCAATTAGTACTATTTTGATTTGTAACATATAGTTTCCAAATGAATTAAACGAAAACGTTTCTAAAATTGAATTAGTAGTGTTAATTGCGATGTATTAATGCTCAAAAAATTCCTTGCATGTAATATCATTCAACACAGAAATTAAACTACAGCTTTCAAGACTGCATTGTTCGTAGAGTTATGGACAATTTGGCGACATGTGAACATATCAAAATGCTTAACTACCAAATAGAATTTTCTCGCAATTTGGTCGAATGCATGACAGGATATGGTGGATCAGGACAAAGCATAGTGATATTCGAATCGCAGGGAAGGAGAAAGAACGGCATCTCAATTAGACCTCTCAATGCTAGATGAAGAGGGGCAATAAGATAATGATTATTAGGTGAGGGATTTTCATATATAATGAAGCTACTGGCGAATGATTTTCGCAATTTGAAGACAACTTTGAATTTAGATAAAATATTTGATGACACATGGAGCAAAAAATTATTCATAATAATGATTATTAATGATAATTATCTTACTATCAAATGCCTAGGTTGTTCTCCAAAGTCTTCCGTTATGGTAAAAACTTCGAAGGGAGCGAGCACCGAGGTAGTAGGAAACGAAGCAACGGGGATTGCGGGAATGGAAACCAAGGGATTGGGTGAGCAAGGGGCCGGTTTCAAGGGATCATGCACGAGAGAGAGGAAGAGAGAGAGAGAGAGAGAGAGAGAGAGAGAGAGAGAGAGAGAGAGAGAGAGAGAGAGAACCAAGGGATCGGGAACGTAGGAAGTAGGAATCCGGGACCAAGGAATCGGAGAGCAAGGAATCCGGGACGGAAGAATTGACGACCAAGTAATTGAGGACCAAAAAATTTGGGACCAAGCAATCGTGATCTAAGGAGTAGGGGACCAAAAAATTGAGAGCCAAGAAATCATGGACTGAGGAATCATGAACCAAGGAATCGGGGTCTAAGGAATTGGGGACCAAGAGAGTAGTCCAAGAGAGTAGTCCAAGAGAGTAGTCCAAGAGAGTAGTCCAAGAGACTAGTCCAAGAGAGCGGAAACCACAAACGGGGGAAGAGGAACAAGACAGATGGACTTACGGAAAAGGGAACCAAGGTAGTAGGGTGAGCGGAACGGGAGGAGGAGTGATGCAGATGAAAGAGAGACGGAGGGAAGCAGGGTGAATAGTGCAGCGGTGAGGGTGTGGAATGCTCGTTGCTGGCGAGCGGGATGGAGAAAGAGCGGGCGAGGAAATGGCTGCGGGGGCGCAAGGGCGGGTTGAACGCCCGCCCCGCCATACCCCTCCCCACCCCGCGCCGCGCTACATGGACAAAAGCACAAAAGCACCGCGCCAATATAATTGAAACCGATTCGCTGTTCTTTGTCTTTCGCTGCACTTGCCCTCACTCCGCTCCCCGCCTCGCCCCTCCAGCCGTCTCGCGCAACGCGCCGCCCTACTCCGCCACTCTACGCGCCGCTTTGTGTCGTTGCTAGCGGTCTCTTTGGCCGTTGCTCTTATGACCGCCCCCGACGCTTCCGCGGCCGAGTCCAATCCCCCGGTGAGGACGGTGTTCAACGTCTCCTCCGTGCTTCAGCCACGTGTCCTCGCATTACATTACTCATCGCTCACATCTTTCCCTCTCACCTCCATCACAACTCTCGAGGTATTTGTTTTTCGAGCTTCCGCGAATCTCCTGACATCTCAAAAATTGCTGTGTGTGGTCATCATACACAGGTATTTTTTTTAAACGGCCTTCTCTCAGTTTATTTATCATACCAACAATGTTATGGTAGGCCCAAAACAAAGATTTACAGCCAAAATATTATTTCCATCACATTCCAACTTCGTAACCCGTTTCATTTTGTCGACTAAACTCGTACCATCCCAGACAGGCTCATCCCACTAAATCTCGAAAAACAAATTTCACCAATAGCACTAAATTGACTAACACTACTTTGCTATTAACACTATATAAAATTTCCTACCACCTTCTCGTCTTATGCCACCCACTCCTACACTATCACCAACTACCACTAGCATCGATTAATGCCACTTCTGTGTTCTGTGTAGTGCATTCTGGTTTGATATCAATTGCATTCTCTCCACTACTTCCTGAGCCCCTCATTCCACTGAGTATCTCAGAATGTGTTGAGACTCAAAATATGGAACTTATTATATTACTTGTGCCAAGAGTAAACTTTCACATATGTATTATAAGGGAATGGGGAACAATTCGGATTTCTCTTCCACAGACATTTTAATACAAATTATACTCTATTACGTCACGATCATATTTTTTCGTTCTATGATCCTGATTCATTGAGATCCATGCTGAGATATCTCCTTGTTTTGCATATGGCAAATATTTGCAAATATTTGCATATGGCCTTGTTTTGCATATAACGCAACTTCACTACGCGCACCCTTTATTTAGCTCTCCTCTATTGAGCTAGTTGTGGTAGGAGTAGAGTTGAAGGTTTGCTATTATTTAGCAAGACAATAAAACCACATCAGCAATTCGTTTACCAATGCAAATATGCATTACTCGGGTATTAATAGGGAGCAAACACATCCAGTTTTTAAGTGCCGCTAACTATCCCAGTTATATTAGACAAGTCGAGTGACAAAATCCCGCACCTAATGCATAACATAATAAAAATCCTGGGGCTGAGCTGGGGGATGCCCTTTGATGTTGCTATTTCGACGTTTCTCTCCATAACTATCAATTCCCCCAAAATATGTTTTATACGAAATTAAAGTAGATAAAATTTTCTACAAAAAGATTTCTATAAAATTTTGTTATAAAATTAACAATTTTAGAGTTATAAGCTTGAAAATTTCTTATGTTTACAAGACCCTAGTTATCTCCCCTATAAAAATGATGTTTTGTACAGTTAAATAATTTTATTTTTGTTTAACATTTATCAACAATATGTATTTCCATATTTTATGTTATGTAGTTGGTACCAACAAACAATCAAACCACGTTTCAAAACTCCGGGATTTTTTCCTTCGATGCAATTTTTTTATTGGTCCAATCGGACTGGGCTAAACCACGCTATGTTGGTATTTTTATTCATTATACAATTATGAATTGTAAAACAATGGGGTAGGGGTTCTGGCGCTCCACTACGAGTGCGGTGATGATACTTTTCGCCCGTCAAATACCGAATTTTATTGTTTCTTTTTCTGACAATATAAATAAAATTAATTTTACTATTGGAAATGTTTTCTACAACATTCACTGAAATATTCAATATAATTAAAAATAGATTATATATATATATATATATATATATATATATATATATATATATATATATATATATATATATGAGAGAGTCAACGAATGTGACTTACATTCGCGAGATGATATGTATCACAATAAGAATTTTGCGCATCAGTAGTTGATTAGGCAGATGACCACCTTATTTGTGTAAATGGCAAATCGAGATAATTATTTCGTGATACATGCGTATACGATTGCATTCTCGCACTTCCTGCATATGGATAAAACGTCACACTGCCTCCACAACAAATATACATACATTGAACCAAAACTAACTGAACTGAAAAAATGTTACTAAGCATTTCTGAAATTCCAAACAATGCTCTGAAATACGCTCTGTATTAATTCTTATTCCCACATAGCCAAGACAATTGCGTAAGTTGAAAATTCACTTACATTGTCAGAATACCGAATTTCCGTAACTCGTTTTTTTACTATGCGTTTTCATTTATTTCAGCCCAGAGGTTTCTCTGCTTTTACTTCTATATTCCTATGAATGAAATGCTTTTTCGCATTTCTAAATGGGCATTTCTAATAAATAAATGCACATTCCCAAAGCATTCAACGATATTTCAATCTCAGATAAGCCAAAGTTTTGAATTTCGGGTACGTGATGTGCATGGTTCGCAACGAAATTATTATCTGCTAAAATGTGAAAAACTATGTTTTTCTTAGCACCATGCTTTGAATAATAAAATGTTTCTACGGAACTTTACATTATTGTGGTACAGCAATTCCATATTCTCGGGTTCTGTGTGAAAATTTGAAGCATACAAGCAGAAAGTGCTAGCGATTTTATATTCAATCGATAAGCTCCCTCAGATCTTTATTTGTTCTTACGTCTACCCGACGCCGCGGTCCAGTCATTCGCTCTTCATTCATTTATGCTTTGTTTATCTTCTTCCCGTTTTCTTTATCAGGTTCTTTCCTCATCAAGTCTCCTCCTGCTCCTTCCTACTTCCTTGCCTACGGCGAGGGCCCAACGAATACAGAATAAACACACGTAGTAGCCAATGCCCGGGCACCATTAAAATTCATTACTTGCCTTCAGAAATAAATGACCGCGGCCCCTAGTTCTATTCCACCCACACCGGCGCACGCACGCGTTCATATGGCCCGCAATTCTTTTTCCATCTCTGTCCAATTCCAAATAGAGGGCCTCCCAGGGGTAGGGAAAGCGCGCGGCGCGGCGTGGGAGGAGCCGGCACTGCGGAGGAGAAAAGAGGGGAGAGAAAAGGAGAGGCGGAGAGAGAAGGGTGAGGTGGGGCGGGGCGGGTCGCGGCTCCCCGCCGCGCGCGGAGTGCACTTTTCACGTCCAGCCATCCCGCCCCGCCCCGCCCCGCCCCGCCCCGCCCCGTCCCGCCTCGCCCCGCCTCGCCCCGCCCCACCCCACCCCGCCCCGCCTCGCCTCGCCTCGCCTCGCCTCGCCTCGCCTCGCCTCGCCCCGCCTCGCCCCGCCTCGCCTCGCCCCGCCTCGCCCCGCCTCGCCTGCCCCGCCGCGCCGCCAGCGCTGGCCCCGTCACCTCCCCGCTGCCGCTTGCTTCGGCAGCAGCGGTGCACAATGCAACACGATAACTCCCGCCGGGAGACGTTGCCAAAGATTTTTTAAAGAATGATATAAGTTTATCTTTCTATTTTTTGTTCATTTTTTGTGTGATGTATGGACAATTATTTCGAATTATACGTAAAAGTAAATATACAGTTATACATTACTGTAAAAATGTGCGCTGACTGTTGACACACAGGGCTTTTTAACGAGAGGAATATTTTATATTGAAAACATTAAATGTGTAAGAAAACAAAAAAAGATAATCGATTTATATGAAGTACCAAATTATTTTTGATGTGCTATGTTCACCACCTGTTTCCGCCAACAGACAAGATAAACATTTTATTTACTATGGATGCATAAAAAAGTATATGAGTGTTGAGTTAGGGTAGAGATCCCAGCCATCAAGAAAACGTGAACAGATTGCACTTCTCCTCTGTGTAAGTCACACAGTTTTTAACTTTTTTAATGTTAAGTATATAAATAAAATATATCACAAAACCAGGTGTGTTGGAAAAGTGTTTTATTTGGTACACAAATACTTTTAAATTAATTGCATTGTACGAAGTGCATTCAAAACCAAACCAAGCAATATTTAGTCCACTTACAGTTACTATTCTCTTGTACCAGTTTCTGGTACATCCTAGATCAATCTAGATTATCCTAATACAGTGATTATACTGGAGATTTCTCATTCATATTATTAGAATTCGTAGGAATCTAGTAAGTATACGAATGAAGCCAATAACTGAAGACTGCAAATAGAATAAAAATTTAACATGCTCACAAGCCCTCGAAAGCAGTCATGTTCATAAGTATCACCTCTTTTTCAATTCGAAAGTGCAAACAAAATTCATGAATATCATAAAAATATTCAAATATTTTATGAAATAAACATTTTTCCTTACCCATGGTAATAAAAAACAGGATTTCATATAAAGAACCAAAGTGTGTTTCATCACGATTATCAAATTATTGCCATTGGTCAATTATTTTTAATTTCTGATTCAACTATTCAATTTATTTTCATTTTATAATTGTTTTAATAAATTTTATTCGGAAAAATTAAAGATCCAATGTAATAGTCTTAAATCTACAAGTATTATTAACAATATCAAAAGAACGCGACTAGAGAATTCAATCGGTGATTAAAGAACATGTATGCTAGAAACAAAACGTTCAAGAGGGAAGAAGAGGTTTACAAAACACGTACTGTGAACATTATTATATAATTTGCAAACAAAATACAACAAATAAATAATTTAATGACATTAACAATTTTTTTCTGCAGAGAATGCTCGCGATCATTTGATCGAGAGCAAAAACAACGTCCGGCACATCTTTGTTCTGGTACAGGTTTTTGTAGCATTGTGAGAGCGTTCTCCCTCGGTTTGTACTTCGCATTCTGTTTGCTTCTTCTGCTGTCTCTCTCGTTCAACGCCGTGTCCACCTCCGAGTGGAGCGCTGCTCGAAGCGACAGTCACCCATCGCCTGACGCGTCCCTCCGCTGGCCCCGGCCAGCAGCCACGGGGCTCGCGGGGCATTACGCAAATGGGCCGCGGGTGGACCTGCAACAGCCCCGCGGCGACCGGACAAAGAGGAGCGCCGCCCGATGCATATTCAGCCTGCAGCGCCTCCGCCTCCGCCCCCTCTCCCTCTCCCGCCCCCGCCCCAACCCCCGGCCCCGCTCACACGCCCGCGTTCGCTCCCGTGTCTGCTCCGATGACATCACTGCGAGCCAGACGCCGTGCGAGGGTGGCGCACTGGACCCCCTGACCCCCCTCAGACACACACACACAGACTCCCCGGACGCACGCGGCCCGAGGGGGCAGCCGGCGAAATTCATGGGAAAACCTTGGATTGGCGGCAGCCGGAGGCGATTCGGAGTGCAGCAGCCTGAGGGCAGCCTGATTGCTTGCCAACTCTGAGTGTCAGGGCTTAAATGCCGGCACGACGAGTGAATTTTCGTGTGGATAATACAAGTTCCAGGTAGTTTTCGTTGGGGTTCTACTCTTTCACTTATCCCTCAGTCCACACCGATTCATCATTTTTGAATTAATCAGCATCCTGCCTTAAATTATTTGTCTCTCAATAACGAAATAGAGAGGTGGAGATGTGATTAAGTAAATAAAAACTAAGAGGTGAAATATTAGTATCACTTCAGACTGGGAAGGACAACACCTACTTCGTCGGCTTGGTCAGCATCAATCGTTATGATGACTCCTTCGCAGTGCTTCAGTCGATCGGCTCGGCTCCCGTGCCGATGACATCACTCTACAACAGACGCCGTGCGAGGATAGGGCACTGGACCCTCACCCCTCACTGCCGTACGAGGTCGGAGGGGGCAGTGGGCAGCATTCATAGGAAACATCGAGTTGACGGTTGGTGGATATAAACATCGAGTTGACGGTTGTTGGATGCAAAATGCAGCCGTCAGTGCGCTCGTTTTCCAACACGAGGTGTCAATGCGTGAATGCCAATCGCTATGTGCAGAACTAGTGGTGAATCAAATGAGTAGCTGGTAGGTTGTGTCGTAGTTCTACTGTTTTTCTTTCCCTATTTCACGAGTTCTACAACGTCATTCAATCTCTCAAACTTTCGACTCCTCTGCACTATTGATGGGACAACTGAATATGTACTCAGAAAATCAACAAGTGCAGATAAGACATTTTTAAAAAGAAATATTATTTCCATAATGCGTTTGTTTGCGATATTAAATTTGTTAGATTATAAGAGCTTTCAGTTTCCTGAGCCATCACATACGGAATAACATGAAGTTGATACTGCTACTTCATAATAAATTCCACTACAGTCCGATTTTGAAGTATTTTATGTCACAGAGACAGTCATGCGTAAGCGGCAACGTAAGGAGGAAAAAAAAAGACTTAAGAAGCCGCTAATGAGGTGAATTACAGGTCCAGCCTGAAGGCATTTTTTTTCTTACATTGAAGAAATGGAACACAGGTGGAATGAGTTGTATAAAGGGTTGTGGTATGTGTTGTTATGTGTGATAAAATAGTTGAGATCAGAAAGCTTTGAAAAACTAGTGGTGCTAAAACATCATGTACTTTCTCCCTCGTATTTTCACGCAAAATTACTCAAATTTTCGAAAAATTGGACATGATCTTATTTCAAAATCTATCTTTAAAGAACAGATTTCATTAAGTAAAAAATCTCTATCATTAATATTTTAGTTGTAGGAAGACGCCGAAACAATTTTGAACTTTTGCAATTTCCCCAAAATCAGGGTTTTCAACGACAATCAGACCTGCACCATTCTTTTAAATATTCTTCACTCTACCCAACAATACAAATGTAACCAAAAACAAAGGGGTCATTTCTTTGAAAATTTCCCAGGGACTTCATGTAAAGTACCCCTCAACATTAAAATATCGCTTTCAAATTCAAGGGGTCGCGAGATCGCTTAGGGAATATCAACTTTGAAGAAATCGGCTGAACGGTTTAGCTGATAGTGTTGTTCACAGATGGACAGACAGATGGACAGACCGACAAGCAAACAGACGGACGGACGTTTTGCTGTCATTCGATTTTTCGATATCAAGGACCCACAAAGCATTGATTTTTCTGGATACACCAAGTGATAGAAGATGTTTTTTCTAAATTTAGCAACGGGATTTATCCATTTTTTCGTTACTATTGCCCTGTAACAAGTTTTTCTGCCAAAGAGCTTTTCTCCGTTTTTTCGAGCAGCATTATATAATTTCTATATAACATATATATTATATATTATTAATATATATACTATATATTATATAACTCTACTCCGTAGGGAGAAAGTAAACATTGCTAGGCATGCAAGATTTTCAAGATGACGTCGGGACTCCAGCCTTCGGTGTCCGCGATTGACATAAAGCATCCTCCAGTGGAGCCAACGCCAAATTATCCGTGTATTTTACGTAAAAGAAGATACGGCTTATCTTCATTCACTTCTCTTTCACAGCAATCCAGTCGACAAGGACATTTTACATGGCAAAAATTATAAACGCTTTTTTCATTTGGTATGTTGTGTGTAGTCAGGCACTAGCTAAACCCGAAGTTTTGGACCTAGTATAAGATCCCGTGCCAACTCAGGAGTTCCGGAAAACAGGTACTTTTTACCTTTTTCGTGCTTTCCTCTATAACTCTTTAAGTCCCGTAGAAAAAAATATTTGAACCCATTTTAAAGATGATAAAATATTCCACATCTTTTGTCTGAAACATTTTTTCTAAATCAACTACAAGGTGCTTTAGTTAAAAAAACAACTATTTTTTCATTGCTCCACACGTGTACAGAAATACGGTTGTTTATATTGCAATCAATCTGAATAAATATGATTATTTTTGCTTATAACGCTATTATTTATCTTACCGTAAATGTAAACGTTGCTTCAGAGATGCACACATTGCAAAAAAACTTAATACATAAAAATTGTCTATATGTGTGTTTTTTTCTTCCAGCTTAACTCATTAAGGCAGGAAAAATTCATTTCAACAAAATTTTGTATACATTGTTATTAAAAAATAAAATAAAATGAGAGTGTAAGACACCCTAGAACGGGGATCAAGAACGGGGATGTGGACGGAATGAAATTTACTAACAAATTTTTTATGCAATTCGTAATGCATACACAGCGGATAATCCGGAGTGAATGGGTGGTCTCGGTGTGAAAAAACGCACATTTTTTAGTTATTTTTTATATTTAAATGCTGACCTCTTTGGTAGTTTTGATGCTGATTATAACTTTGCAAACATTGTAAATAATGCTGTAAAAATTAAATATGTAAAAGAAAGAAAAAAACAAACAAAAAACAAGAATGTGACTAAATTGTGTAGAAAGTTTGCTACTAAAATTTGCTTTTATTCAATCACTCAGTGCATTCTTGTTTCATATTCTGGGTCATTTGGAACCTTCTTATTGTTAGATTTCTTTTTAGCTACCTGATTCTTCTTCTGTTTTTCTTTTAGGAGATCAATTAATTTTATTTCGGACTTGCTGGTACATTGTTTGGCAATGCATTGAAAGATAAATTTGGTATTTCTTCCAACAGATATTACAATTATTTATTCACTACAATATGCGTTTTATTTACACAACAATACTTTACTTCTATTTTTATTCAATATAATTACTTCTATACAACTACATACAACAATAAAACTACAATAATACAATTACTTCTATTGTTATTTACAACAATAGGAGACATTTTTTCATAGTTCGATTGAATATTATTTTTAGAGACAAAAATGTAGTAAAACTTGTATAAACTATATATCAGCGTGTTCCGATTGAGACAGAGAATGGCCCAAATTCAGAAAAATCCAATTTTTCCCAATATTTTGGTGTTCTTGCCCTCTTAAAGACATACCCGAGCAATCAGTATTCAACTAGTCACCCAGTCAAGCGTATATGAATGGCGCAATCATACTATGTTGCATACGCAGTGTGTACGTCACTAGTGTTAATTCGGCTGATTCAATATTCACCGGTTAGTATTTACGTCATCAACAATGGGTGGGTCAAGTCCGAAGTAGGGAACGTTTCGAATCATATTTTGGATTTGTTTCGGATGAAGTTCACATTAGTAAACACGAGATAGCCGGGGTAGTCATACGTTACAATGAAGAAGAATCAGTCTACTGAGTTGGAGAGAAAGCTAGTGAGGGGAAAGGTGTGTAGTTTTGAGTTCCAATAGTAGCGGTAAATTTTTACTTTCAAGATATTTTCGTACCCCAATCCTACAATCCTCAACTGATGCTTCCCAAACGCATTTCTGATTGGTAACGAGGTTCCAGCATTCGACAGTTTTAAATGTGCTAATGACTCGCGGCATATGTATTTCGTTCAAATTTTACATTTATCGGAATTTATACTACCTATGTAACTCTACAAAAACTAGAAGAAATAAACTTACAATTTTATATTTTGCTATCTATTTGTTTACCTATTCATTTTCTGTTCTGATGATAAATGTTGAGAAGGTAGAGATGGAAACAATAGAACAAATTAAAATAACTGAAACAAAATACAATAATCTAGAAGATGAAATAATGAAGAAGCATGATACATTCAATTCATTTATTTCTAAAATATAATAATAGGTTTCGACGCCTTCCTCTTGGGCGAAATTTTGATCGATGTTGGATATGGTATTCCCATCGTCAGTTTCAGGAAAATGGGTCACATGGGTATTCTATAGTTGCACGCAGCAGAGTATATCACTTCAGATTTTCTGTAGAAAGTGCCGAAAGGATTCTCCATTTACTTGCATTACTTTTTTGACAAGCACAATTGCACACACACAGTTTTTGACATGCACGAGAACAGAAAATTGCTGCAATATTTCCAGTAACTGTTGATCGATATTTTTTGTTTATTATGGACTCTGACGCCTGGAAACTCTCGTTTTTAACAACAATCTCCCTTCCTGGTAAACTTGTTGGTATTTAAAAAACACCGTTACCTCAATGAAAGTTTTATTATAGCACCACGCGAAGCGACAATGTACGACACTAATCTACGGGCACTATGTTATAGCAGCAAAACTATTAACTCAGTCACCTGGTTATTATATGCGAACGAACTAAAAATTATAACGCTATAATACTAGTTTTATAAAACTAAAATACAAACAAGCATTCACTAAGTGTATAAGCAATGCTTCAACTTGATATGTGCTACGCAGGAGGAGGAGGCCCCAGTACTTATGCACATGGCCGGCCGAGCCCCACCGCGGCATACCAATCTTCAAATTATAGCTTTTCAGAAAAGGCTGTAGCTCGTTTTCTATAATGCTCAGAAGAAATGTACAAAAAGTTGTAGGAAATGTTATCACCATTTGAAAAATTACAAGACTTACGTTTAAAGAGCTGTAGAGAAAATATCGAAAAAATGCCGAGAAAATCGGGATTTTTCGGGTCTTTCGGAGTGAACAAAGCGACCAAGAGTCCAAAAATTTGGGGTTATAATTAATGCCTGGGAACAATATAACTTACTCAACTAAAAATATTTTATGACCATTTTCTAGAGAATTCCTCTCGTGCAATTAAAACCAATAGTGTTTAACTAACAAAATGACACAATCAGGGCGAAGTATTTCAAACATTTTATCGCTTTTTCTATCTGATTTTTCTTACCGCTTCTACCTACTGGCCAATCATAAACCGCCTCTCTTCTACCTACTGGCCAATCATAAACCGCCTCTCTTCTACCTACTGGCCAATCATAAACCGCCTCTCATCTATCTTAGGAGGTGGTACATATCGATCACTATGTTGGTGTCCAATAAACAGCGTATGTACTATAACACAACGTCTTTTTTTAACATAGGCTTTCAGTTATTTTCAATATTTGGCGCATTTTATAACTCTGTTGGACATAATTTCACTAGTGGAATAGTCCACTCGTGTTTTGGAAATTTTCAGATAAATCCCCTCCTCGCTTCGCGAGTAAGGAACTTATTGACAGTTTCCAAAGTACTCGTGAATTACCTGTGATAGTCTCTTTTCGAGTACTAGTCAACTGGACAATAACTACAAAAATATTTCTAATTAATGAAATATGCGAATTTCAAACGTGCTCCTTCTATCTAAATGCTTTATCTTATTGCGAAACAATACTCGCAGCCCAGAGTTGGTCCCACAACGCCGCGCCGGCTTCCGAGGTGGCCACCCCTGTGCCGCTTCACACAATAAGCCCGGAGCGCGCGGGCCGAGAGACGGGAAGGAGGGAGGAAGTGCCGGCCACTACCTTGGTCAGCCCGGCCGCCCTCGCAGCCTCCCTCTATCGGACCAATACAAAAGTATGGGAGGGGGCGGTCGAATTCGTTAGGGCGGCAGTTGGGCGGAGGGCGCCGTAGGGCGGCGCTGGGCGGGCGAGCTGTTTGATCTGCAACAGGGCTGGCGCGCGCTGACGACGCAGCGGACCGTGCCTGGGGGCGCCGTCGGTGCCCCGTCACACCCCCGCGAAGCCCCGCCCACATGCCGCCCCCGTACCGTTCCCCAGCTGCCCCATGCTACCCCACGACGCCCCCAAGAAAACTCACGCAGCCCCCATGCCACTCCAAGCCACCCCCATGCCTTTCCACGCCGCCTCCGTGCCAACCCACCCCGGCCCCACGCCGCCCCCACACCGCCTCATGTCGCTCAAACTACTCCGCTCGAACTACTCTCCTCAAACTACTCTCCTCAAACTACTCTCCTCAAACTACTCTCCTCAAACTACTCTCCTCAAACTACTCTCCTCAAACTACTCTCCTCAAACTACTCTCCTCAAACTACTCTCCTCAAACTACTCTCCTCAAACTACTCTCCTCAAACTACTCTCCTCAAACTACTCTCCTCAAACTACTCTCCTCAAACTACTCTCCTCAAACTACTCTCCTCAAACTACTCTCCTCAAACTACTCTCCTCAAACTACTCTCCTCAAGCTACTCTCCTCAAGCTACTCTCCTCAAGCTACTCTCCTCAAGCTACTCTCCTCAAGCTACTCTCCTCAAGCTACTCTCCTCAAGCTACTCTCCTCAAACTACTCTCCTCAAACTACTCTCCTCAAACTACTCTCCTCAAACTACTCTCCTCAAACTACTCTCCTCAAACTACTCTCCTCAAACTACTCTCCTCAAACTACTCTCCTTAAACTACTCTCCTCAAACTACTCTCCTCAAACTACTCTCCTCAAACTACTCTCCTCAAACTACTCTCCTCAAACTACTCTCCTCAAACTACTCTCCTCAAACTACTCTCCTCAAACTACTCTCCTCAAACTACTCTCCTCAAACTACTCTCCTCAAACTACTCTCCTCAAACTACTCTCCTCAAACTACTCTCCTCAAACTACTCTCCTCAAACTACTCTCCTCAAACTACTCTCCTCAAACTACTCTCCTCAAACTACTCTCCTCAAACTACTCTCCTCAAGCTACTCTCCTCAAACTACTCTCCTCAAACTACTCTCCTCAAACTACTCTCCTCAAACTACTCTCCTCAAACTACTCTCCTCAAACTACTCTCCTCAAACTACTCTCCTCAAACTACTCTCCTCAAACTACTCTCCTCAAACTACTCTCCTCAAACTACTCTCCTCAAACTACTCTCCTCAAACTACTCTCCTCAAACTACTCTCCTCAAACTACTCTCCTCAAACTACTCTCCTCAAACTACTCTCCTCAAACTACTCTCCTCAAACTACTCGGCTCAAACTACTCGGCTCAAACTACTCTCCTCAAACTACTCTCCTCAAACTACTCTCCTCAAACTACTCTCCTCAAACTACTCTCCTCAAACTACTCGGCTCAAACTACTCTGCTCAAACTGCCCTGCTCGCACTGTCCGGCTCACAGTGTCCTGATCACTCCTCTGGTCACCCCGCCTTGCTTTCCGGGCCCTGCGCACCGTGCTGTTCACTCCACCCTCCTTGCCCTATCTCGCTCTCCGCAGTTGCGGCCCCCGCGCTGCCACGGCCGGCCACTCGTCATCCCCGCTGCGACACTCCTCCGACCTGGCCCCGCGCCCGAGCGCTGCCCTCGCACAATATCTCGCAGGCGCCACTTCAGCTATGCCCCACGTCCGCCTTGTTCACCTCTTTAACTCTTAAGCAGATCTCGACGCCCTGTAGGGGGCGGCGGATGTGCCGCCTTTAGCGCTGCACAAGCCCTCAAAGGGGACGAGGAGAGCAAGATTGTCACGCAATGCTACTGAAAGATCACTGGTATCGCTCTAGTCTAGGACGAGTCTGGGACTGACTGACTTGTTTTCTTTTCTGCTTTATTTGTGTGGAGCGACTAGTGCATCATAATGTCAAGTAATAGACGCTTCCTGCAGCGGTAATAAAAAAATAAATATTTTGCTGAAAATGTTCATAGATGCAGCCATTTGATTAGATTTTCTTTCGCCGAAAAACAGAAAAAGTCTGTATGTTACATACAGAAGATCACGCAATGTGCTCACGTTACCTTGGGCTCCAGAATCTCTTCCCTGCCCTTTAACATAGTTACCACAAAGCGAGGTTGGCAACATAGTAATACTAGATATTTTCGTTCCCTAGTTATAGAAAACTCATTTGCATCGGTGAACGGGTTACTTGAGTTTTTAGTATTTCGAATCAAATAGTAACCCACATCCTCTGTTCTACTGTGAGAACTAGTCCATAGAAATCACAAAAAAAAACGTTCGATCAGGGGAGCCATATTTATGTTTAGGAGCGAAACAAGGCTCAATGAATCAGAAATTTTGGTCGAAAGCCTGATCGAGATGGGGTTAATTGACCCAGAAGCTGAAGTACAGTACTTATTACAGGCATATTCATTCTTTATAAAATTTTACAAAACAAATATTATTTCTATCTTTTTGTCTGCATATTCTCTAGTTATATAGAAACAGTAATGCAGGAAAAATGATTTTACTTTATACCTAAATCTGTATATCAATTTTAATTATGTAATGTCATCTGGCAATACGTTAGAAAGTAATATACATGTTTTACATGTCGATTTCTGTAGTATTTGATAAAGATACCCGACGACGTGTGCTGTAATTATAATATTCTTATTGCATAAAAAGATGTTCCCATCATTAAGAAAACCAATTTTACAAAACTGCAGACTCATAAAAAAGTACGCAGGGCAATGGCAACGTTTCAAGTTCAATGACATGAAGCTTGCAGAAATCACGCGAAAATAGGATTGGTTTCTCTAGAATTTTATGCCATATCTCAGGCGGGAATACACCCTTCAAAATACACGAGCTGCAAGAAAGCTAAAATAATTTGAAGGATTTCTCAATGCGTAACATAATGAACTGAATTAAGTTTTCAATTCATTTGTGGATATTTCATTTGAGGTTTGCCTGAATTAAGAGGCACAGAATTACAGGTAACTTAACATCGGTCATGTACATATTGTTCATTTTTAATGGCGCATGCGATTGCTGGATTGAAATGCAAAATTCATTGAAATGTTTTTTCCTTCACTATCAATTGATAACTTATAAGTAATTATTTAAACGAAACAAATTCAAAAGTGTGCAATCGTACTATTTATTGTTTATTTTCGACAAAATACATTCCTGTCATCAGCAAACAGAAGCGATCTTCCGATTCCCATCTCTTTTACAGTACGATGGTAGACGAGAGTACTTGCATATATTTAAGTATATGATAGATATATATTAAACTGATATTGGTTGATTCTAAATGTTACTTTGCATATAAATCACCCTTTAGAATAAGAGCATCTAAAATGTTAGAGTTGGAGGAGACATCGCACAATACTGGTCTCAATTAAACTTAACTGTCCGTGTTCTTAACCTAATGTTTCCATATCCTGCTCCGAAACAAAATGAATACCGAAGGCAAATACCGGAGCGTATGTTGGCTCTGTCGGTAACGACGACCGGTCATGGCACAAGTACGCCGGCATGGAATGTTTGGGCATGAAAAAGTGCCCTGTGGTTCGCCCTCAGAGGCACCCGCTCGCCGCCCTGCTGAGTCGATAGCTTGTCCGTGAGTTTTGCTCCCTATCTCAGTATTTCAAAATAAGATAAAATATTTGAAAATAAGAATTTAAGAGTAAAGTTTTTCGTAATTTTGTTGAAAGTGGTATTCGTATCTCTTTATTTAAGAAAATAAAGCAACTAAAATAGAGGAAACAATTTCATAAATGTTGTGAATACTTCGTATCGACTTTTTTATAACAAATCAAAATTAGTCTCTGACATTTATAAAGCAGGATTTAAGCAACGTATAAATCTCGACAAGCAAGGCAAGAACCATTTAAGTATTTACTTAATGAATCAAGGGCAATTATCCGAAAATCCGATCGGGATTTTATTCTATTATATAGACATTTTACATTTCTTCATTACTTTCAGTTGTCTCAACAGCTTGGTTTGAATATCCAATTTTGAAATGTGTTTGTTTCATTCCTCTTGTTAATGTTTTAGACGTATACCAGATAGAGATAGTTTCGTGATATATGAAAATTAGCGTGGAAGATAAAACGAACAAATCCTAGGAAACCTGCTTGAAAATTTCATTTTCAAAAATGTGAAGCAATCTAAAGTTACACAGGCAGAATTTAGTAATTGTGTAGACTTCTCACTGTGGTTCGCTTACATGGTCCGATCTTGGTTTTAGTATTGTAACAAAATTCATTATAATCAATAGTGTGTGACAGTATATAAAATCGACTTTTCAAATTTTTAATCAGTACTCCTTAATTTGAAAGAAGTGTTCACGCAAGCTCCGTTTCGACCGACACCCGCACAGACACCAAAAGGACTGCTCAATTCTTTTCACCACCTCGTCACCTTAACCACCTTAACCAAAAGCAACACGGACTGACCCGCCACATCCCCTTTCAGCATCGCCAAAGCATCCCGTCTCGACCTTCACCCCCACCTCGACTTTAACACTGCCTCGCTACACGTCCACCCTTTCTCCACCACAATCTTTCTTCTCCCCCTCCTCCACCGCCCTCACTTTCACACTAGTATCCGGGAGAGATGTCTCAGCGCATCGACTGATGTCAATGCAGTTCCTCTGACCGGGAGGTCCTAAGTTCGTGTCCCTATGATGTCAGGATTTTCAAAGCTAGCTAGGTCTAATTCAGCCACTGTCTGGAGGAGAATTCTAGTGGTCGCCTGCTTACATCGGTATTTTCCCGTTGTTTCTCCGATCAACACCAGGCGAATGCAGGAGCAGTTCCCTAACAAACGGACTACGGACCGGGCGCGATCTTTCCTACCTTTACCTTGTTCTATCATCACCCCTTACACACACACACACACTAACACGCACTTCACTACCACACATGTCGGGAGACCGGTCGGGAGCTTACAGCTTGTCCTACTGGGACGGTACCCTGCTGCTGTGAGATACTTTGTCCCCACTAACCAAAGGTAGGGCGGCGCCGGATTTCGCTATACAGCGGGAGAAGACCACCGCCACCTCCCGAGCAAAAATTATGCACTGCACTTACGGGACAAATGACCTTGTTGGTTGACGCGCCCGGAATCACTAACAATCAATCAATCCCGCTAGTCCCCGCCCAAGTCACTTTCACTCCATCTTCAATTCTTTTTATCTCCGCCGTCGCCTCCGCTCCGTCGTTTCCTCCGACACGCCTTAAATTCTCTTTACCTTCCGCCAACTTTACTTCCGTAGTTGCCACCGCCACACAATTCGATCGATCGATTGATTGACCGCTCGCCTCCGATCAATCGATTGATAGATAAGGTTTAGAAAGTGCTTGAACTGCCACAGTCATTGGCGCCCATTTCAAATTCGATTTCAAACTTTTATATATTTAAGAAAAGGAAACGTTGCAGTTGCAACTAACCTGTTGCTTAAAAACACGTACACAAATTAAAATGATGGCTTGAAGTCTACATCGAATATAGATAATACAAAAACTGGCTATAACATAGGGTAAATAATATTTACAATAATCTGGACAGGCGCCAAGTAGCATATAATTATAAAACATTCTTATTCTCGTCTCGAGTGGAAGGGTTACTGCCAAGCCCCTCCCTTAGAGAGTTGCCCAGGCCAAGTCTTCGTCGGTCTCTTCTCCTCCGACCTGCCTTAAATTCTCTTTACCTTCCCGTCACCTTTACCTCCGCCGTCGCCACCGCCCCAGCGTCCGCCTCCGTCGCCTCTCGCGTCGCATCGCATTGCGTCGCGTCGCGTCGCGTCCCAGGCAGAAACTCGGACGGCTCACGTTCGGTGCATGGCTGACAAGCGACTTTTTGCCGGCCCCCGACGCCGAAGCGTCCGGGCAGGTTCTCGCCGAGCGCCGGCCTTCCACAAACGAAGGGAATCCGCGGCGAGCCTGCCCGAGGGTGCTGCGGCCGACGGCGACACCGATGTAACGAGAGACGAAATTTTACAAACCTTCTACCTCGGAAATTGTGGAAATGTATTGACATTTGAAAAAGGGAATATTGATGAATTTTACACGTAACTATTTTTAAAATAATTTATTTTTAAATCTCTCTGTTCAGCCTGCATTTTTTGAAAATTTTATATTCTTCAGTGATTTTAACAAGTTTCAACGAAAATGTTATATTACCGGATCCATTTACAGTAAATGAGTTCGATCGCATATCCCTTTTTTCCGCCATGACAGATTGCCATCAAGTGTAGATGTTTAATATTTATTGATTATCAAATGAAGGATCAGAAATATTTAGAATCAGAGAAGAGAAGTTAAAGAAGTTTTCAAGATACACTTTCAGAACATACATCGATGAGCCATTATAGCCACCTCAGTACAAGAAAAATGTTCGCGCAAGGTTGGAAATTGAAGGGTTACACCTTCTCGCAGAATGTGGCCGTGTTCAGGAGGTATTCAGAGAATCGTTGTTAGTTGTGACTGCGGCCACCTTATGAGAAAAGCGCACGATCTATCTGGAGAAATCACACAGCACTTTTTCAAAAAATTCCTTTTCTTGCGTAACTTCCAAACTTTTTTGACATCGAACGTGGAGTACTACTCCTTGATTTTCGTCGATCATAGGCCACGTCAATTCGTAAATCATACGGCATTGCCTTTATCCCTAACGTCTAGGCTTTCAGCGCTCTTAGGATCCGGAGTTCCCAGACAGTCACCCATTCCGAGACCCGTGGTGTCTCGAGCTGCTTAACATCTGTGACTTCACGGATCTTGGTTCGCTCTCGCGCCGCTCTTGAGAGCAGATATTAAATGTAGTGCAACAATAGCGAGACAATGACACATCGTCCGGGGAGGTTGTAAGGCGGAATTTACATAAAAGCAAAATAAGCCCTCGCATCCCGAAAATAATCCTAAAATATACGAAAAAATATCGTGAAATATGTTCGCATCTCTATAATAAGTTCCAGTCAAGTAGTCAATAAGAAACTAAGTATGTATTAGTAGCGAAGAAATAAAAAATTTAAATAAAAAATATGTGAGTATGACTCTAGATAGACCAACATCGAGTTTCTTCTGAGAAATAAGACGATAAAGGTTGCAATTCGACATTCGCCGCATTGCCTCGCATTCTCTTCCTACTCTACCTAAATAATATGCCCTCGACTATTCGAAACGGAGAAACAGTCCTCTTTGCGGATGATACGAAAATTCTATGCAATAAAGAAATCGTAAATATCAAATGTTTCAAATTGGTTCCATAATAACAAATTAGTAATAAATGAAAATAAAACGGTTTCAATGCAGTTTTCCATTTCAAATAAACAATTCTGTACTGGATGAATGAACGGGGTGTCATGCCTGATGTTAAGATAACACAATTTTTAGGTCTCTCAGTTCAGTCAAACCTTAAATGGAATATCCAATTAAATCAATTGGACACTAAATTAAGTTCTTTGTGCTACGCCTACAGAATTCTCCCAAATTCAGTCAGCCTCCATACTATTAGTTGTGAAAATTTCGCGAATTTTCATTCTCGCCGAAGATATGGCATAATATTATGGGGAAATGCATCTTAAAGCTCCCAGACTTATAGATTACAAAAATAATGGCATGGTTAATAAGCAAATCTCACCCACGTGATTCTTGTAAGCCTCTCGTTATTACTCTAGATGTTTTACCATTACCTTGTCTCTTGATTAACGAATCAGTGTTTTTTTTTTTAATCTAGAATGACTTATTCAAGGATGGAAACATGTTTTCAGTAAACGCCGATGTCTTTAACTATAACACTCGACGTAGTAATCATATTCATCAAGTCACACTATCAACAATTCACTACAAAAAATTAACATACAACACATTATTTTTTCTATCCCATTGTATAATTCTGTCATTTGATGGTAGCATTGATACTCATGATGACAGTCATTACGTTGCATAATGATACTCCATAAAATACAGATTTAATTGTGATATAGTTTCTCGACCAACTACTGAGAAGTTTAGAAACCAAGTATTGAAAATTAATCATTGAGAATCGATCTAGTAAATGTTTCGTTCGATTGTGTACATTAAAATTGCAATCCATATTATATTTTGCGTATCAGTTTTAATTTCTTTTATTATTAATTATTTTTACGTGGAGTATTATTTGAAATAAATGGGATCGATATTTTACTTTGATCCTATTTGACTAGCGCAGAGGTAATCAAAAGCCACCTGTGGCACGTTATGGTAGGGAGATATCCGCTAGGTGGCCTTGGCTGAATCCTGCATGTCAACTGCCACGAAACAATTCAATACAAAAGTTTAACTTGTAAACGTTACCCTAAGTCGTAGAAAAAATATTAATTACGTACGAAACTCGATGAAATGGGTATTAATACATTAGTGTAAAATTTACGATACTCGCTAGTTCCTCACTCGTACCGTTATATCATATCTCGTGTATTAATTTCTATCATTTCATCGTTTCATAATGTACTATTTTAATATTTTGCCAGATTACATTATACACAATCCGATTTTTTGTTCAGTTTTCCTGTACCTTCGAGAAGGTCCCTTATTTTGATTCTGGACATAAATGTAAATCATTATCTGTGCCCGTTTTCTAAGAGTTCAATGGCAAATAATATTTTTTTAAATTATCTTTCTCCTGTTGTCACGGCAGAAGTATATTCCTTAATGAAGGACATGGTAAGTGATAAGAACCCAAATCTAAAGATAATTTATTTTTGAAAATAGATTTTATTAAATCGAAGCGAACATTTGCTTGACATTTTTTTCCAAAAACCTTCATTTCTTTCTGTATTCAGAACCCAACTTGTATGGTTTAGGGTACGGATCCCAGAGTTACGAATACGTGCATAGAATACATTTTTCCTGGAAGCACGTCTCAAGCAGTTTTTAACTCTTTTTAACGCAAAATAAACAAAAAATAAATAAATTCCAGTTTGGCATTAAAAGATGGTCTCACAAAAATACAGTTTTGTAAATTACATTGTCTGTGCAAACGCATTTGCACCATTTTGAGTCATAAATTTAGCTAATATTTTTTTGGAGAAAGACAAAGTTTATTTTCCAATCTGCAGCAGCTACCAACATTTTTCATGCTGTTTTCGCAGGTGTCACTGAACCTTTCGTGCTCTATTTTCAGACTCTGAACTCGAAGTTTCCTGCTGACAGACTTGAATTTGTTGGTGAAAACATAGAAAGGGAATTTCGAAATACTGAAGAAAAAGTACCATTAGGAAACATACGACTAGAAAATAATATTTCTTTGCATTACAGTCTTCTGAGTTTTCACATCAACTGTGCTTTCTAAATATTCTCTATTATTCTGTAATAGCTGACATACAGTACTAAGAATAAATGACCAGAGTGAAACATATTCTGTAACTGTAAGTTAAATGACTTTCAATTCTAAGAAAAATTACTTTAAAAATTGTCAATTACTTACCAGTGTGCGGCAGATTGTTGAATTATAATATCAATTGAAAATGGTTTGAAAGTTTAAATATGTTAGAAAATTTGCTTCATATTAACAAATAAATTGAAATTGTAAATGGTCTTAAATCAATGAACTTACCGAAATTGTAATTCCAAATAAAAAGATAATATAACATCCATCTCCTATCCAGTTACGAAAATTTAAACCAAAATCTCCAAAAATTCGCAGAACGTAATTTTTATTTTTTACTTCTAATCTAAGTGTGATAATGCTCATGGAACGTTCATTGACCGATAAATCAACAAAACGTATCTTAAAGCGCGCTGGGTGTGATATACAAACAGTTTTTATGATCAAGGTATGCGCCCCTTTTATCTTTGTAAACAACTAGATTCGAACGTTTGTCCAGATTTATTTGAATTGAATTGAATTGAATAAGGCACTCTGAAGTGTAATAAAAACATACAATCGAATGATTTTCAAAGGTGCAAAAACGTTACAAACATTTTGCATTTTATGGCATGGTTGTAGATACAATTCAGGTGCTTTACACCTGTACTTACATGCCAAACATGAACCACCAATAAACCAACATGAAGATAAATCGCAGTCAGCGGTCTCCTTATTTTAATTCCATTACACACATGCATCAGAATGAATGACATAATGAAATGACTCGGTGTGAAAGTAGTACAAAAAACTCCCCTTAAAATTTCGTTACATTTATTTGAATGCTTGTATTAAGCGATGCATTCTTAGATAATTTTCTGGTTATTTCTGGTGTGAATCATATATTTGACATCACTATATTTCCCAATACAGCGTTTTGTTACCTATATAACAGAGACTTCTCTAGTACATGTCGCAAATTTAAGTGAAGAACATAAACGATATACCATCATTGAGAGTCGAATGTCAGGACAGTGGTGTACACGGCACACAATAATAGCATTTTAGCAATTATTGTGCAACAAGGCTACACAAGGCAAGAAACAATCTATCCAGAAGAATCTATCCAGAACTGACAACTACAGACCCGTTAGCCTTCTTCCCACTTTATCAAAAATCCTAGAAAAACTAATCCTTAAAAGACTAAATTCCCATCCGAATAAAACTCAAACAATCCCAATGCACCAATTTGGCTTCACTAATAAAGTTTCAACTTCTCATCAATTATTAAGAATCACGGAGCACATACACACGGCATTTCAAAAAAAAACACCATACAATAGTTACCTTTTTAGACATTTCGAAAGCTTTTGACAAAGTGTGGTACCCTGGATTAATATTCAAACCTAAAGGTACCCCTAACTATTTAATTAATACCATTAATAGCTTTCTCCAAGATAGAACATTTTCAGTCACAGTTAATAATCACACATCCAATCCCCGCAGAATTACAGCTGGATTACCTCAAGGCTCACCACTGTCCCCCACGCTTTTCAACATATACACAGCCGACATTCCCATAACATCACACACGCACATCGCCCAATTCGCCGATGACACCGCAAATTTCATGTCCAATCATTCAATTGATCTAATCTGTAAACAAATTCAAACACACTTAAATAAAATTGATGAATGGTCTGTCAATTGGAAAATCAAACTAAATCCTACAAAATCATGCGCCAAAATATTCTCATTAAGAACATTTTCAACCCCAACACCACTCCAAATAAACAATAACCCAATTCCATGGACCTCGCACAATGAATCTGTCAAATACCTGGGGCTGGATCTTGATACCAGACTTGGAAAAATCACATAACAGCAAAAGCACAGCAAGCCAAAATAAAATTAATTCAACTAAAGCCACTCTTAAATCGCAATAGTAAGCTCTCATTAAACAATGCCATCACCATCTATAAATCAATAATTAGACCCCTAATGCTGTATGCATGCCCTATCTAGATCAGTGCTTCTAAAACTAATATAAATAAATTACAGATCATCCAAAATAATTTCCTCAGACTTGCCACTCATGCACCCTGGTTCATCTCAAACATTCAACTGCATAAAGAATTTAATTTACCCCCTATACTTGACCATATCGCGCTCCTATCTAACAATTTCTTCTCCAAAATAAACACAATAACCCAAGCCACCCATTACGGCCTAGCCACCACCTATCAGCTCCCAACAAGAATAAAAAATAGATATCCATTAGATTCATTCCTCAGCATATTTTCAGAACTCAATTAATCACATAGGTGCTCTGTGACTTTCCTATTCATGTGTATTTAGAATTAGTTGTAAGATTAGCATTTAAGTTAAATATAAGTCATAAAAATACATATGATGTAGTATACATAATACTGAACTATGTACATTCGTTCACTAATAAAGATATATTTAAAAAAAAAGGCTGCTATATCATATATCTGATACTAACAATACGGCAGAATTGCGATAGGAGCAGCTTCAACAGCGGAACATGGAAGAAGACAAGTCTGAAATCATTAAGAAGCAACAAAATCAGTACGAGAATGGCGACAACAGCAACAAAAGTATGGAAAAATTAACAAAAGCATGGTCGTCCCCTCATAGAGACAAAAAACTGGCATCAGTCGGTGGTGTCAACGCCTCTAACAATGGAAGTAGCGAATGAAGTAACGAGAGAGTGCTGGAGAGGGTACATGGGATGTCAAAAAAGCTACGGCGAGAACGACAGAAACGACGATAACGGCGGCGACAATTACACTTCCTTGCTGCGCTATTCCGAACTCCACAAAATGTAATCGATGAACCAATGAAAATAAAATAAGTACTTTCCATTTATATACGAACACATAGATATGTTCCGAAATATTTCAGTGTGCGATATTGCAAGTTCTCAATCTGCGAAATGGGGTGGATAAAAAAAGCTATAAAAAGATGAAGAAGAAGAAGAAGAAGAAGAAGAAGAAGAAGAAGAAGAAAGACCAGGAAGAGGTGAAGGAGAAGGCAAAGAGGAAGAAGGAAAAGATGGAGAAGGAAAAAAAGAAGATGGAGGAGGGGAAGAAGAAGAAAAAGGATGAGGAAGACGTCAAGAAAACTACGAGAATGGTAAGAAGTGAAACAACTCTATATATGGGAAAGACAATGGGCCACTGAACTTGTGACTAAAACGAGCAGCCATCAATTGCCGGCTTCAAAACCCGTGGCAATGGGAGCAGTGACTGCGGCAGCGAGGATGAGCTGGTGGGGGACAGCGGGAGGCGGGAGACGGCAGCTGCGACAGCGTCAGCCGAGGCGGCGGTAGCGGCGCCGCTTCAAGGGTGAGGGCGTCGGCAGCGTCGGCGTCGGCGGCTGCGACGTCTGCAGAGGCGACGGCGGCAACGGCGGCGGGGGCGGGGGATGCGACGGCGGTGGCGGCGGCGCGCGGGCGCGCGTGGGCAGCGCTGCCCCAGAGGCCCGGTTCTCACGGCCGCGAGCCGCTGCCTCGCTTTATGGTTGACCACCAATTACGCCCAGTCGTGAGGTTTTATTGGCTCTTTAATTGCGTTGTGACTGTGCTGCCTTGTAATTTCTCGTCGCGGCGTCCCACGACTCGCGCTTGCGCTTCCGAACGCGTCTCCGACGTTGGCGACGGGGATAGGGGCGGTGGCGGTGGCGTCGGCAATGGGGACGGTGGCTGTGGCGTTGGCGGTGGCGTTGGCGGTGGCGTTGGCGGTGGCGTTGGCGGAGGCGGTGGCGGTGGCGGTGGCGGAGACGTCGGCAATGGGGACGGTGGCTGTGGCGTTGGCGGTGGCGTTGGCGGGGGCGTTGGTGGTGGCGGTGGCGGTGGTGTCAGCGGTAGGGACGATGGAGGGGGCTGCGATGACGGCTGTGACGGCGGTGCTGGCTGTGGCGACAGCGGCGGTAGTTGCTATGGTACTGGTGGTAGTGGTCACCGCGGCGGCGGTGGCGACAGCGGTGGTGATGCAGGTGGTGGTCGTGGTGGTTGTGGTTGTAGCAGTGGTAGTGGCGGTGGTGACGGTGGTGACTGTGGTGACGCAGGCAGGGGAGTTGGAGATTGTAGAGGTGGCCAGAATCGATGAGTGGCATAGTAGTGACGGTGGGAATGGTGAAGCCAATAGACATTGTAGCGGCCTGTCACGACGATGATAGTGGAGGCGATGAAGTTGAGGTAAACAAGAAAGATGAGTCATTTACGACAAAGGAGGCTGATGAACTAATAGCTGTAGGAATCTAATGAACTGAAGTTAATGGCGGGAATTCAAAATTCTAGAGTAAAAAATATGAAATTGTTATTCATTTTACAAACTCGTAGCCTCGAGGTTAGATGTAGGGGGTTGGCACTGGTTTGAGTGGGGAGTGGGATGTGGGATCACCTAGAGAGGTAGTTGAAATCTACAAAATATGTGGCTGTAAGGGAATAATGTGGATGGGTGCATTTACCAAGGCAACGGCAAGGCTTCGGCCATCACGCTCGCGATTAAAATATCCTTCAATCCAGCGAACGCGAAATTTCTCTGGCATTTTACACACACAAAAAAAGATGCTGATTGAATAGCTGATGGGTAATGAGGGTAGAGTGCAGGGTTGGATGCAGGGTTGAGTGCAGGGGTGGCTTCAGGTGTAGGTGCAAGCGCGGGAACAGGGAGTAAGTGGGAGTAAGGATGGAGTGTAAAGTTTGAAGTTGGGTTATGCGCGGGGATGATTACGGGTTTGGATGCAGGGTTACACACAAGGCCAGGTGTGAATGTGTGAGCACGTTTAAGTGCGAGTGGTGGGTGATCTTCGGGATTTGCGTCAGGTTTGATGGAGTGGTGAGGAACGGTAACGATGGCCGAGGGCATAAGGCGGACATCGGTGAGCCAAAGACGACTGACGGTTGGTGGGGATGGGGAAGACAGAAGGGGGAGCGGCGAAGGAACGGACAGGGTCGTAGCAGGTGGCGGTCGTATCAGGGACTCTGCTATGGCCGACGGTGGCGGCGGCGCGATGGTTCGGAGCGCCAATTTTTCAGGAGGGGAGCGAGGTAGCTAAAGCAAATAAGTGAAATGTGTGGAATGCGCCGTACTTAATTATGTAAAATACTTTTAGTAGTCATTAAATGAGGAATGTGCCAAGATAAGCGACAACTGTTTTTTGTGTGGAAAATGCCTTGGAAATTTCGCGTTCGCTGGTGTTCGGGGATATTTTAACCGCGTTGACTTGTAAATACGCGAGGGTAACCAATGAATTGGGCGATTTATTTTGTAAAGCTAAGTTAACCCAACCACATAAACTCATACAACTTCTTGAAGCACCACCCACTACGCAGCGCATTCGACACGTATTCACTTTTACCATTTGATTTAGCGGTTTGTAAAAAAAAAATGACTCGCGTGCGGCGCGCGAAGAACCTGCGAGGAGGTCGGGCGCTGCCCGCCGGAAGTAGTGGCAGCGGGCGGTGGGCCGGGCGCCCGGCATCCGGTTTCCGCTGCCCGTGTACCGCTCCGTGCCGGGGAATCAAGGTAAAGGCCTTGCAGAGAGGGCAAAGCGCTCACAAGGGCTGGTTGAAGACTTACAATGCAATGTCCATCGCAGTTTCGGACGGTTTGTTAAGTTAGATTGGTATTCCTTCATGTTTTGATGTTTCGCCGTTCGGAGTGTACAGTTCCTACCACTCCTTCACGTCTGAGACATTGGAGACTCTTCGGGTGCAACCACCTCCCAATATGAAGTCGTAGGCTTCCGCGGCCAGAGTCATGTGCGTGATCTGGGCTGTCCGGGTGACGCCGCGTCGAAGGCTGTGTTGCCGACGTTTCGACCATCCTCGTGGTCTTCCTCAAGGCTGGTATGATATAAAATACTATTTCATACCAACCCTGAGGAAGACCACGACAGGATGGTCGAAACGTCGGCAACACAGCCTTCGACGCGGTGTCACCCGGACAGCCCACATCACGCACAACTCCCAATGTACATACCTCCCTCATTCGCTGGTGTAGCTCCTAAACCCATATCGATCAAGTGCTTACTTTAAATTCTCTGATGAGACGGAGCTCGTAAGTCATTAACGCTTGACCCAGAAGAGAGCTGGAAGACATCTACAAAGCGCTACAATGCGGCCAATAGACCCATACGCCACGCACATGGTATTTCCTCGTACTCGTACAGTTATCGGATAAGCAAGTGTGCTTAAATGTAGGTAGACAGAAAATAATCTTCTTGATAGGAGCTGTTTCCCATCTGCTATGCATTTTCCGCTCAGAGAGTGCCGCTTAAAACGATAGGGAACAATTTAATGTAGTGTCGTTCTCAAGCACGTACACACGTTGAAAGGCTCAAAAGCTCAGCCGACTATATTAATATTTATGTAAAAATACGAAGAATAAAAAAAAATATCTGTAAATACATAAATAGGATATCAATAAACGTAGGTTACGTGATTGGAAGGGATCTACGTTGGTACTGGCCTAAACAACATACAAATAAGCGTCGAAATATATTTATGTAAAATAGTAAAAACGTATCTTCTTTTTGGCATTTGTGGGACTAGTTATTTTCTGAAATATCAAGTTTTAAAATATCTTGTTTGAAACATTCAACTTTGTTGTCATGATATCAAATCAAGGGCATTCTCCCACAATGTACAGTAGACCTATCGACAAGCACAAATATATATTATTTCTTTTTCATATACTGCATTATTTTTAAACTTAATAGTGTGACTTTTATATTTAGCTTTTTTAATAATTGAAAGGTTGTTTCAAAATTGTTAACAACTTCCGTAAATACTGTTAAGAATTATTGAACAATCTTACAAAATCGAACTCAAAATGTTTAGATGTGGTGATATTTGTGTTTCTGTGTTTGGTAATGATTTGATAAATGGGAATTCGACTACTGGAATTATTAGCCGTCAACGTTAGAATATTCTGTTTCCCATTTGCATTTTAATGTTATAGACAACTGAATGTATGTAACAGGGAGAATGTACACAGAATGTGTTTCCACAAATGTTTTATTTTCATTGCTTAGATAATTTCCTACTTGTGTTTGTATATTAAATGTGAGGAATCGCACAATTGTATTTGTAGTCTGCAGGAATGCAAAAAATTGCATTGTTGTTGTTTTCACCATATGGAGTGGACATGTAATTTACTCTTACGCAGACTTGGGAGAGAAAAAGTAATTTATTTCAAAATGTAACGCCCTCTAGAAAAATATCCAAAGATCAACGTTACTCACATTTCAACAATTTTACTTTTTTATGCTATAGCTAGAAAGCGTTTGTTTCTTTTAAATACCCATACGTGAATTAAATTCTTGTGCTCAGACTCATATTGTCAGGCATGAAATCTCGCATTTGATCTCATAATTTGAGTAATCGCTATTTTCTCAGCAGCTGTCCGTAATATTTAATACGTTCACCTACGTCCACTTCGGCAGTTCCAAGTACCGATGATGTCTCTGTACTTTCAGAAGCTGGCCGAAAGGTTTTGTCCGGGCAGGTGCGCACGGCGCACAGAACAATTAATGAGCCATTTTGCGGACAAAAACTTACTTTAAGTGCGTGGCTAACAGGAAAGTAACCTTGAAGTATATTCCCCGAAGACTGCCATCTTTCCTTTGTTTCACTTACTCGCGAATGGTGTGAACTATTAGCTCCGCCAAAAAAGAAATCTTGGTAACGAGTGGTGCCATACTGGTATACAAAAACAGGAACAAGAAAATATTGCCGAAGCGGCAGAGTGCCACTCCTACATGCACATCATCTCTTTTTGTATATTGGAAAAAAATATTTCATTACTTATCGAATAATTATTACTGGAATTGCATTCTAGACTATTGCAGAGCTAAAATATTCGGTCAGATGTTTTCAATTGTTACTATAATAACTTGGATCTATATTAAAGGAATTTTTAAATAATGTAGTAGAAAACATTACCTTTTGTGAAATCATATAACAAGCAGCAATCATACAACAAATTTTCTATTGAAGACCACGGGGATTTCAAGACAAGATGTTAACCCTAGCTCTACCAAGGTATAAAATTGTCCCGTGCATTGCGAGGGGTGGTACCGAGGGTTGCGGAGAGTACATCTTAAAATTTGATTTTATTAATGTTATGACGACTTTGGAAAGTTAGTAAATTGATTTTACCCATAACATACTGTGCATTCATTTAAAGAAAAGAATATCAATTTCTAACTATATGAAAAAGTCTCGATTTTCCCGCGACAATATCTGAATTTAATGACAAAACAATAACATTACATTATTAGGTGAAAAAAAGGTTGAAGTATGTTCATATCTTAGTAATGTATTGAAGTGTATGATTCTAAGGCTTAAAATATAAAAAAATTCAAAATGTGTTCAGAAGATATATTTTTTGAGAGGATAGTCCGAATTATTTTATCCACGCTCAAAGAGGGAATTAATCAAACTACAACCAACACTTACAATAAATTTTATTACGGTAAGAGCAACAATAGTAGACATGTTAAGAGAAAAAACGCAATTATTTTAATCCTCAGATGGTACTTTCAAATAAAAAATATTTTAATAATTATTTTCTGACTCCTAATAGCCCCTACTTTATGATAGGTGTGTCTTACTGGTTAAACAGTGAAAATATTTTTGAAAATAAATTTAACCTTAAACATCTGAAAATGCACTTTTAGTCGATAACATAAAATACAGAGGATCCTTACGCTGACACATGCGGTACCTATTACCTGACATCCCACTCAGATCATTAAAGAGAAACAAGTATGATTTGAGTATGCTTTCATAATGTGTATAAACAATAAAGACCTTTGTATAAAACTTTGATTACCATACATTTCTTTTTCATCATTACTAGTTCCTTGATGGATGGATTTGCTCCCTTGCTCTGCTACGACTTTTCCACCCTTAGGTTTCAGAAAGAAGGAAATTTCATTCCCATTGCAGATCCTTCTTGGGTTCTCAACAACTAAGTTGAGATACTTCTCTGGCAAATATGTTTGCACATCCTCAAACTACTTTTTGATATTGCTTTCCGTAACCTGCCTACGACGAGTTGTCAAATTTTGGCACATTCTTTGACTTCTAGTTGGATATATTTGTAGAAATTCGTATTAGCATTAGGTAGGAAAGGATTCTTGTTTCATCATAGGGAAGAATTCTTTAACTTCAAGTATTAATTCAGCAGCCAGATTCCTAACTGAATACAATAACGTGTTTTTGGACACCGGAATTCCTGCCTTTTCTACCATTATTACCCACTCTGCAACTCAAGTTACCAGATCGGAGGAAAAAGCTGTTGCAGATCCCATTTTCATTTCTAAGGTAACGTCCCCCTTGTGTTTTCCCATGAAAGTGACTCTGCGATCACCGTATGACTTAGAAGCAGCATTATGACTCATACAATTATTTACTGCTTTTATAGTATCAAGCATTGATTGCCGAGAATACTTTTGAATCTTTTAAGGAGTCATGTTTCAACTGGAGACGATTGTATAAGCCTCCTAAAGCTGACATGTTGGGTTCTTTAATTTGATACGTATGTCAATTATATGTGCAGCTATAATGTATAAGAACCTTTACCTGACAACCCTACTACCGTTATAATTTTCTCACTTTTTTCCACTAACGATTCGTAAAATAACAGTATTCATCATGTATCCCAATAACGCACATAAACAGCATAGACAATCAAAGAGGGCGTGTCCTAATTCTTATTAACAATACTTACTTTTCGTAACTCGGATTCTAGCTCTGCTTCAGCTTTATTCACACTTTCCTTGATCCGGCATTCTTCACGTGGCTGATGCAATACGATGCAATCCACGCAGGATACTTGCTTCTTTCAACCGGTAAACAAAGTTAATTGGATTGTTGGTGATGTAGATACCTTTTTATATGATAAATGACTAAAGATATTGTCTGGTATCAATTTTAATCAACTTATGATCATTTCGATCGCGTTGCGATCATCATCAGAGCTAAAATGTAATACAAATATTATACAAATATTATTAAATACAAATATTATAACATTTATTATAACATTATAACACTTCACAACACCCCCCCACACACAAACACGCAGCCTTCCATGCGATGGTGCATCGATTAATTTCCATACCTATGTCCCCAGAAAACACAAAAAAGGAAATAAACACCATAAAACATATAGCCAGAATAAATGGATACGACTGCAACATGATTGACAAATTAATAGCCAAAAAAACAAATACACTCAATATCCGCAAACACACTACCCTCACACCAATTGACAGAAGCACTACAGCCACGTACCACACAATCCCTTATGTAGGACCCCTTTCTCTAAAAATAGCCTCCACACTCAATAAATTCGGTCTAAAAACTTCTTTCAACAATACTCACACATTATATAAAACACTATCGAACACTAAAGATCCAATCCCACCTACATCCTTATGCGGAGTCTATGCTCTCACGTGTAACAATTGCAATGCCATATACATAGGACAAACAGGCCGTAAATTCACACAGAGAATCAAAGAACACGAACAAGCATGGAAAAATAACACTACCACAGTCTCACACTTTGCGGATCACCTAAATTTAAACAAACACACATTTGATAAACACATAAATTTCCGAATTCTAGAAATTGAAAACAGGTACTGGAACAGAATAAAATTAGAAACCATACACATACACAACGTCCTCAAAGAACAGAACATGACATGTCTCAACCAGCAAATACCTGAACTCTCGTCACCTCTGCTAAAATTAGCACAAAGTGTACACCCCTAACCCACCCCCAGCCCTCCCCACTCCCCTGACCTTCGCTCGCCCGACCGTCTCTCAGCCTCCACCAGCAACCCCGCGGTTTACGACCCTACACCCGCACCCCACCCCTCTTCCCGCCCCCTCCCAGCTGCCGCCCGGCTGTGTTCTTAAACAGACACACGCCCAAAAAATTCGCAGAACTTTGTTTTCGGCCCAGAAGCTGCAAGGTATGTACGACCCAGTTTGCTTACGCATCGTGCATACAATAACCTGTTACCTACAACCTGTTATAATATTTGTATTTAATAATATTTGTATAATATTTGTATTACATTTTAGCTCTGATGATGATCGCAACGCGATCGAAATGATCATAAGTTGATTAAAATTGATACCAGACAATATCTTTAGTCATTTATCGGTAAACAAAGATTGGCAATGTTGCTAGAAGTACTCACGTCCTCCTTATCACTACATAACGGTATGTTAGGCATTTAAAAATATTATGTCGACTATAGGTGCTCTTACCTTTTATCAAAATATCAAATAATTAAATCATTTTTTCTTCAAAAAGCACATTATAAACATTATCAATGGTTTTCACCTTCCTAAAAAAAGTGGAAACCTGTAAAAATGAATCATCGGCGGACCTCTGAGTCCATCTCCCTTGGTAACCCTTGGTTAAATCTTGAAATCTAAAAGTACCTTATGTCAAAACATGAGAGACAGTTTATTGATTTTTGAAAAATGTATTCAATAATTATTTATTTTAAAAAAACAAAACTTCTGTAACTCTCACGAACGAAATATTTGTAATTAATGCGATTTTGTGATGTTTAAATTTGGGAGATTTTGGGGGTTATTTTGGGAAATACTTGAATACTTGTTGCGCATTGTTGTTACATTTTATACAAAGTTGAATAATCCTTTGTTGCCTTCTTACTTTATTAACAAAAATAAGTGATTAGATTTTGAGATTTGCAGACACAAGTGATTATTTTCAGTTACATATTGCACTTGTATATAAAAATTATTGTACCACTGAAATCATTCATTGTAAAAATAAAATGTGTATGTATCATATCACAATCATGTTGATTGATATTTTTTATATCATAACATTATTTTCTCTTTACAAAAGTCGACGGTAGAAATTCAACATAAAGAAATTATCATATACCTGCCAACGTCCCGTAGCTAATTTCATTACTCATTTGAATCAAAAAATTAAAAGAAACTATTCTAGAGTTGTTTTAAACGGGACTTACGATCAAAATACTATAATGTATGTTATGAGAGGTCATCTTCCCCACGACGTCTCAAAATATCATTTCCTGAATATTATTTTAGGCGTCGAAATGCGCAATGTTCAAGTGACAAATGACAGTCTTCCTTCGTACGTTTCTAGTTCATCTGGGACCCACGAGCCCAGCAATTGACCATTTCACCGGCCGGCCGGCCGGCCGGCCGGCGGGCAGGCGGGCTGGTTGGTTGGTTGGTTGCCGCAGGGGCATTTCTCTCCGTCCACTTTCCCAAGATATAATGCTGAAGCCCCTACGCGTCATGATCAACCCTTATGTTTAATGTAAGTGTGAAAAAGAAAACTAATGCTGATCATACTTCAACGCGCGAAAGAATTCTTGCCACGTCCAGCGCAATTCTTCAGCAGAGACAACGTAATCAAGTGTATTCTTGCGCGAGAAACTTCCAGAGCTTTAGAAATAGCGTCGGCCGCACCGACTGCCGTACTAATGGCGACATTAAGAATTCCGGACGCCCCGCGAACCTTTATTAAGCTTATTACGCCAGAAATATACAGTCGGCGCGTGTCTGAAGTTTGTTTCCCCGGCACAAAAGGAAGAGTTGCGGGAGAACACGGCAGAGGGGTCGCGGCGCGGCGCGAGGGGGCAGCGGGGCGTGGAGAGGGGACTGGCAGAGGCGCCATGCGATTAGCGTGCTCGGGTGGGGGCGGCGGCGGCAGAGGGCCGGGGGCGGGAGAGGAGGGGTGTGGCGCGATGTGGCGCTGCGCTGTGCCACAGTGCGAAGATGCCAGATCCAAGCGGACGAAAATTGCTTCCCTCAAGGTTCGCGGGGTATTAAGCGTGTTTACACACTGAAGTGATAACTCGAGGACTTAAAATCCATATAATCGAGACGTGTGGTGAGGAGCAGGGAAGCGTAAATTAGTGGACATAAAGTCATATGGTGTGGAGCAATGCAATGAATGAGGTGTATCGCCATCACTGTCAGGATGGAGTGTATCATTAGTCAACTCTGAAACTTAGGTCCGATACACGACAATGTTTATAGTATATAAATATAATATTGCTACAGTGCAATGCGTGAAATTTTTAAAAATTTTACCTTGTAAATAAATTAAACAATAATTTTCCTGTTAAATAAGTGCTGGAATTATTATTAAGCGAATTGATAACTGAGAATAATTACTCGTATTCGAACGTAAGATAGTATTAAATGATACACCTGATGGTTTGCAATTCCCCGTACCATGTGAATATTCGACCTCTCAAATGCTGGAGAATTACCACTGTGAAGAAAAGAACAGCCGAGGTGGAGATGGGCTTTCTTGCAGTTATGAACACGTCCGGAGTTTGAGTTGGAGCATGCAGCAGGCCTTCGTGTCCACTCTTAAACTTACTCTTTCATTCGTTTACGTTGACAGGTGTTACTCCCCACCGCAACACACGTGTTAACACGCATCAGAAGCACGAAAGAATGCAGATGATCCTGAACTACTATGTCGACAAAACTAAGAAGGTAACCTCTGAGTAAAAGTGAAATAAAATAATGCCTATGAACTTACTTGAAAATACCTAAATTTTGGAGAAACGATTATTGAAAACTGGTGTTACATTCCTATTCATTGGAATACAAACACACGAGAACAGTGCCGTTAGAAACGCAATTCTTCCTAAACAATAAAGCGCCATGTTCCAACGCACGTGAATGAAAAGTTCTGAAGGAGGAATGTCAATACTGGGTGATAAATGAGAAACGAACTGGCCTCATTAATGCACCTTTCTAGTTTTTAATGATATAAAAATGCCATATCGTTCCATATTTATGGCAGATAAAAACTCCAAAGCTGCTTTGTTACACCAGGTATATTTGCAATTTCCATTAGCTAAATCTTTTATTAGGTGTTCAAAGAATAAGTTTTTTCAGTCATTGTTATCGTGGTAGGACATGATTACTCTACCCAAGGAAAACACCCTCATTTTTTTCGGAACACCGAGTAATCGCCTCAGCGTGTGTCTGTCTCCAAAGTTGAGCTCCATTCCAAAGAGTCCTAGATATTTATCAATACATCCATAAAGAGTATATTCAAGTTAGTCATTCATTTTTTTGCACTCTGTACAAATCTGCATTTATCACAAGACAAACATAATTACGTTCTTACCAATACGATGAATACAAGTAGGTTTCTTGCACAGTATTCTTGTGTATACTTGCAGGATTCTGACGTACTATTTTGTTAACTTATCCAAATTCTAACATTTTATATCTCCCAAAATCCCAATGTCATTTAAATAAATGAAAGCTGTACCGAACATACTAACTACTGTTGACAACCCCTTTGAACATGCGACCTGTACACAAATAGACTGTATTCGTGTAGACGGATATTGTTCTACCATAATTCAGACAATTGAAATGACCTCATTCAATGGAGTATGTTTAATTCTGCTATTTATGTTGGTAGTTTATGCTAATTATGCAATGGACAACAGGTAATCATATCTACAAAAATATAGTGTTGTCACCAATTAATGAAATTTATTTTAAAAAATGTTTATAGTCGTAAGTACTTATTTAAAGTGAAAGATAGCACAAATAGAGAATTTTTCATCGAGCAACACTTTTCACAGGTAATGGTCCTCAATACCTTGTCATTAGGACCACCCTTACAAAGAAACACGAAACGTTGATACCATCAGTCAAGTACACATGTCCAAACATGGTTGCGAAATCCACATCCCGCATTAACGCTCAACTTCCTGCACCTACAGCACTGTAGCTGTCTCGGAAAGAAACGATAAAAATCTCCAGCAGTTGTACAGCGACAAAAGTTCGAGCGCAATCGATAGAATGATCGATGGCTCGGCCGCCGGAAACTTTTCAAGTCCACGGTCAAAGACGCCGCAAATTAACGAGAGCATTTTTGTGGTTCTGCTCCCTCTTCCATTACGGTTGTATCGCGGCGTTCATCGGTTTGTTCCTTGGCGAAATTAAGTGCTGGAATATATCAACGAACGCACTGGAGGGACACAGCTCCCGACGGAGAAATTCTGCTTCCATTGGGCTCCACTTCTGGAACTAAACGTATACGATACGCTCCCGTTCAGGAGAGTAATTATCTCCAAGTAGCAAGTAGTGCTGCCCAGCGGAGTGCAACTAGCGTCAGGAAGGAGTCGAAAGAATCCGACGGAAATGCTGGCTGAATGATGGCATTATTTATCTTTGAATAAAAATGTTTTAGCCTATTATCTTTTTTAAATTTACCCTATAATAATAATAGTTACTGATATTATTATTATTATTATTATTATTATTATTATTATTATTATTATTATTGTTATTATTATTATTATGTTTATTATTATCAGAATATGAAAAGAGAAGAGGGGTTACGTTTCTCACTGCGGCCCCAGTGACGTCCTTCCTGCATAAAGGTGTTTACAAACCAATAAGATTCTCTGCAACGTTTCAAATTATTCAAAAATTCTATTCAACGTTTCCTCTAATAAAATGTATTCAAGCTACCGTACGAAACAACTATTAAATTGTTATAGAGCACCATCGTGTATATATATATATATATATATATATATATATATATATATATATATATATCTTTTAAAGCCCAGGAGATTTGTGTGTCTAAATTGCACAGCTCTCCTCTCTGTATCATTCATTTTCAGATTTCATTGTAAATATCTTCTAATATTGTCATACCAATATTTCTTCACTACTTCAGTTTATCTCTGACAGCTCATATTCCAAAACAAAATCAACAGTTGATGTAGGATACAATGTAAAGTACTGCAATAATCTGTCCGTCGCATGAATGGTCAAAATAATTTTTATTGCTAATAGAGAATGATAGACAAGAATTTTAATAGAGTAAATGTCTGTCTGTTTTGTAATGTATATTTTCAAATTACAAAATTACAAATCATCTATAAGCCCAGAAATCAGATACAGAAGTCACATTAGAAAATATAAAGATTGACATTATTTGTCGCTCAGGATAAATTTCAGTCTAAATGATAAATTTGTCGCATAATGTAAATTGCTTTCGTCGAACGCAAAACATGGGCTAGCACACTGGAACACCGACCTCAAAATTAAACAATTACAACCGCTATACAATTTTTTTTTTCAAGTAAAGACTTGTGCTGTATACCTGTTTCTATAAAGTTACAATTTATACTGTCCATCAAAAAGAAGAACATAACATTTATTTCAAGAATGATATACAATGCACTAGTGTAAATTTGCAGTCTATAAATACTTAATATGCCTACAATGAGTAATGTATTTGCTTCTGCGTCAATGACCCCCATCGCGATCAGGTGTTTGTCCAGTTACGGCGCCTTTTTTGCTACTGGACATTAACGTAGATTCAATAGGCGCACTTTTTGATAACTTTTTTTTTTACTAATTGTGATAGGTGTATGGGTTACTATTCTATACATTTGCTACAGTTTTTTATAAATTTATATTTGGAAGCGAGAAATGTCTAATTATCAAATTTGCTAACCGAGATTTGTTGCAAATTTTAGGCACCATTATGATTAAATAGTGGGGAAAGATTCTGCGCCATGGTTCTTCTTCCCCATATATAACATACAGTTTTTATTGTTCATTGTGGAAATAAATCAAATCAAAAATCAAACTCGAATGAATTCGAAGAGAAACATTCAGTAAGTTACTGGGGCCACGTGATAATTAAATTATAATTAGGGATTGTTTTATGATTACTGAAGACAATATTTGTGTAGCATACAAAATTATGTAAAGAAAAACATAGCAGGATTCATGTTTTCTACTCTGAACGTGCCAGAAGCAGTAAATAATCTGCCTGCTAATAAAATATATGTCGTATGCAACACAGTACTTAATTTTATTTTGTTATCATTACGATGGAAAAATCATTCATGTAAATAGCAGTGTATTGTATGTTACCAAATTTGAGTTTTATGAAAATTACAGAGACTGCAAGAAAGCAGAGTTGCAAGCAGTTTCAGCCGTGATGGAAAAGGAACTAGCACGTAGGAAGTTTAAAGGTAATGCATGACGTAACGCTATGCCCAAAACGAAAAAGAAAATGATGGAAGGACATTGTCACATAAGAATACCACGAAACGCTCACAATAAGATGTTTAAGTTTCAAGCAAAGAAGCAAGACTAGAAGAAAATTACAAGGGAAAAACAATACATGCTGATACAGAGCGTATCCTACGATTACGATAATAATCCATTTACAAATGAGCATTTAAAGAGTGGTTGTGTAAACCGATAAATTGACCGGATGTAAACTTAGTAGAAAGATAAGAAAACTTGGTAAATAGTATTAGTGGAAACTGCCAAAAAAGCAAAACCAACCGTGGGACCCGGGGATAAAATGAAAAAACGAAAATTCTTGGAAGCCCTATGCTTAGTGTGAATTGTCATGGAATTATGATAGCTCTTATGGATACCGGAAGCCTGGTATCTATGAGCACTGAAAAATGATTAGAGAGAATAATAGAAGCTGGAGAAGACAGAGTAATGTTCCCATTGATTGTGGGAACCATTTATTATGGGAACAATAAGAAAATCAAGCGCCATAAACAAACAGAATTTTGCAAAAATTGACGGCGCAATTGCAAAATTATATCATTGCAAAAGATTATCAGTTACTAGTGCAACAGCGCGAAGTCATGAAGTTAGTATCATATCCGCGTGTTACAGTACTTCGTGTCAATGATAAACTGTGATTGGTTCACATTTAACTGGTGTTTACTGCAAATAAAGAAAGTGCGGGAACAATTAGGTGTTATAAAGTAACACAAAAAAAAGTGCACAAGAGACTATTATGTAAGGACTTTTACAAGTTACTCCTGATTGTGAAATGCAGTTTAAAAAGGCGCTTCGGTGATACTTAGAGGCTTCGTATTGTAAATTTCGGACTCTGCTAGAAAAACGAATGGGCAATGTGGTTATCTTTTACCCCGGCCACATATAACTTTTTTTCATGTTCAATTTCAATAGAACGTGTCCGTGTTATATTTAAGAGCAGACCGAACAAACACTCACACACACACACACACACACACACACACACACAGATGTGTTACACACTCAAGAAGAAGAAAAAGAAAAAGAAGATGATGAAGAAGAAACAAATCATTGTTGGGTATAACTCAAAGACATGTGAAAACCGGCATCAGAAGGATACCATTGAGATGGAGCACACTAGTGCAGCTGGCAGCGAGCACTGCTCATTTGTTTTCTTTGATATCTGTAATTTCAAATACGAATTTTATATTATATTTTGCTAACTAAATAGCATTGATTTTTTTCTAATTTTTTTATTTTGTAAATAATGTTAGTCATTATTTAAGTCTGATGTAAGGAACAATAATGAAATAGTTCGTGAGTGTAGGTCTAAAATATTGACCTTGGTTTTCCTGCCCATTACCAGCGATTCTGAGAGTCAATGATGGGTTTTGTTTACTTCTGTGAATGTTCACCATTTCCCACTCGCAAAATGAATCGCCATTTTTGAAGACTTGCTAGTTTCATAGTTTTTGACGTCAACAATAAAATATAAAGATAAAAGATTGTAGTAAGTACGTCGTAAGTTAAATGTAAATCTGACGACGCACTCTAAGAAATATAAGGTAGTATTTCAGTCATATTCGCGAAACTTTTTTATTTCTGTGAATATTAATTAATACAACGAATCGAGAAACATGTACTTAGTATAATGTACGTAGGATGATTTTACAGTATAAATGATGGCGTATGTTTGTGTTTTATGGCGGGAGAAAGCGGGCAAAAAATGTTATGCTTCTTCTCAGTGCTTCTCACAGAAAATATTTAACCATATATGTTTTTTAATGATGTTTTTCTCATCCTCATCCGCAGAATTACACGACATAAAATGAACAGTATATTCAGAGTACCTACGCATGTTAAGAGAATTCACAAGAACAGTAATTTGTACTTTGTGTTTGCAACTACTTATTTTTCATGCTTTCGCCATCTCGCATTTTTATACGCTCATCCGAACTTTCTATGTACGCGTGGATGAACGCAAACGACTTCATACATACAAGTTAATTCCCCTCCCCCTACCTCCCGCTCTCGTTACAGCAAAGCGCATTTGCTGGCCACGAGGAAAAGTTGTTGATGTTGATGTTAAAAGCGATGCTGCGAGCAGAAAGGAGGAAACTGACGCCGCGTTGGCTACTTAATGCGTTCTGTTCTTCTCCTGTGCCCCACCACAACTGCTTTCGGCCCGAACAGATTCTGACGACCCTACGGAAAGATTTTTCTGGAGTAAGACAAGCAGAGCGTGATGGTAAGCTGTTAGCAACTAAAGCCGACGGTATAGCTGTTTTCCTCATCCTCGAGCCGCTGACCGGTATGTAGAACACATCCAAACGTGTATGTCATTACAGGTAATATTTCAGTGAAAACCGGGAGAAGATTCATAGGCAGAATGACAATTAGTTAGTTTGTGAATAAAAAATGTTAAATGAAAAATGTAGATAGTAAGCTCTTATTTATAAAACTGGTTTATTACAATAGGCTTAAACACGCATCGTAATAAGACCGACTCCGGTTAAAGTGAACTCTTTTTAACGAACGAGCTGACCGAACACACACACACACACACAGATGTGTTACACACACAAGAAAAAGAAAAAGAAGAAGAATCCTATGATGTCAAAATTAAATACAATTTCTCCACAATGATTAAATTTATTAATATAGATATAATCAAAATTAATTAATAGCACGTACTGAAAATTTCAATATATTTATTTGTCCTTTAAAAAAATCAATAATTTTGAATTCCTTTCTTCGTACATTTTTCATTACTAATCTCTCTAGATCCTTCTTCAGAGTTCCTGCTCTCGCCATACTTCATCCTCCATTGTCAACTGTCTCTAAGTATCATAATGCAGTCTTTGCACCCTTCAATGCCCCGTGCACTGTCGGAAGCCCCACTCTTCGAAGTCTCTCTATCTCGGCTAATAACATACGAGATCCTTTCGGTAGCGGCAAGGTGCAAGCGGTATTGCGAAGCTGTGAGGCTGTAGCAATCGCGCGCTTCTTGTCGCCTACGCAGAATACAACGCGCTTTGGCCCGTTGTAACGCTCCCAGGGCAGAGCCTTTCTTTCCACAGTGAAACTGAGTGGCACGAGGTCATCAGTAAGATCTCACTACGTTCACCTCTGGGGAGGTGATTGATTAGGATTATTACGGAGATTAGGGAGGTCTTATTACGATGCGTGTTTAAGCCTATTGTAATAAACCAGTTTTATAAATAAGAGCTTACTATCTACATTTTTCATTTAACATTTTTTATTCACAAACTAACTAATTGTCATTCTGCCTATGAATCTTCTCCCGGTTTTCACTTGATTATGACCTTTGGTCGATAATTTTTTCAAGCTGCATAGTGTTGGAATTTGTGGCACTGAGTCGACATATTCTTTTCCAGGTGGGAATTAATTTCCATATCGTTCTATTTCCTATAACTGAGGTTCAGGTTCACTATAACCGAATCTTCTTAGGCTTATTTGTAATATAAGTGAAACGGAACCAGTGATTAAAGTTCACTATAACCGAGGGTTCACTACACTACGAGTTCACTACAGCAGGAGTCTAGTGTATATACCATAATAATTGACAAGTCAGCCGGGGAGGTTTTGTAGACGACGTCTTCTAGTCATAAATGTGATGGTTTGATTAGTATTGTAATGAATGCTAGATTGATGATAAAGCTATTGTACAAACGAGATATTCTGCGGCATAAAACATGATTCCACTCCACAAGAGGAAAGCAAAGCCCTTCATAGTTTCAAATCTGCAATCTAATATTGGCGCTGCACCTGTCCCATGCAGCTCCGAGTATTCCGCGATTACTGTATACTTGTATGCTAATAAATTTACTTTTTCCTACAATTTTTTGTATCTTTTGTCAACTGGATTCTACTGACTTCGGGGAAATTATTATATTGAAAAGAATGTAATGGAAATATATCACACGCCTATATAGCATATAGCTCCTACCAATTGAGAATGTTATTCTAAAAGTGTACAAAAAGTAAAGGATAAGTTTTTGACTATTGTTAATATTATCATATTTTCTGGGTATAATGTATTTTCCCCAAGGTCCACACAATACTCTATCTCATACTTCAAGGGCAACGCCCAAAAACCTTTTTGATTAGCCTCCTTTAATTCGACAGTGATACTTATCGAGACAATTTATATATTTATTTATTATTTACCCCCACGACACAAGAAAATGACACATATGTAGGCAATGTAACACAATTTGACGTCACAAAACATAGTAAGAGTTCTTGCTTCCGATTCAAAACTTCCGGAGTACTTCATAAACTATTGATATAGGTGCATCGCAATATTTAGAAACAAATTCGAAGTGCAAACTCGAAAACGTGAGCCAATGTTTGTAGGTAATTACTTTCGTTACACTCAGTATGAGCAGTATTTCGAAGAAGTAGAAGGGTTATGGAAGTGCAACCAGCATTTTCTAACAAATTCCTCAAAATATGAAGAAATATAAATTTAAAATCCTACTGTATAATTTAAAAAAGAAACAGTTCATCACCGAAAACAGGATGCGAGACGATGATCGATAAAACCACGTGCTATCTACGTATAATGTGTCGCGAAGGCGGGGCAGGAGGGGCGAGGCGAGGCGGGGCGGGGGGGGGAGTGCCAGGCAAGGGTAGGGGTGGGGGCGGGGCATCCGGGCGGCGTGTTTGCAGGGCGGGCCGCAGAGGCGGGCGTGGCCCAAACAAAGTGACACGCTGTGTGCGCACGTCAGCCGGTCGCTTAGCGCGATTGCGGCCGGGCGACGCGAGGCGGTGACGGCGACGCGCGGCCGGCCGTCGTGGACAGCCTGATGGGAAGGAACACCGCGCGCCCGCCTAGCACACAAGTATTCGAACCTGCGCAGCGCATAGTCATTGTCCTTATCATTATCATCTGGTCTGGGACCGGCAGAGCTGTCTCGGGGCATCATCTGATGTCGCTGCAGTGTCTCTGGCCGGGAGATCCTAGGTTCGAGTCCGACGGTGGCAGGATTTTCGACCCCACCTTGACAGCTAGGAGCAGGGACTTCAGCAGCTGTCTGGAGGAGAATTCTAGAAGCCGGCTGCTCTGATCGGTAGTTTTTCGTGATTTCTCCGATCAGCAACAGGTGATTGCGGGAGCCGTACCCTAACAAGCGGGCCGCGGGCCCCGCGCGATCTTTCCTTCCTCTTCCTTGTCCTTTCTTCTTCGCCTACTTAAACACACATGCACTACACTACCACAAACGTCGGGAGACCAGTCAGAAGTTTAGCGCTTGTCCCGACTGCGACGGTGCCACGGTGGTGGGAGATATGTGTAAATATTGTTCAGTTCCTTTTTCAATTTAGAACAACCGCAACAAATACTTCCAAAAGTTTTTACATCAGAATTTTATTTTTGTTCATGCAATCAGACGACGTTTCGGAAACAGTTCTGTCTCTCTCATCATGTACAACTGATAGCTAATTACTAAATATAGCACAACATGATGAAGTCAAAAATATTTTCACATAAATTATTAAAGAAGGAAGAACATAAAAATTGCAATTCAATGAAATCTCACCTGTTATATACTTGAAAACCGAATAGAATATATGTACAAACTTATACAAAATATAGAAAAAAATCTGATTAAGTGAAGTACGTGGTGGAGTGGAGTCCACCCGCATGACCCTAACCGTTTAAATAGAGTCTATGCAAAATTGAATGAGTAACGGAACTGAGGAGAGAGTAGAAAAATGTAATTTCGATATAATTAATCCTAATGTTAAAAAGCGGACACGCGATTTTTCGGGACATGTAAGATGCAACCGATGTAATGGAGTTACCTTGGTTCTTTAGAAAAGAGATATGCTTTCTGTCATTATCTTCCAACCAAGTTCGAAAACTGAAACGGCGTAAATGACTTAAATACTTCTCACACACGGGATGGAACACTTCGCGGTCACTACACAAGAGTTCGCTCCATAACATAATTAGGGGAGAAAGCAAAAGAAAAAATTGAACTTTTTCAATTTTCGAAAAATTAGAGTTTTTAACGAATATGAGACCTGCAAAGTTCTCTTAAACATTCTATAAAATATCCAACAACAAAATTTAATAAAAAACGATGGAGCAATTTTTTAATATTTTGAAAATGTCTCAGAGTCTTCATGTAACGCAACCCCCCCCCTCAAATAAATTAAAATATTGGTTTCAAATTCAAGGGTCCACGACATCCAGATTGATTGGGGAATATCTATCTTCGAAAAAATCGGCTGATCGGTTTCGTTGCTAACTTTGTTCACAGACGGACGGACCGTCAATCGATTTTTCGCCATGTATGACCCACAAAACATGGATTCTGATTACACCACGAGTTAGACGATTTTTGAAAATACATTTAGCAACTGGATTTATGCGCTTTTTCACCTTTTATTACCAGGTCCCGGCAATAACAGTTTTTTGCCGACAATTCGACGATTTTTGCTCAGCATAATGTAAGTTTCCTTCTTCTCTGTAGCAAGAAAGTACAGATTTAAACATTTTAGTGTGTTTTAATTGATTAACATTTTGAAAATACCAGGTCCAGATGATATTTTCATAAATATTTCCACCAGTATAAAGGATACAAAAATATTTCAATTTTAACTAAACACGTAAATTTTAATAAATACATTAATTGTCAATAATAATAATAATAATAATAATAATAATAATAATAATAATAATAATAATAATAATAATTGTAATAATAATAATAATTGTAATAATAATAATAATTGTAATAATAATAATAATAATAATAATCATATAATCCAAATGGAATTCATGGACGTAATCACAACCCCCCAAATACGAAATTTCGAATAATCCGTTCGGGTTAGAGGAAAAATAAACAAAACAAATAAAATGTTTTTTGTAGTGAAAAGAAAGGATTTGATAATTATTATAGAACTGAACAACTAATTATTGAAACACAAGTTGTCCAAATGAAACTTTTATTGCACTGGTAACTATGGTGTATTTCACATGTTCACGCAGCAGTAATTTTAACTTAGAGGAACTTGCAAAATCAGTAATATTCTTTTGCCATAAGAAACCGAATCTGCTTGATAATGCGATGTGATGATGCGATCTCTACGCTACTTTACCATTTTCTCACATTGCACGCTACGTTGCATTGTCTGGTAATCCAATAGAGGTATTTGTATATGTACGATGCATATTTTCGGATAATCAGAACATTTTCTAATACAAACAGACCACACCCCCAATTAGTTCGAATTAGGGGGTTTTCTACTGTACCTCCAAATCGCTAAGTTGTTGTATATGAGGTTAGATGAATAAAAACGTAAATATTAAATTAATTTCTCAAATAAAATAAATTCATTATAAAATTGAGAAGCGTATTCACCGTTTTAAAATAATTTTTAATCCTGTACATTTTCAAGCACACTCAAGATTCATGTATACATATGTATCCTTGTTATCACTTATTAATTGCCCTCTATGTAGTTGTGTGTATGCGTGCATTTGTGTGTGCATGTGATAACTGTCATACTCCAATATGCGCATAGTCGAGATAAGAGGCACATTACTTTACGTCCTATAATTTCCCGAGCTAGTGGTGGCAATGGCATTCGGCCATTTCATGATAAATGGTAGTATGATTATGACGGTGAATGATGATAGATACATTTTAATGGTTGACACTTTGTTCAGAAGGATACGTAGTCGTATAAAGAACCCATCACGTTCTCTGGCTGCCCGTATTTGGACGTTGCTCGAACCCCTACGCCACCAAAGCCCGTCTTCCATACCCGTGAACCAATTAATATTAGTTTACAATTAACACTCCAAGACTAGTTGTGATACCGCGGAATATACGAGTTCACAGTGATTTGGGGCCCGACGGTGAAGATTTCATAGAGACCAGTTAATTATCTGGGACAAATATCCCAGATTAAAATGTGCTTGTGAAAGCACTTGTTAACTTTTTGTACGATTATTTCTCTGCTTATTTGTCATTTCAATTCATAGTGATGTTCCCTTCCAGGTTTGGAAGAGCTACTCCAATTAGTCCTAGTGTGAACCATGCAGCTCGAATTTAGAGGTGGTTAAATGATGAGGTTACGTTAGTCCAATGGATATAAAGAAAAATATATCATTTAAATTCTGAAGAAAAAAAGAAGGAAAAAGAAAAATACATAAAAGACATGGAAGACGAAATACCCAGATGGGTGTCAAGGTAAAAATAGAAAATTGATGAAATATCTGAGTAGAATATTAAAGATGAATTCGACAAGATAAATTCCCAAAAAACTATATTCTCACCACAATCCCGCGCGTCGACTAACGCTTAGTAGAATGGTGAATTTATAAAATCCAAACACAAGAAAAAGATACAAGTTGGTCCGTGCAATCTAGTCTTCTACTCTTACCAAAAATAATTGAACATGAAAGGTTGTTTAATTGGATTATACATCTGCAAAACAGGAAAGACTGCTTATAAAACTTGATTTATACGTGTTCTAATATATCTCTAGAACGCATGAAGGCATTTACCCCAATTTTGCAAAAACACTTAAAAGGCCGAAAAAAAAAATGGTTCAAGATCACGGTTAAAAAAGTTATTCCTAAATTTGATTTGATTTTACATAATTCGATTTAATTCTGCTTAATGCAACTCCCTACGCATTTAGGTATTTAGGGAATTCAGAGCAACGATGCGATCCTAGTCGTGATCGTTTCAGAGCCGGTGGCAAGGAGAAGCGGGCCTGCGTTCGATGCGAATGAGGAAGACCAGGCGATAAGAGAAGAACTGCAGTGCTGTGGATGCGGTGCAGAGCGAGCAAGGTGAGCGGTGAGGAGCGGGGCGGCACGGAGCGGGTGAGGTGGGACGGGGCGGTATGGTTTGGAACGGGGTGGGATGAGTGGGATGGGGAGTGTCGGGGTGGGACTGGGTGGGACGGGTTGGGACTGGGTGGGACTGTGTGGGACGGGGTGGGACTGGGTGGGACAGGGTGGGACGGGGTGGGTCGGGTGGATCGGGTTTGGGTCGGGTTGGGACCGGGTGGGACCGGGTGGGACCGGGTAGGACCGGGCGGGACCAGGTGGGTCGGGGAGGAGCGGAGCGAGGTCAAACACGATAAAGAAGGGCGAAGCGGGGTAAGGGATATAGCGGAGGAGGCATGGCAGATAGAATTAATTCCTTTCCCTACCTAAAAGATGATTGTGATAAATACCCGCGCAACACCGGGTTACTTCAGCTAGTCGCGAATAAAATAGCCCCAGACGCTGCCAGTTCTCCTTACTCGTCAGAGCAAAAAGTCTCCGGAGACGGACCTCGCTTATTGCTGGTACTTTAATGGGGATCTTATCGACCCTCTTCACGAATTCCCGAAGCTCTCGACCACAATCCTTTAATGTTTAAAACGAGTTTAGGCACCCGCCTTACACTGCGGTCCCCCTCTTCGTCCCCCTCCACTCCCCCGCCGAGCGTCGCGGCGCGCCCCCCGCTGCTCCGCTGTATAGGAGGTGTTCACGATGTGTCGTGGGGTTCTGCCCTTAAAATACTACAAAAGGGGAGTCACCCTTCCTCCTCCTATATCCCTTCAACATGAACTTCCCTCCGCCTGAGTAATATTCCCAGGATGACGTGGCTACAACTGTCTTGTTATCGGTCTTAATAAAATATTCTTAAACCAAAAAATGGGGTGTATTATGTACTTGTTAACATGAGGGGAAGTGTATTCAGAAATCTTGAAAACTGCGGGAAACAGGGAGGGGGTTAGACGCGAGGGAGTGCGGCAACAGTTGGCAGCGTCACGTGAGGGGAGCGTAAGTCGGAGCTGCCTGTTTTTTATTCGCGTGTTAAACGAGATTCCGCACCGCCCTTGACATCCTCAAAGTAACGCGCCCTGACGGAACGTCAAGGTTAGACATAAAGGAAAAGAACTTATTTCCAAAGTAACGTATCTTCACCTCCATTTGTTTTTTAGTTTTCTAATTATCAATAGATTCTTAAGACGCTTCTATAACATGCGGCCAAAATTGTGATTCTGTGTACCTGTAATATGCTTATGTTAATTGGTATCCGAAAACTGGTGAATCCTATCTTGAACTTTAAGGTTAAGTGTGATTATTTTAGCTACCTTAAACAATATTTTTGTGGAGACACTTCACTTTAAAAAAATCTCTTTAGTTCTTGTGGGTGTGATCGGCATGAACACGAGTCCGATTCTTCTTCCGTCCTATGAAAACTACCGTTTCGTATCCGTTTATCAACGACAATATATAATTAAAAAATTTTACTTAATAAAATGAGCATTTGCGCAATATTTGCACAATCAGTTTATAGTATCAAAATTCTCAAGTGATAAAATCCAACATGACAACAAGATGTGTAAAAAAGTTGCCCAAAACCACTGAAATTACAAGTAAACAATTCTCGTTCATCAATTTGCCATCTTTAATTGTTTTGTATTCTTGATTATTTTAATGCTTAGCAGTATAATTGTGATAGTTGCTATCCATTCTATTGCAAACATATAAATAGTTGCATTACGTAAGATTAAGGTTATAAATATCTAAGCTTGCATTAAAAGTAGATATTATTTCGTACTTTGATAAAATATAATTCAATTTGAAAAAAACAATTAAAACAATATAAACTATTCGAGCTTTTATTTATTTATTCAAGCTTTCAAACATTTCGCAGTTCGCGTGATGTCATTCATTTATTTCCACGCATTTGCTTCTGATCTAATATGCTTTCAATTTCAAAGCATTTAGGCTTCACAGCCATTCAGCCTCTATACATGGGTACTTCCTAGAACGAAAATCTCAAAATCTCGCACCGTCCTCGGAACTATAAATAGAGCTTGGCTAAGACTCGCGACCCTACACACCCTGATACTTGAAAATGAGCTACATTCTCCGTATTGGCATCGGGACACATGTGTTGAGCATTGCATTATTTAGCAGAATTAGCGTATATTTTTGGACAGGCTAATCTATGTAATGCACCATTACTGCTTGGAGCCTTTTCCACCACTGGAGGGGCTTCGCAAATATCCGACGGGCTCACGTGCCTGCCGTTTGAAGAAAACAGCCTGCCGCTTCAGGAAATCAGCCTGCTACTCGAGGAAAACAATCCAACGTAGTTGTATGTCATCGGTAATCGTATGTTCCACCTTTGGAATATTTAGCAAATCGGGACGAATATTTCGGACTGGCCAATCAGACGTATCCTATTGGTCGGTGCCCTCCCGGCCTTGGCCGCGTTCCGGAAACGTGGCGGCCCATCACGTGTCCGCCGCTTGAGGAAAACAAGCTCAGTATCTCGGTTGCAGGGGGGCGTCGAGCTTAGGCGCGCGTCGGACCAAGAAATTCTTCTCGCCGCACGTGGCGCCAGCGCTCCGCCCCTGACGCACTTCCCGCCCCGCCCCGTCCCTCCCCTCCCCGTCCAGCGCCGCGCGGCCCCGCCCACGCTTCCGCGCCGGCCCCATACGTCAAGCGGCGACCGCAGCCACGCGCCGCGCGTCAAGACTGCGCCACGCACCCGACGCACTCACGCACCCGCGGCCGCACGCAACTCCTCCTCCGCCTCCTCCGACCCCTCCCCTGCTCCAACGCGCCGGAAACGTTTCCTGTCCCAAAAAATCCTCAGCGGCCCGCCCGCTCATTTTACTTTCCGGTTTAGCGTCCCTCGTCGTGCGGTTCCCACTGCACAGTGGATTCCACTTGTCCGACTGCGCGTACGAAAGAGGCGCGTTCTTAGACGTGGACGTTGGGATATTCTAGTTCTTTTTCTCCAAATTCACCTTTCTCTCCCCAATTTTATACCGGGTTCGCCGTTTTGTCTTGATGCTTCTTTCAGTCTGTCTATCTTTTCATCTTTTTCAATCTTTCTCTCTTCTTTTTCCTCCCATTTATTGTTTTTCTTTCTCACTCCCTCCCTCTCTCTCCCCCCTCTCTTCCTCTTTCCGCTCCTCTCTCCTCCTCTCTGGCCATACATTTTCCTCCTCCTTCCGCCTTTTGAATTATCCTCCCTATTTACATTCTTTGCATTTTTTACTATTTTATTGTGTGACTTTATTCAGCTTCTCATTCACTGTCATCACTTTTCTCGTGCCTTTGTAATTGTCTTGTACATGTCACACCCACGTTTTTATAAGCCAACCCATTCGAACTTCATTTTCGTCATGTCAACCGGTCTCACTTTCTGCTTCTCCCTCTTTATCTCTCTCTTCCTTCCTACAATATTCCATTTCTTTTTTCTACATCAGGAAAATAAATTCCATTTAACTCTCTTTCTACATCATCTATGTCATTTAATATTTTATTCCGTGTTTGATTATCTTTCTTTTTCCTCAAGCTCAATCTGTAATTTTCTTCCTATATTCATGCCGCACCCTCACAGATTTGCTGAATTCAGTGACGCTCCACCCTCCGTCACGGAATTTTCCGCTGCTTCTATTTATACCCGAAAGGATATGCGTGTGCGTGTTTAAGTCTCATTTGAACGCGTTTCCGCCTTTACTTGTTATTACGGTTATTTCATTCACGGTACAATTATACGATGCTACGCAGTACATATTCAGTCGTAGTTACGGTATCGTCTTTACCCTCACATCAAATTTCTTTTCCGTATCTTTTCCCTCCTTAATACTACGTATCTGCACATATTTATCACCACATGCGGGTCATGCCGAGAGCCAACCGATAAAACGGAATTACGTAGATACTTTTGAAAAGAGAGGTACGTACCTAATCTTCCTACTAAGTTCGCGAAATTGGTGTAAATGAATTAAAAGCTTCTTATGTTCTTTTGCGCAATATTTATTGTCGTGTGAAAGTCTAGCCTTATCGTTACAGATAAAGAAACACGATATTTTCCACGTGGGATTGGTTATCTTAGATTCCTTCGAGTTCAATATCAATGATTATCTAGCACTATTCCTTAAACATTTTCGGCTAATTAGTACATTATTTTCCACCATAAAAGAAAATACGTGATTTTTATATCTGTTGCTTTACAATTTATTTACTAATGTGTTCAGTTATTTGAGGTTTAGGGAACATAAGATGAGACCTGTGGAAAACTAATATTTTTAAGTGTTATGTGTAAATGAGGTGGAGAGGAACATTGCAGTCAAGCTGGTGTGTGTTTCGTGCATACATTGGATCACTCTTCCCTGATTCACAATTGGAAGGTGCCTTTAAAAGGTGTTTCCTAAGGTTGAATATCAAACAAGCAGATCTATAATTACCCTTTCATCGTAAATCATCTTTCAACCTCTTCATTGGCAAGTACGACTACACTCGTTTTTTACTACCTGGGTAAGCTTCAGCTTGAAGATTTTCGTTGACGACAACGGTCAAAGTAGAAAAAACACATCTCAAATCATACCTGTGGACTCACTTTGCGTATTCTTAAACGAAGATAAATCAAGACGCCTCAGAGACATGTGCATCGAGATGCGTCAGTGCTGTGAACATTGTCCGATACATCTCAAAATCCTTGACTGCGATTAGATTGTACGACGTGAAATCGGAGAAAGGAAAACAAAAAAAAAAAAAAAGAATAGCGAAGCTGTCAAAACACATATCGCCCATGCACAAGGAATGTGATAAATCAAATAAAACTTCATTTTACTGGATAAAGGTTTTATCGTGAGAGGAACCGTTTATTTTGCGGTCGAACTCAAAGAGTTTACTCCATTTACCGATGTCATGGTAATGGATAGATGGGAATTTAAGTATATATAGTAAATCCATAGAATTCACTTCCCGCACACTGTATACCAAAGAAAACCCTGAACGCCTTCAAGGATAGTCTGGATACTCAAAATTTTATGATCAATTGAATGATGCACTCTCTGCGTCCCACTGTGTACTAACTTTGTCTCTCATAAATGTACTATCTGTGACATAATTGTGATTTAATTATAACATTGTTACTCTACGAAAGTGATTTATTATATAACTTTATAACACCGTTGTAAAATATGTGTACAACAGTTTGTTGCTGCCATTAAAAATTATGGTGAAAAAATTGATATTCTCTAAACGTATTTTTTTATTCAACTATAAAATGACGGATTGTGATGTAAACCATTTTCTTGTGAATCGCGAAGTGCAATTTTCCAAAACTCGTATTTTAAAAAAATTTAAGGTCGCATCAACTTCTAGGTCATTAGCGACCACTATTGCTTGTAACGGTATGGCAACTGAGAGGATGACACGATATGATGATGATTGGGTGAGAAAGGACGAACACGATACAACCATGAGGCGGGACGAGGCGGGACTGGAACCCGCGATCCTTCGGTCCAAGATTGCTACGGCACTACTGCCTTAGCGATCTCGGCCATCCAGATCGGCCAAAAGTCTTTGTAACACACATTAAAATGATTTATCAAAACAAATTATTCATTATATATTTATTTATTAGCGTCAAAACAGTTCAAAATTGTGTGAGAAACACAATTCACTTAAGTGTGAGATATGCTATTGTAAAAATGCAATCCACAGAATTTATTACAAAAAGCTGGAGGGTAGGCAAGATTTGAGGCATGGGCGAATTTCCTCCGTGAAGTTAATAATATTTGAGAAATTTTCTTCGTCACAAATTACCAGTGATTTTTGTTTCTAGGAAGCCCCCCCACCCTTCGGTTAAACATTAAAATTCGTATCTGCCATATAATTTAGCAGACACGTTCTGTTTTATATATCTGTGATGTGTGGGTATTAGTTGGGATGCTCGTAGGTTTTGAAACTTGGTGATGATTCGCGACCTTAAAATAAAAGGTTCTCACTGATTTTCATTGAAAAATGAATTATCGACATTGTTGGATTTATCGAATGTATTTCTATCGGTTGTATTATTCTAAGATGTCAATTCGACTTACGGACAATGTAATTATTTCTATCTGCACATGTTCATTTTTTTAATTAAAAGGTTCTATCTGCTATAATTATGGTGACAACGTCTTTCCAAGATCTCATTTTTGACTAATACTCCTGATTAATGAATGAAGTATGATTTAAGATTGGGTAATCTCTTTAAAACCATGAAATGGCAAATTTAATGCAGTTCAACAGATTTCCATCATTAAAATACTGTTTTCTTTAAGGGAATTATTGTTTTCCTTTGGAATGTCAGAAATGTTGGATTCATTATGTTCGCACGCCTGAAATTACAAAGTTGGCCGTAGCACCTTATAGCATTTTCATAATGTGTAACATGCATATGAAAATAAGATTGTGCGAAAGTGATATACAGAAATATCTTGAAGATTCTCGATCAGAATATTTTCCCCGTAGTTCTGAAAGTACTAGTCTTTGACAATGATGGATTTCGTTACTAATCATTCACATATAGAGAGCGTAGAAATGAAATACTCCACCCCACGACATTCTCGCATTCACGAAGTTGACAACCTTCACTCACAAATAGAAGAATCTATGTCCCGCTGTGATTTTTGGCCAACTATTTTATTTCTTCATATTTTGCTTGCTGTGAAGAGAAAATTTTTCACGTCATGCAGCTTTAACTAAAATAAGAGTTCAAAGATTTCTACAAAAGTAGTAAACACTTACGGTTTAATCAAATTTAATTTTCCAAAGTTGCACAACTTAATTTTATACAGAAAATAGGTAAAATGCAGTAGTACTGAAGCATGGAAATCAACAATTTATTTCTGCAACTGTTCATTGAATCCACATTCCTAGATATTCAGGAGAAAATCCACGGTCGCCGTATCCAGCTCGCCGCATTTTTCATCATTATTGTTTGTTTTTTGGCACCTCAAGCAAACTGCATGTTCTAACTGCATAATAGTAAGTCAAAAGTTTACTTTCTATTTTCTAATTGTAAGCAAAAGTTCTATACGCAAAACTACAATTAAAATTACTACACTTGCAATGCATATTTTTCTCTGAAATTGACCGTCAAGAATGATAAGTTGACATTTTGACATTTTGTCACTTAAATTAAAACCTCGACTTCAAATGCCTCTCCTGAAAAATTTACTTCAGTGCTGTTAGAACACTTTTATTTTAAGATCGTGAATTATGCAAAAAAAACTTTTTGTTACCACACTACTCATGATTTTGATGGAAATAATTCATCATGAGCAGTTCAGTGCCTTATCGGCAACGAAGCTGCTGACGATGTTTACTAGTCAAAATTGTGCCTCGTTTCAACTCCAATCTCGGTTGAAACTGTCAGCTGCCGTCTGGTGATCGGGTGTTCACCTCATTGTTCGTCGTCGTCGTCGTCGTCGGGTCAACCTCGCGGCCGAGGATCCCTCAGTTTACTATTGCTACCTAAATACCGCAATAGTAACTGGTGACTGCACATGAAGGAAGAACAGGGGGGCTTGTGCTGCATACCCCGCCTGCTGCTACAGATAGACATCCTAGGGTCGGTGGCACAGCTAGCTGCGACGATCGACTACGGGTGCCTATCCTTGAGTAGCGGTTATGAAAGAGGAATAGGGAAGAATGAAAGAAGAGTGAAAGGAGGTGATAGATGATCGTGGACTATTGGAACCATCCCAGCATTCGCCTTTATGACCGAGGGAAACCACGAAAACCCCGGTCAGGATGGCCGGCCCGGGAATCGAACCCGGACCTCCCGATTGCGAAGTCAGTGCGCTACGCACTGAGCCACTTCGCTCGGTCCTCATTGTTCACGGAGAGGACTGCGGAGGAGACTTGGACTTCCGTAAAAAGTGTGACAGTGTTGGATTTCCGTAAAAAGTTTCTAGTATACACTTTGCTACGTTCAAGCATTCGAATTTCAACAACACCGCTATTGAAAAACAATACCGGAAAGTATTAGGCTATTGGTATTCCCTGAATTCGGAGCTTCATTTCATGTATTCGGTGTTTCATTCTCTAAAATATTGATGTTTGCATTAGAAACAAGTATTACAGAATTTTAATTTCGAAATAAATTAACACTACCATAATTTATATTTGTTCTAGGGTTAAAGTTGCTGCTTCTCAGAGGCTTGGAAATTTAGAACGAAAGGAGCAGGTCAACCTCAATAGAATAATTTATAAGAGCAGAGGAGGGACTGGGTAAGGGCCGGAATATGGACGGATTTTGGAGCATAAATATTTCACTTTTCAACTTTTTTCATACAAATCTAGAATGCTTTTGACGAAAATATTCACTACTTCGTTGCTTCGCTGTGCTCTGTTTGGGAAAGGCAAAATTCCTGAATAATCTGGTGCCATCGGGAGGGAAAAGTTGAGGTGTGTGTGTGTGTGTGTGTGTGTATGTGTGTGTGTGTGTGTGTGTGTGCGTGCGTGTGTACGTTGCTTGACATTAAGAAGAAAAATTCTAACCAAAACCCCAATTATGTTATTTCATCATCGAATAACCCTTCATAAATTAACAAGAAAAGAATAGCACTGAATTGGCGCAGGGTATTCGAACTGCTATATCTCAGAGGCTTATGTAATGACTAATGTAACTAACGCAATAACTAAGGTAAACATCATTCAAACAATTTACTGGAGCAAGGAGGTTAAGTTCAGAACTACGGGAGAAATCTTCCTGGAATAAAGGAGTATTTTTCCCACAGCTGAAGCGTGCTCTTAGATAAATATCTGTCTTTGGTGTTCTCTTTGAGTAGGACAAGATCTCTCTTCTTTTACAGAAATTAAATTTATTAATCCAATAGCATTCCGTGGGAAAATTCTCAGCTGCATATACTCCGCCACACTCGAATTCGGCATCAGAAAAAAGTCCAATGCATCACTGTGATTTTATATCATATTCAGGACATGCTTTTATATCATTATTGAGTATAACTTTCCTGAAATTAATAAGAATATAATTATATAGAATTGCAGGAGGCTGTTAGAACTGCTACTTCCACAGGCTTAGAGATTTTAAACAGAACACAACTGGCAGACCAATGAAAACATCAATTAAATAATTTATTGGAGCAGTGCTGGGACCGGGTGGACAGCGGGGGGGGGCGGGGGTTCGGGGGTGTCCTTGCCCCCGGCGTTGGGGGCTCCGCGTCGGTCGGGCGTCCGCGCGCGCGTGTCCCGGGGCCCCGCGGACAGTGATATATCGCGTACGTTGTTCCACTTTGTGGGGTCTCGTAGTTGCTTCCCGCCGTGTTTGAGTGCGCCCGGACCGTGACAGGGAAATTACAGCCGCCGCTGTCCGATGGTTATCGTTCTTAAGTCAGGTAGCCATCTTGATTAACAGCTTGTAGTCGGAAGAAGCGAGTCTCCTTGCGACCCCCGGCGCCCGGCCCGTGGCTGCGCAACGACTGTGCACTTCTCGAGACTGGGCGTCTTGAGACTGAGCGACTCGACACTGAGCGTCTCGAAACTCAAGAGACTCGGGGCTGAGCGTCTCGAATCTCAGCGTTTCGATTGTTTACAAGTACATCAACTTATGGTCATTCATCCCGTTAAAGCATTCTACGATTTGTCCCATGAGGTGGCGGTTATCCTCCCTAATGATGGTGAGATTCGGCCCGACCTCCACGTCGAGTTGCAGAGTACTTCCTACTTCAAGTATCTCCCACAGTGGGGCACTGGCCCAGCCACCAGCCGGTACAGAAAAGAGACAGACTAGACTGGATGTAATATGTACGAAAAAATGACGCATGTTTAATATTTCGGTCCAGGTTTTATCCAGTTTGACTACTGCGCACCTGGCGTCACGTTTCGTAATTTTCTCTGGTTTGTTCTGTGTGTGGTGCGATTTGTTCATTCCGTGCAGTTTCGGGAACGTTCTGATGTGTTGAATTGTAATGTGAAGTGATTGATTATGTAGTGAGAAATAAAGTATGTACTGTGTTCTCATGTCGTTGCGTTCCCTTCTCAGTCCTAATATAAACTAACTTAATTTGTTATCATAGATGCGATGTTCAAATGTCTGATATTTAGGGCTTTTTGCTGCGTCCGGAGAAAGTATTTTCATCACGATTACGTACAAAGACAAGAAATGTCCGTGTCAAACACTTGAATCACTTTCATCCAGTTGCGGCACCGAAACATAACGCGTAGAAATGAATCATAACGGCTCAAGGGGTAAAACGGGCTTAAGGGGAGAGGATAAGTCAAGAAAGAAGCAGGAATGTTGGTGCACGGTGCGTGGCCCGTTTATTACGGCACCGCTACGGCATTGGCCTGATTGTCATCGGAGAAATCAAGAAAAATTTCTTGAGCAGCTGGTCTCTACAATGCTCCTCCATACAGAGACTGAATTCGACATAGGTATCTAGCTATTATCGGAAATCCGTTACCGTCGGGATCGAATTCTAGGTCCTTCCAATCAAAGTAGCTACTGAGACAGCGGCAATGTTGGCTCTGAACTAAACTCTGTCCCCGAGCTTCTCGAGATCGAGTGTCTCGAGAGTGTGCGTCTCGAGAATGTGTATGATCTACGTGGCGCAACAAACAAACTGAGATTGTTCAGTTGAAAACCCGCACTCGTTCAGGACGTGACAATTTTGAACGTAGAAGTTTGTGCGTCTTCTAGCAATACCTCATGAGATACCTTACACGCACAATTCTTTCTCCTTCGTGAAGAGGCCTCTTGTGCTTAACATGTGTTCTTATAGAAGTGCGTTCTTATAGAAGTACGTTCTTATAGAAGTTCGTTCTAACAGAAGTTCATTCTTACAAAAGTAAATATGAGGCGTTCTTTTGTAAAAAGTCTTTATTGTTGCATGAAGCTTTTTCGGCCGCATTGCGACCATCCTCAGAGCAACCGAAAACATTTTATGCAGGAATCATAACTTATGACGAAAGAACGCCCCATATTTACTTCTATAATGATGTTAATGTCATAAACACCACACCATTTTCTGCCATCATGATGTTCGTTCACTTGCAGATCATACTTTGTGGGTGGTGGGCAGTGCGAGTCGAAACGATGTCGCATCGCGCAATACTACAAGATTCTGACGCATTCATTCACGTTGTTCTCGCTCTTATAAACGAATGCCACTTATTCGTAACTACTATCATTTTGACCCAGAAAGAAATGTACAAAGTAAGTTATATTGGAATATCACTTCGATGAACATGATATTCCGGAAGAAATTAAAAATGCTTCGTTGTGTTAGAGCAAAATAACGAAGCTACGTAACAAACAATATTACTCGGGCTACAATAATCTATAACAACATCTATAACAAAATATACTAAATATTTAGGGGTAAAATTGTACGCTGCATTTTCGTGGGATATTAGCCTAAGAATCCAAGGAACTGATTTTCAAATAGAAAATTAAAATTCAAATAGTACACATATTTTCCACCAGCACATATTTTCTAGTATTGTTTGTACGGCTCTGCAATAGTACTACTATATGAATTTGCAAAAGCATTTTCCATCAGAAGTAATTATTTCCTGGGACGAGACGCGCACTCCATCGAATTTACCATTACACCACGCAATTGCTTGGACATACTCACTTTTGAGGACTCTTAAAAAGCTAATGTTCGCTTCCATTGTTACTTGCGCCAGTTTTCGTAAATTTACAAAGCACAACGAAAATTAGACCTGCGCTATTTCTAAGTATCATTTGCAACATCCATGGAAAGAAATTAACGAAAAAATTTAAAGACACTCATGATATTTTTTTATTTATAAATTGCATTAACTACAAGCACATATTACATCAAAAATGCTCTTTTTTTTAAACAAGGACTATTCTATTAGCACAGATTTCATTTAGGCAATAATCTTCAATATTAAACATTTGCAATGTTAACTATTTGGAAGCTTTGAAAATACAAAGAGTTTCCCGAAATGGAACCACATAAGTTTTTTTATTACCTCCCGTTGATACACACGAAGAGATAATTTAATGAAAACATTTGGAGCCATATTTTAGAACGTAATTATTTAAAAAGTGTCTATATTTCTCGCAAAGTTACGCTTGCACCAGCTACTCATATTTTCGAAAAATTGAACATGATCTATTTAAAGATCTGTCTTTAAACAAAAGACTCCATTAAGGGGGAAAATATCTATCTTCAATAATAGTACGTGTACCGTAAAAAGACGCAAGCAAAATTGAACTTTTCTAATTTTCTAAAATTTTCGAAAATGAGACAAATTCTTTTAGCGTTCTCTGCGCTATCTGAGGGCAAAGATTAATCTAAGAATTTGGAGCCTTTTTAAAGAAAATGTTTAAAAAAAAGTTTGTTGAGAAGTCATTCAAAAGAACCCCGAAAATCAAAATATACATTTCAAATAACCAAGGCCTCCAGTTGGCCTAGATACACAGGGGAATATGAATTTCGGAGAAAATCGTGTGAATTGTTTAGGGATGCGCTAGTGTTTACCACAGAAAGACAGATGGACTAACAAATGGACGGAAGGGCGCATGAACTGGCGGATTAGAGGATGGATGGACGGACAGACAGACGGACGGTCACAGACAGACGTTTTGCCGACACAGACTTTTTTTTGTATCAAGGGCCCACAAAACATGTAGTCTGACTACACAACGTCATAGAGAAAATAATTTACTGTATATAGGAATAAGATTCATCCAGTCTTTCGTTACCAGGGTCCTGCAATAAGAGTTTTTCTCTTGCAAATTCGCCGATATCCAACGTACTATTACAATATTTTCTTTGCTTAGGAAGTAATGCGAGATAGTCACTTCTTCTAAAATAAAAAAAAATAGTGGAGTACTTCCTCCATAGGTGAGCGATTTAACATCCAAGAATACCATCGTATTTTTATTTCAACTAAACATTCTGAGGGTGTTTGTGCTACTCCGCCATCACCTCGATCTCATCTAAATTGAACGGCACCTCAACCCTCATTTGAGGTTCGGTGAGTCTATATTTTTTCATTTTTTAGAGGAATTATTTAGGTCAACTTTATCACGAACCACACTACTTAAACTTCTCTACTGAGCTGAAGATATTTGATGTCAAATTCAGCAAAAGAACAGCATAAACGTATCGTAATTGCAGGAATAGTTTCTAATAGACACTAGAGCGCTTTTATTGCTCCTAACGGGACGCCAATTCTAGACACTCTAATTGCCCCAGGAGGAGATGGTCACTAGGAGGAAGTGATGTGCTCAGCAGCTTGTTTCAGTGATCTCCCTCACTGCGGCTGTTGGCACTGTTGGTTCTACGATACCGAAGTCAGCTTCTATTAAACCACCCGCCAAGGAGTTCGGCACTTCCGCAATCGACCTTGTCGACTTCAATGCAACTACATCGTCATACTGGTTATAAGCAAGTACGAAAACTGTCCGGCAGATAGGTTCGACAAAAACCTTTCATGACATGTGCGAGAAATAGAATTTAACGATAATATTGACAAACGTAGATATTTTTTAAATAGCTGTTTATCCATATTAGAATATTTACTCAGAGAATTTTTCATCGAAAATAATGTAACGTTTTGCAATTTACAGTTGAATGAACAAATACTAGAACACACAATATTTCCAGAAATTGATTCAGGTTAGAATTCAATGACAAAATATTCAAACCTATATTTATTAGAATATATTAATAATAATTATGCTATGAAGTTTGAAAGCTTGGTAGCAGAATACACTAAGTTAACATTACAGAACTTAACTTCACAAAATTTACAAACTTTACAAATGAACGTGAACACTTCAACTTGTAATCTTTCATAGCACTCCACTTCACCACACTTCACTTCACCGCACTGCGAATCACTGAGCTGTAATGTCTTTCTTACACACTCATTTCCCTCAGTTTCACAACGTCACTGCACATAATTAATAATAATAATAATAATAATAATAATAATAATAATACTTAAATGATCATAGTTAAAGTACTTTTCAATCGCATAACGGTGAAAACATCTCTTTGAGTATATTTTCACATAGAAAAACAAATGAACTTTAAATAAAACATTACGAAAATCAAAAAGAATATAATGTTTGTCAATTCTCGAGTATGAACTACTTTATATATTTATATATATATATATATATATATATATATATATATATATATATATATATATATATACACTGAACTTAGTTATACACGAATATTGAATATGACTTGCTCGTAAAGTTCTCTTTTTCATTACTTCTCACACCTTACTCATTATTTATGGCGCTCTTAAATTCATTGTTTCATCCGTATTTGTACGATGTAGTCAAATATCTACGGCATCTACTTAGTTAATGATGTTCTGTTAATTATTTTTCTCCTTCGTTTTCCGAATTTACAATTCGAGGTAATATAATCTTTATCGACGGTAGATTTACCATTGAATTAACTTTTTTCCACCATAGCGTAAAACCAGTAAGTATTTAACCATTAAATATATAGTTAAATTAAAATGGCAATATTTTATTTTAATTCACAAAACACTGAAACCGTTCTTGTTACAGTTATCAAGTGGAGAACTGAATATAATAATAAGGGTCGAACTGTCCTTTACTCAGTTGTCAAATTGCCATGTATCTGATTGATATTGAAAAAAGCAAAACAATGACTGGCGGGACTTTGCCGAACGCATGCGTGTTAATCCCTGAGCAATACCTCTTTTCGACATGTTTCAAACAAATGGGGTATTTTATTCATATTTTATTATTAATGTATAATTTTAATACGTATGTATTAAAGGTATGAATGAACGGAAGACTCACCAATGATTTAATTGAATTATTTTTATCTAAACCTTACAGTATTTACTGCAGTGTGTCAAACTTAATTTATTAATTAAAATTATTTTGTTTATATTTACGTTTTTTTAAATTAATTTTTTATCTTTATCCAATCATCCGAATTTTCGCATTTGTGGATCAGTCCGTAATCTGGTTTAATTTGAGTAATTTGAGTTCTACTGTTCCATAAATGACAGGTATCTAGAGTTTTTGTTCACGACATAGTTAATAACTAAATAAATACTCCTGGACATGAACATCCTTAGTCAAGCAACGCCCTAGATGTTGATACAAAGATTTTTTGCATAACGCTAACGAGTGTGGGACTCATAATTCTCGAGGTTCCAAAAAATTTCCCTTGCTCGCCCAAGCGACGTCAAGTCGGGTCCGCGTGCGGCGTCCCTCCCTCCCACGCATTTCTCATCTTCATTCGCCTTCCCCACTCCGCTTGCTCGCCTCCCCCCCCCTCCGTTCACCGACACCGCCTCCTGTCCCGGCCGCTGTTTCCCTGCTCACGATAACGCCCTGGCTGGCGGGCGGCCGCTGCGAAGTGTTTAATTCGGATGAATTAAATAAAAATAATTTTCATTTTAAAAATACATAGACTTAATTGTAGCTTCGGGAATGTTAATGGCGGAGCCGAGCGGCAGCCAGGGCGTTTGTGTGCAGATGAGCCGCCCCCGTCCCCGCCCCCGCCCCCACCCCGGCCACCGCCACCACTCCGTCCCGCTCTGCCCAGACCCGCCTCCCGCTCCGCTCGCGCAGTTTCTGGCCTGGCGCGCCTTCCGACGTTTTCCTGTGGCCCGTGGAGCCCTCCGAGCCCACTGTAATCACGTAGCCTATTAGGCAAAGCGGTAAATTTCGTAGTCTACAAGGCGAAGTGACAGGGCGTCACGAATAATGTAATATTTCACGAGATTGTTTCAAGTGAGACGTAATGAGCGCACAACCAGTTGTGTACTGTATCATTTTGCCTTGCATACTAACAGAAAAATTGAATAAAATTAAAATTTCCACGATAATTGTATATTATTAGCCAGATGATTCTAAATTTCAATATTTCAACTTACCATCATATCGATGTCTTGTGGGCAAAGAACTCCAAAATGTATGTGTATATTTTTTTTACATTATGCTTTCGTAAATAAAACTTTTGCAAATAAAATCAGGATAACGCATTTTTAGGGGTGAAGCACTGCATGAATTTGGGTAATTCCCTGACATCATCAAATCAATATTTCGTTTATAAGTAAACTTTATCAGTAAACGCGCCATTGTGTTTGTTAGATTGTTGTTGTTGAAGTTGTTTCTCGCGAAAATATATTCAGATGTTCCATGATTGATATTCACGCTGTTCTTTACTTACTGTAGCAACTTAAACGTTTTCGCTTGTCCCATTGGCGCAGGTGAATGTATAAGTATACGGCAATGGAATCAGATACTTCACTGTCAGTGTGTTAATATTTAATATAATATTTATGTGTGTGTTTGTGCAATATAGAATACAGTAATTATTAAGTTCACAAATTATCTCATTTGAGATGATACATCCTCTTAGATATTTGTCTTCTATGTTAACTTCTTCAAGAACCTCTCCGTCATGAAATATATTTTCAACATGGAACTGAATGTATAATTCATGAGTGTGGAATATATATCTTATATTATAGTATTTTGTAAATCTTGATAAAACAAGAATCTAAGTGATTTATGTAATGAGCTATATGTTAATTAAAACTCCAAAAAAATGTATTCTAAACTACAAAACTACAAAAGAAACTTGTTACTTACTTGAAACTCTTTACTTACTGTAGCTACTTAAACGTTTTCGCTTGTCCATTGGCGCAGGTGAATGTATAAGTATACGGCAATGGAATCAGATACTTCACTGTCAGTGTGTTAATATTTAATATAATATTTATGTGTGTGTTTGTGCAATATAAAATACAGTAATTATTAAGTTCACAAACTATCTCATTTGAGATGATACATCCTCTTAGATATCCATAGAAACACAAAAAAATGAAAAAATTAAAATTAAAAGAGCAACAAGAAGAAAGAGATTTAATGGGTGTAAAATACAAAGGGATATTAGCCACTGTAAAATATATTAATAAGCAGTAACAACATATTGTCAGCGTTATTTGGTATTTAAGTTACCTGGGACCTTTAACTTTTAAACAATCACTTACCCTACTCCAATTTTCTCTTTACTTCACACAAAACGAACACTCTCTGGAGACTCAATACTGTTCGCATCGGCGTAACGTTCACAACCGCATTTCATTTCAACATTAACACCCATTTTGGATATTCACCTCTACCACTCACTTATAGACATCACGTGGGGGTCAATTTGTACTGTATTTCAAGCTCTTCAGAAAGACCCATACAAGCGAATATTTCATGAGTGTAGCTCATGTCATGTAAAAAGCTTACAAAATCTCGGAATCATGTATGTATATATGAAAAACGATAAATATAAAACCATTAAGGTAGTAAATAATTACTGCACAACGTTATATCAGATTACTGACCCAACAATTACAAGTTGGAAAATTCACATTAACAGCGAAAAGGAGGTAGCATTGGAGTGAGTGTCAAAGACAATTTAATCGCTGAAAAGGTATTGACAGGAGGCAGTATCCTACTTAAATTGTTGAACATTTAATTGTAGTATCGCGAACCCGCAGCTCTTTAACTCTCGTCTCCCTATTCCCGGTTCTTCTCCACTTCTCACGAAACCAAAACTCTCTTGAGATGCACCATTGCCCGCATCTGCGCAACCTTGCCTCCCCTACGACCCACTCAACTGTGCACGACCGCGATGAATAATACCGTAAATTTCAACCGCATGAACGCCGGGGCCTTGTCGGACTTCCGCCACCCGCGCACTTGTAAGCGCCCATGTGGGGCCAATTTGCGCTGTACTCGAAGCCCCTCAAAGAGTCCGATACAAGCCGTCTTCCCCGCCACCACCTCCGCCACCCCCTTCCTCGCCGACCTCTCCCCTCGCCGACCGCCCTTCGACACCTGTGGCTGCGTCCCCTCTCTCGGAAGACGCGCGGTCGCCCCGATAAAAAGGGGAACTTTAACAATATTGTGCTCACCCCACCCTTATCAAAACCCCCCACTCGCGCGCTCAAGTATTCTAATGGACAGGAAAATTGAATAAACTTGAATGATAAATGGTTTTCCAACACCCCTTCTCCCGGCTTCGCGGCTTCCGAGGGCGGAGGCGGTGCGGCGGGGGCGGCAGGGGGGCGGGGGCGTGGAGACCCCTTGCAGGAAACCGCCCCTCGCCTGGAAGAGAGGGCGGTCGCGCTTAAAAAGGGCAGCGAGTTGGTGAATATTGAGGACGCGCAGCCGGCCTCCTTCCCCCCTTTGCGGACGCGCGAGGCGCAGAGGGTCGCCGAAGGAGAAGGAGATGGAGGAGGAGGAGAAGAAGGAGGGCAACGAGCAACGAGCAACGAGAAGGACAAGAAGAGGAGGAAAGAGAAGAAGTAGGAGGAGAACATGAAGATAAAAAAAAGAAAGAGGTGAAGAACAAGAAAATATTACGAAGAGAACGAGAGGAAAGCGGAGAAGGGGAAGAGGAAATGAGAAGGAGGTGAGAACGAGACGAAGAAAGAGAAGAAGAAAATGAAGAAGGATTCTCTTCTTTCTCTTTCTCCTGTACACTTCCAGGTCGGTACATATAATATGGAATAAAGAAAAAGGAGAAGAAGAATAAAAGACAAGGATAAAAAGAAGAAGGCGGAGGAGGTGCAACATCAGTAGGAAAGAAGGACGAAAGTGGAGGCTGAGAAGGGGGAAGAGAACTAAGAAGAAGAAAAGAAGCATGGAGGAGGAAGGGACTTTTAACAAAAGGATTTAGGTGGAGAAGAAGGAGGAGAAGAAGGTGGAAGAGAAACAGAAGAAGAAAGAGTAGTAGGAAAAGAACGAAAAGGAGAAGCGGGAGAAGGAGGATGTGAAGGATGAGAAGCATTAGTAGAGCATGGGGAGAGAAGAGAAGGAGAAAAAAGAATGATGCGTGAAAAGAGATGGAGACAGAGGCAGAGGACATGCAATTAGAAACAAAGAGCCCTTGGCCACGGCGGTGAAGATTATTGCAATGAGAAAAGGAGGTGATAGCGGATGTGAAGGAAGAGTAAGAGCAAATGAAATCGGCAAAATAACACAAAATCAACGGTGATTGAATGCTAAAGCTGTCGCAGTTACCAGGAGCAATGCGGTGATCGGCTGCTTGCGGTGCGGTATCCGCTGCTTGTGCACTTTGTGGGCGAACGCGATAACAGGGCGCAATTAGAGACCAAGAACCCATAGAAGCGGCGGCAGTGCCAAAGATGAAGCTATACGAAGAAAAAAATGAGGAGTAAAAAGTGAGAAGTCAGGAAAAGCAGTGTGGGAAAAAGTAAGGAAGAGGAACCGGTATCGAGTTGGAGACGGAGCGAAGGATGAAGTTGAGGTAGTTGGCGCGGATAAATTGAGGCGGTGAGACTACAGGGCGATGATAGAGGAAACGGAGGAAATTGTATCGGTAAGAAAGGGAATGTGAGGGTGCAGAAAGGGGGACAGGTGGAAACTGAGCGCCAAGAGGAGAAGAATGGATAGGCAACGGAAATTAAGACGAGAGTCGAACGTAAACACTGGGAAAGAAGTGGATATCAGGATAGGATGACAATGGGGATATAGAAAACGACGATGACAATGACAATGGTAATGGCAATGAAAGAGATGAAAAATGATTTTTAACTGACGTCTTTGAACTGATTGAGTGTTGACTGATGTTTCCGGGCACGCCAACATCTGGGAAATTAGTCCCCTTAATATAGTGAATGATTTGTGTTCCGGGAAGTGGCGGTGATCCTCATGGGAATGTCCGGCGTTGGCCCTACACTCGACTTGCGGAGGATTTCCTCCTCTAGGTATCTCCCCCAGTGAAGCACCGCCTAAGCCGGGATAAGCTGTTTCCCGACATGTGTGGAAGTGCAATGCATGCAAGTGTATGTATGCGTAAGTAGGCCAGTGGGAGAGGATAGAAAAAGAAGAGGAAGAAAAGATCGCGCGCTCGTGTGTTAGGGTTCTGCTACCGCATTCGCTTGGTATTGATTAACCACGAAAAACTGGCGACCAGAGCAGCGGGCCGTTCGCCAGTCTCGAGACAGCGATTGAATTCGACCTAGCTATCTTGCTCGCGTCAAAAATCAGCCACCGTCGGGTCTCAAATCCAGGACTCCCTCGTCAATGTCGCAGCAGAGGCAACGGTGATGCTGGCTGTGCGCTATCTCGCCGGTCGCACGCGGTCTGTGACCCGCTTGTTAGGGTACTGCTCCGGCATTCTCCAGTCGTCGACCAGAGGAACCACGGAAAACTACCGATCAGAGCAGCCGGTCGCTGGAATTCTCCAGACAGCGAGTGGATTCGACCCAGATGACAAGCTGGTGTCGAAAGACTTGTCACCGCCGGGGCTCGAACTTAGGACCTCCCGGTCACAGTGCAGTGATATCACCTGACGCCTTGAGCCATCTCTTCCGGTGTCTCCCTCGTGTCCCTTCACCCTACACCGCTGGCAGCCATGCAATGGCTCACGGGCGCGTATGAGCGCGAGTGGCGCGTGCGCGGTGCGACCCAAGGGCGCTCGGGGAGGGGAAGGGAGGGTGGCACCTCCAAGCGGGCGCACAGGCGAATGGGCGCGCCGCGCCGTACCGCCGCCCCGCCTCGAGAAAGGGTGCGCCCCGCGACCTTTTAACCCCCTCCCGAAGCATATGCAAAGGGGGAACGGTATTCTAATTGGTCCAGATCGCCGCTCGCGATTTGCCTGCGCCTCCCTTCGCGTGGGGGGGGGGGGGGAGGGGCGTGCCGGGAGGGGGCAGGGCCCGGGCGGGACGTGTTGCATTCTTCATACCTCTGAGTCTCCTTTTATTATTTACTGGTGGCCTGTAGCAGCAAAGATGGTGCTGAACAAAATCACTCACAGTGAGTTTTCAAAAAGTAGCATGCACACTGTTCAAGAATAAATAAAATACCATAACATTATAAAATGGTGATAACGTACATAATTTGGGTATCTTAGTACTCAGATCTCATCCTTCTCTAACGTTTTACCCATTTAAATAGCCATTGTAGACACGTAGTTCACGGGATTCGTCGCTTATGAACAATGAAACAGTTAGCGAAAGTTTCGATATATATGCCCGTGTTAATTAGAAAAACTGGTTTCTTTAGTTTAATGTCCCATTGATGCCTTTCTGGGTTGTGTTCCTTATAGACACATTCCCGATACAAGCGATCAGGTCTGTGTTAAAAATCATTAAACCGACACGATCCGGACCCGTTGTACGTAATGTCCATAGTATCCTTAAAACAAGTGCAGGAATCGGTCTGATTTGCAGTAACGGGAACAGGTGACCATGCGAGGTTTGGGATAATTCCATTAAATTGAACCAGCGGTCTCCGTCTACCTTCATATTGCATTTCGACATGGTGTAAGCGAAGAGTTGCTCGGATGTCACGCTGTAACCGCGCACCTCGACGGTTAAATTGCTTTGACCGTCGACAGAAATTGCCGCGTTATTGAAATCACCATCAATATAAAGTTTTGTTCATGGTAATGAGTTTAACTGAAAACCAAAGCTAGAGTTTGTTTTGTGACATGCTTTCCAAATATTACTAAATACACAACAGTGTTATAGTAATAAACAGTGAAAGTCTAAAAAGCAAAGGACGGTGAATATACAAATGTCTTATGAATATACCAAATACGACAAAGTGACCTCACACATTGAAGCTAGAGTTGTACTAATTCGTCTGCTCGATATTCGCGAGGTTTTATTACCGTATAACCAAATTTTGGACATCATGGTTGCCGTTTCACTTAATCCAATTTTATTGTATTTTTCTCACCAAATAGGAATTTATCAATTATTTTGTGATATCTGCATGAATCACAAGAATATTATTCAAAAGTGTTTATAAGACGCAAGTTACGTTAACAAAACAGCATTTTTACATTCTCCCTACGTTGTAGAGAGAAAGTTATGTAATAGTGCGCGAAAAAAAACTTCGACTTTTCGGCAGAAATCCTTATTACAGTGCCCTGGTAACTAAAAGTGGATAAATCCAATTGCTAAATTTTGAAAAGAAATCTCATATCACGTAGTGTAGCCAGAATCCATGTTTCTGGGTTCTGGTAACGAAAAATCGAATTGCGACAAAAGGCCTGTCTGTCTGTGAACAACGCTAGAGACTAAGCCGTTCAGCCGATTTCCTCCAAAATTGATGTATCCCAATCGATCTGGCTAATATCTGGGCGCCTTGAATTTGAAAGCGATATAAAGCCCCTGGATCATTTTCCAAATTTACATGGCTAACATGGCTACATCGTCTTCAATTAAGTTTTGTTGTTGGATAGTGTGAACGACGTTAAACAAAATAGTACAGGTCTCACGTGCGTGGAAAACTGATTTTTCGAAAGCAAAAGTAAAACAAAAATGTTGAGTCTTCCTACAACAAAAATATTAAAGATACGCAAAAATAGATTTTGAAATAAGATCTGAGTACATTTCGCGTAATTTTACCTCAAAATACGGGGAAGAATGTGCAATTTAGAACCACTAGTTTATTTAGTCATATATATTATCTTCATAGACAATTTGAAAATAATGAAATGAGATTTTCTAGTGTTTCATAAATATTTATCGTCATGTATATCATTCAAGGTTAAAACGTTTTTCATCCACAATTTCCTTCTCGTACCAAATAATTTTTTTGGGTCGCTGAGAATCCAGAATTTTATTTAATAATCCAGCAAGACGTCTTAAAGCACGATATCATGGCCATAACAATCACTTTCCAAACCACATCACGAACATCAGACGGTAACTAAATATATCCAAGAACCCATCAAAGCTGTTTCCAATTTCTTCCACTCTTTCTTTTTGTCACACAAATCACATCTTAACTTAAGAACCAAACCGATATCCCCTTCGCATTCAGTTTTTCGCATCCACTTTTTTCCGAGACACCTCTGGATTTTTTGCACGGTCAACTTGCGGCAATTGACGAGAGCGAGAGGGAGGGGGCAAGGTGAGGGGGAAGGGGGCGGGGATTTCCTCCGCGAGCGCGACATCCAACGCCACGAGTGGTATTAAGAGGCGGGGCGGCTGGTTTCGATCAGTTCTGCGGTTTGGGGTCGCTTTGATCTCAGCGCGACCGCTCCTGTCGGGAGCTGGACGGACGGCCGCTTCGCCGCTGTTCAATTATGATATCTCGTTCGTTACTGCTGTTGCAGCGGGGGCAGCTCGTACGAAACCGTTTGCGCCCCTCACTATGCCTCGCGCATACCCGAACAGGCCGGGCCGACTCCGTACGTTATGGCATAAAAGAGCCGCTTTCCCATCGACGAGGTCAGCCGTGTTGGCGTGAAGTGAGAACTTGTTCGGGTTTCCCACGGTGCGCCCAGATGCGGCCGAAATTGCTCAAGTATTCGAAGCAGAAGTGCTGACTGGGAAAGCTTGCTCTCCAGTCATTCACGAAATGTCTGGTCGATTCTCTCCTTTAAAATATCGCTAATGGCGATATAAAATTGGAAGTCTTTGATGAGGTAAATTAAAATCATATTATTTTTTCCTTGTTGGTATCCCATCGACATATTATAATCTAGTTCGCAAAATCCCATGCAAATAATATGATTAATTTTAATCTTGTAGTACACTACGAAAGGATTCCAGTACCATAGTCCAAGTGATCCAATTGAAATAGTCCAAGGTTGTCTCAAAAATTTGTCTTAGCAACAAAGGTTACATCAGTAGACTTTGCTTTATTTATTTTAATGCTCCATCGTGAGGAATAATGAACAATGCTAAATAGATTATTTTTGTCATTGATATTAAATTATTAAACTGAAGATTTACAATACGTACACGATAAGGGTGTTACATTATTTGAAACCTAATATTTAATCAGTAAGAGAGAGCACGTGATATGATAAGAAGCTCAAGATAATGTTGCATAAGTATTTGGAAACTGCATACATTCGGTGCATACTTGGCAGATCTGGGTTACACAAGCAGGAGAAAAAGGGAAAGTTTGAAAGGTTGAGAGATAAATTATGTTGCTGATACGAATGAGTTATAACTCTAACATAATTCAAATACAAATAGACGCCGTTAAAAGCAAAAGCAGCTGAAATATTGAGCGATACATTAAGAGTTATAATAAAATAAAATTATTTTCATTATTTCTGATGGCATTATTGTCCAGATCGGGCCTTGGTCTAACTTTTGCAACCCTGCCGTAGACTTTCACATTACATGGATTAATTCTTTCATAAGAACGTAACATCAAACCGACCCATTACATTTAATTACTTACTGCAATTAATTTCATAGACAATGTTACATAGTATTTAACTCCAAAATAAACAAATTGCAAATAAACATTGCATATCAAATATAAAAAAGAGATTCCGCGAATGTGGTAGATAAGGTATAGGAATTTTTTTCAAAAATCCACGGGAAAATTAATTTCGTTTTTTTTCTCCCAGTATTGTCTTCGCCGCGGAAAAGAACCTCTGGCCTGTATATCATAAGGGCGGTAGTCTCCAGGACGGTACCCCGGATCCGGGTTTCCTGGGAGCGATGTCCTTCTCGATCTCCGGAAGGAGCCAGCGACCGCCCGAGGCTGTGGCTTCCGACTTCCGGGGCCGGAACGGGGAAGAGCGCGGGAGAGGGGGTGGAGGGGGAGGATTGGGGACGAACGAAGAAGGCGGGGGAATCGGAGACAGAGTCAGAGGCAGAGGCCGGGGTGCGGACCCAAGGCACGGCAGGGGGTAGATGTGAGGGAGTACGAAGTCGTGGGTGAAGGTGAGGGAATAGAAGGGATAAGTTGGGTGTACGAAGGACAGGAGACAGCGGGAAGACATGGATCTGGGAGGAACAGAGTCAAGAAAGGTGGGAAAGAAGAGAGGGTAGAAGAGTGAGAAAGAGGGGCGGGAAAGAAGGAGAGAGGAAAGGCGGGAAAGAAGGAGAGAGGAAAGGCGGGAAAGAAGGAGACGAGAAAATAACGGTGTGGAAGTAGAACGTGTCAAAGAGCGGGGTAGAACGGAGGGGAGGAACGGCGTCCCCACCCCTCGTGACGGCGTCGCAAGGCTGAAGTCGGGGGTGGGACGATCGTACGATGGCGAGAGAGAAACAGGCGGGCACGCGCAAGCGATAATTCAGTTGTCGAACCTAGGCGGGGAAAAAGTTTATAAATATAAACATAGCTGGAAACTGCGGTGACCCCAAAAGAAGAGCAACTGCACGGCTGGAGCGGCGCAGCTCGGCGGCGGAATGAGATAATGGGCCCGGTTTTTACGGCGCGACGCCGCGGCGCTGACGTCTTCATCGCCTACGAGGCGTAGCGCCCGCCCGGGCGGCGGGTGCGACGGGGAGCGGCGGCGGCGGCGGGGGTGGCGGAGTTGTGGGCGTGTTTGCGAGAACGGCGGAGTTACCGGAGCAGTGGGATTGTGGGGACGGCGGGGTTGCGGGAGCTGTAGGTTGCGGGGACGGCGAGTTTGAGAAGACGGCGCTGTTACAGGGGCGGCGGGGTTACCGGAGCAGTGCGATTGTAGGGACGGCGGGGGGTTGCGGGAGCTGTAGGTTGCGGGGATTGGGGGACGGTGGTTTTACGGAGTGGTGGGGTTGCGGGTGTGGTGTCGCAGAGCGGGTGGGGGGAGGGCGGTTGCGGGAGCAGCGAATATACGGGGTTTCGGAAGGCGCTTCTGGACAAAATTCATACATCTCACCTAGTGAACTAGAGACGCTACGGCAGCATATACTTTCTTGCATTATTTGTAACGACTAGGCAACGTTATATTATATGAACTTGCAGTAGGTTATTTTCCAGCCAACAAATATTTTTCTCCGTGCTGCGATTCTAACTCAAATTCTTAGGCCGGTAGCAGACAAGCGCACTTTAATAGACGTTAAAATGCGTTCGTTGCAGAGTTTAGATATGAGAATGGAGTATGGCACACGAAGGGGTTGAGAAACGTCCGTTGTGTGCTGCTTGAATGCACAAAAAAGGGGGTCATTGAAAATACAGAAGTTGTAACGTCCGTTACACGACGCACGTGTGCCCGCAGTCTTGGAGTTACCACGCCTGTCACATTACCCCTTCACCATCAGTGACATTAAAAGCAACCTTCCTGACGTTTCAAAAAGGTGAACATTTGCATTAACAATTTTTAAAAATTTAGAGATTTTTATTTTACATTACTTCGAGATCTATTCAAAGAGGTTTCATTAAGAAAAATCACTAACATTAATATTGTAGTTTTACAATGTTAATTTTTGTTCGCAATTTTCCAAAGCAATGCAAGAAAATATGTGTGGTTGTAGAGTAATTGGTTTATGTCTCTTTGGTTGTTACACAGCAGTTATTTATTTCTCAAAGAAACAAATAATTATCGTCATCATTCATAATAAAACGTTTACACAAAAAGAATATTAAAACTTCAAAAAGCACCCGTGAGTCCATTCTAATGATAATATTCATATAAATGCATTTGATATGATTTTGATAAATACTGCCGTTTCAAATAAAAATTAACGTAAAAACGATATGTTTGTGAGATTGCTCTTCCTCGCTCTCCCAAACACACACTCACACTCTTTTGGACACTCCCAAACTAGTGGTGCCGCAACAGCATATCGTTTCTCGTAGCGGTTTCAAAATATTCTTATACACCACTTTTTATCCTAATAAGCACAGTAACATTAACACAATCACTCCTAAAATACAGAGGATATATCTGGAAATCCTTATAAAGAAACTGACAATATTTTACTCTTCGAGAAAATTAGGGGTAGCATCCACAACGCGTTTCGGGGAAGATTTAAAGAATCTACAGAGGTGATCAACAGCTCCCTCCATTCTTCGCGACGAAGCAATTGGTTTGGAAACGATGATCCTGCTAGAACATTCTGTAACAGATCTAGAAAAAACATGTTGTTTTGGGTATTTCAAGGAACCTCTAGTGATGAGACGCTGTGAGTTACTAAACAAGCTTTCCACCATAATCTGAAAAAAAAGCCGAGAAGAAGAGTTGCTATAACACATTTTTGTAATTTTTTCTTTTATTTCATTTTAATTCTTAATTGATAGTTTTTCATGTACTATGCCCAAGGATGAAAACGGCGTTTAAAGTATGTTTAAATTTTAATGTTATTAATAACTAGCATAATAGAAATTTTCAACATATGACAATACTTAATAATAATAAAACCTTAATGCCTTTATTAAGCATTAATTGTTATTAAATTTGCCGAAGTTGTTTTTAATGCCTCTTTTATATGTCTCTGGTAAGACTTGTGCTTCCTACTTATACATTTTAAACTCTTTTTACCATTAGAGATTTTGTTGAATCATTGTTTTTTCTTAGATTGATTCTATTTAATTCTTGCATTTTACAATGTTATTCTAAATTTTGTATTTTAAGATGAAAGAAACATTTGCAATTTTTTAAATCTGTTTTACAACACACCTGAATATGCGACGAAATAAGTAATTTAAAAATGAATTGCTTGATAGTAATGAGAGGATATCACTGTATGCAATAATATTAAACAGATACACAATCTTTTTTGTCTTCCTTTTAACAAGAATCAATAAAATATTTTTTCATGTTGTTCAGATAATTAGTCACCCCGACAGCGAATGAATGAGAGTCCCCTGGTTTATGCTCAACTCCTCTAACCACTGAGCTAGCAAGACGATTAATACTTTGAAATGTTTCATGATTATTCTGTATGCCCCTTATTAAATATGATGACATTTGAATAAAATTTAAGTACTATTTTTGTTACCTGTTCACATTCTGTTTAAAATTTATGAAGGAAAGGAACTCCAAGAATCAACATAGCTTATATCCAACACATTAGGAACAAAGACGCAAGGATACGAACATTTTTACGAATTAATGGACAGTCATTGGTGTCGGTTCACTAACAACCACTTCTGAGGTAACCGGAAGGTCTATGGAGTACATTGGTAAGCCGCGAGATATTTGAAATGTGATACTCGAGACTGCTCAAGATGAATGTCGACAAACCACGTGGTCCAAATTTCACGATACATGAGCAGTTCTCTTTCCTGTCAGAGTGAACAAATTCAGGCGTTCTAGATACGCTTTGCCGCTCAATTTCAACAACGGTCCCATATGCATGACTTCACATGGATGTTGGCAGCAGACGATCTATCCATTATGACCCTGTGCGAAACTGAGTTCTACTGCAACGGTAACTAGTAGCATTAAAAATAACAAATTCGTTTGGTAAAGGTGTCAATATCCACCGCGTTGGACGTCCGCTCTCAAGGTTCTCAAAATTCAAATTTGGTAGGCACCTCTAGGAATGAATCGCCTTCACCGCAACCGAAGCGAAAATAGGTGGCAATAATCCCCACAGCCACAACACCAACTTGATGTACCTCAAAATTTGAAGGAACATCTCAGAATAGCATTATTATTAACTGTTTAATTCCCTGGCTATGTATATTTTCTTGCTTTCGCATTAGTGAGGATATGCGATAGTTCTGAACACAACCCACCTCTCACAAAACTCACTAACATACCGAAAGGTAAATTTTTAGCAAACTACAACCGAAATAATAGGTTAGTGAATCAAACACGCCAGTGCAACGGCCTCCCGTTTGCAGGGCCGTGAATGGAGAGGGGCTGCAGGCGATGGAATGACTCCGCCGGCGGGACGACGAGGCGCGGGCACGACGGCGGCAGCGGCGACGGCGGAAGAAAAACGCTCCCGGAGGCCTGGAGGCGCGCGGGACCCACGGACGGTGGGGTGCGGCGGCGGCGGAGGCGGTGGTGGCGGTGGCGGTGGCGGTGGCGGTGGCAGTGGCGACGGTGGTGCCGGCGGCGGCGGCGGTGGTGGTGGCGGCGGTGGCGGCGGTGGTGGAAGGGGTTGCGGCGGCGGCGACGACGACGGCGGCGGCGGCCGCGGCGGCGGTGGCGGTGGCGGCGGTTGCAGCGGCGGTGGTGGCGGCGGCGGCGGCGGCGGCGGTGGCGGTGGTGGTGGTGGTGGTGGTGGTGGTGGTGGTGGTGGTGGTGGTGGTGGTGGTGGTGGTGGTGGTGGTGGCGGCGGCGGCGGCGGCGGCGGCGGCGGCGGCGGCGGCGGCGGCGGCGGCGGCGACGGCGGTGGCGGCGGTGGCGGTGGCGGCGGTAGTGGCGATGGTGGAGGCGGTGGCGGCGGCGGCGGCGGCAGCGTCACATACCGCGCAGGGTTTTTCTGCCAGCGGGCGATCGGCGCGTTGCTGCGCCTCGCGTCGCGCCGTGCCGCGTCCGGTCCTGGCGGGCCGCGGGAGAAGATGGAGGTCGCGAAGTCGGAGTCGCTGATGGAAACTTCTGGACGCGGGCTCATCAAGAGGCGCGCAGCAGCCGCGGTGACAAAAGGCAGCGGGAGGGGTGAGGGGAATGGGAACGGGAGGTGGAGAGAGCAGTGTTCACGGTGTTGGTGTTGGGGGTGATGGATGGTGGTAGTGATGGTGGTGGAGGTGGGGGTGGTGGTAGTGGTGATGGTAGAGGTGGTGGTGGTGGTGGTAGTGCTGCCGCTGGTGCTGGTTCTAGTGATATTGGACGTAGTGGTGGTAGTGGTGGTGGTAATGCACGTAGTGGTGAGGTAGTGCAATTATTCGTTATGGTCCTCGTCGTAGTGATAAAGACAGTAGTATAGTAGTGTCCATGGTGTTAGTGCCGTGTTCGTAGTGGAAGTGGTGTCAGTGGCAACGACAATGGCGGGAGTGGTAGCCGTGTTGGTATGATGCTAGTGAAGGTGCTATTTGGTTTTCTTACTTTTCACAGCTTTCTTCTGAATTCAGTTTTCAATTATGCATTCGGCTGTATCTTCTGCCATTGAGATCACACTCTTCTGCTATTTTCTCCATTCTTGCTGTCACCGCAACGAGTATTTCCATTTAGATATTGCGCCACCTATAGAGGCAATCGCTTGGCACATGCGTCGAAAGCGGGTTCAAAATGGTGCGCACTCACGTACATCGCATGGACATTAATGACATTCCCATTGTTATTTCTCTTATTATCATTGTCTTCGTCGTGGCTGTTGTTGCTGCAGTATCGATGCAAATACCGAATTGCCGATGTCGATGTCGATACAAGCTCATCAACATAATTCGCTCAGTTATATTGTCTTTACCAACATTTAATCTGCGTCAGTTTCTGAGGATGTAACCGTCGTCATCCCAACTCTATCTTATTTTTCGTCATACGCATGTGTCGCTGTAATTCAACACTCTTGTTGTGATATTACCGTCACTACAATTCTCGTCTCGTAGATATCACCACGTTCTCCACAATGTGGATTACGTTAATTTATGTGTGACAGCTAATTCCCATGTTATACCTTACGTAAATGCGAATTGTCTGGACCTACATTAATCTAAGGGATAATAGGGGTTAATTTCCGTGCCTGGTCACACAATTCCCAAAGGTAAATTTGAAATTGAGAATGGAAATTGCGAGAATAGATAATTAATAAAGTACACATACTTATAATATTTCAGTGAAATGGGAGGTAAGGAAATTAAGGAAAAACCGCACTTCTATGAAGAGAGTGCGCTAATCCATCCGGGCACCAAGATTCGATTTGCTGTCACATGAAAAGCAAGCATTTAAGCTCCAGGATTACAGAGAGAAACTATAATTTTTAACCGCCACCTTTTCTAGGTCATTACAATACTGTTGTCTTCATTTCAGTATGGTAGTGGTACATTTTGAACTTTCATTTGCACATTTGAAAAAATAATTATCAGAGAAGGGGCAAAAGAATGCAACCCGGCGTGGATCATGTTTCTCATCAAATTTTGCTTACCTAATGTACAGGTCGAAGACATAAAAACAAACTATCCAAACCAAAGGCAAAATGCAGCGTCCGTAACAATTTTTTAATCTAAACATACATATTACCGTTTTAAAATGCATGTAAATTACGCGGGAGAAGTATAAATCTGCACCATTTTTCTTCCGTTCTAGAATTCTTTCTCCATTCTTTTACTATAAATAGTTGAATGGTGAATAAAGGTACAAACAAAGTTAGGTTAGAAATATTCTTGAACTAAGTATTTCCCTCCCGAGATATACTCGTAGAAATCTTAATTGCATTGATAAAATTAACTTCACATTTTATTCTAGTATTGCTAACCAAATACCAACCCACACCAATGGTTCTACTCCTAATACAACTTGCAAAAGGAGAACTCAACAAAACGTGCGCATAGTGAAGCTGCATTAATGTCCAGAAGCAAAACAAGAGGCCATTATTTGCTCAATGAATCAGGGAGACTAAATGAAAAACTTGAGACATAGTGTCATTGACCGAAAGCTGAAGTAAATAACTTGTTACAGTCAAATTTTGTCTTCTAAAATTGTAGTGTACAAATGTTTACTATTTCATCAGATATCATTCTTATAGTAAGTAATATTGTCCTTTTTTATTATCAGCATAGTCTACAATTGTATAAAAAAGTTATGCAACAGAAAATATTTTACTTGGCCCTTAAATTTGTGTATCAATTTTAATTGCTTAATGCCATCTGGCAATGAATTGTAAAATGTTTTGTGGATTTCTTACAGGGAACTGTTTATATTGACACCTTATTCATATGTTTCCAACAGCGTGTTTTGTCATTACAAATATCTGCCTACTATTAATCAAAACCAGTTGTGACAATAACTACACATTCATAAATACGAAAGAAAGGTAATAATAGTACGATACCAACCTCAGTGAAGAGAGGTTTGCAGGAATCTCGTGGATGGTATTTGCTAATTATTCGCATACTTGTTTCCGCAATCTAAATGTTTTGGTACTATAGAACATTCTTCCACAGAGTATTATAACCCGAATACGCTTTTGGATAAAAATGCTTCGATTTCCTGAGAACAGTTTCTAAGTTCATACAAAAACCTCTCTAATCTTTTGAGAGAAGATCCAATGGCAGATAAATTTTAATTTCATTTTTGTCGCATTTTTTAAAAAAGTGACATAATTATTGCACTTTCATAAATATCTAAAAATAATCCTATGCAAAACGAAGCATGGAAATTGTGAGTCAACGGATGTAGCCTTTAAAGGGAGGCGCCCATTTTTTTAAATAAATAATCTGGGAAGTCATCTAAACCGGTCTAATATTTATTTCTTAATTTCAGAGTTTCGCAAATAATCAACGTATCGAATTTTTTAGTAACGTATCATGATGAACTTTTATGTTTTAGTCCCTTCATGATATCCAGAGTAATTATCAAAAAGTGTTGGTTGAACAGACTTGGAGCATCTACCAGATCGCTCACCTCTTTGGTATTATTCTTTAAAACAACATTCACCCCAAAGTTTCGAGATTATGCGGTCTCATTTTTTAAATATTCCACAGTGTTTTTGATTTATTGATAGGTTTGAAAGTATTCCAATTATTTTTCATTAATTTTTGCCCATATTGTCTCCTTCCTTAAAGTGTTTTTGTATTTCCGGAAATGTAATCGCGCGCCGGAAAATGGCGAGTTTTCGATAGAAAAGCCCCTATCGCCGGACCCTGGTAACAAAAACGTAGATTATCTTGTTCCTAATGTAGTAAATTACTTCCTCTAACACGTTGTGTAATTAGAATCCATGTTTCGTTGGTCCTTGAGACAGCAAAATCGATTGACGGCAATGAGATTTTGGCTGTCCGGGTGACACCGCGTTGAATGCTGGGTTGCGTTACCACCATCCTAAGGTGGTCTTCCTCAGGGCTGGTCTGCGCGAGGAATACCACGAAAAGATTTGAACTTCGGCAACCCAACCTTCAACGCGGCGTCACTCAGAAAGCCAAAATCTCAACTCAGGCCGCGGAAGCCTACCACTTCACAAAACGTCTGAATATTCGTTTCTCGTCAAAACTAGCGCTAAAACTGTTCAGCCGATTGTCTCCAAAGTCCATATTCCTCAATTACAATAAACTCGATGCCCTCTGAGTTTGAAAACGATATTTTGATTTTCGAGGATACTTTACATTAAGACTGAACAAAATTACCAAATTTTCTCAAACATGGCTCTAAATTTTTCGATTAAACTTAGTTCTCCGATAGTGTAAAAGACACTTAACCCGGGAGGGTTCGCATGTGAGAATTTGAATCCCAGGGTTTACTTTTTCATGTACAGTATTTTCTAAGAATATTGCATAATCTTGTGATTTTCAGTACCTTTCCCCGAATCTTTTATCTGCAAAATTGTCACATGATAGCACTCGTCAAATGATTGCAGGCTGTCAGTCAATACTCAGTTCCAGTCGAGTCCTAGGGAAAATCTATTTAAGGCAAGTAGTGATATTTATTCAAGAAATTTGAACGCAAAAGCATCCCATGAATGTGAAAAGTGTAATAAACAGTCGTATGTAAATAAGAATCATCGTTTGTAATGATTATGGGTAAAAGTTTATTACTGAAATATAAACATACATTCTCATAAAATGTACTAATGTTTATGGACTTCTTTTGCATATATTAAAGAAAAAAATTATAACAGTTCATTTTTTTTCGCCGTCTTCCCACAACTGCAATATTAAAAATGGATATTTTTCCTGAATAAAATATGTTATTTAAAGAGAGATCTTGAAAGAATACTATGTAAATTTTTTTCGAAAATATGAGTAGCTCTGCGTAATTTTGTGTGAACTAAGTCAAATGTTTAAAAAATTCGACCAAATGTTTTCTAAAAAACAGCTCCATTTTTTCTTACCCTTTCCTTATGTATGAAAGGACGAAAAGTTGGTTCTAGTCTTATTTACGGGGAACTATATTTTCAAAAATTGCAAGAAGTTAACATTTCAAAGCTACAAAGTTAAAGACTAAGACTTTTGCCTTAAGCAATAACTGTTCTAAGAAATCAGTTCTTTAGAAAAGTTCATGTACAATATTTTGAAACTATCGTTTTTGCATAATTTCTGTTTGAAATAAACGAAATTTTTAAAAATCACATTTTTCCAGAAATCACTCCAAATTTTTTGTTTTCATTTTTTTTACAGATAAAAAAGTGTCGCTTAAAAGAGACAAGTCTAATTTTCGTTGAACTCTCAGAAATTTAGGAATATGCAAATTTAAATAATGCAAAAAAGTATGTACTATTTAACACCACTATTTTCTTTCGGGTCAAATATCGCTGACCCAACCGTTCCCTTCTTCATCCTCAGATTCTGTACTGCCCCATCCACCGCCGAACCTTGACTCATCAAACACCTTATGACCACCAGGTTCATGCGTATACCGATTGCAGCCCGCGGTCAACTTTTCCTAAACTGTTAACCCCCCTCTCCAAAAAGGCATAGCCCCACTCCATCTAGTTGTTTTCCTCCTTAGTACGAGGATTGATTTCTCCGTTTCCATGTCCACCTGTGTACGAAGTTTTCACTGGGCTGGTGCGATAACATATATACACCCTACTTATGAAAACTTAAACTAAAATATTTACTCCTTCTTAAATACAGGATGAAAGAAACGAGATGGCGTCGGGCTATGATTTCTCAGGTAAAAAAAGGGAAAGGGGACTTGCTGGAAAGATACGATGAGCGAAAACTGACCCCGGGATGCAAGCGATTCCCCCACCTTCACTGTTCTTTCACCGTCCGTCCTTCCCACCGCCTCCTGCCTTGTACCCCATTCCCGCTCTCACCGTCTGAACTTGCTCCGTGCCCGTCCCCGGCTAAGTCGCCGCGTCTTCGCCTCCGCGTCACAAGTCCTCGTAACTGTCCTGACGCCGTTTACACCATCGACCCTCTCTTACAGAGCCGCCCCCCCCCCTTTTCCGCCAGATGAATCACTCCCGCTCTATCAATTCCACAAACGCCTGAATTCTGATGATGATCACGGCCGTCAGTGCCCTCATCAGCCACCCCTCTCTACCCCTTCAATAGCGATGTCCCTTTTCCCACACTATCCACACGGCCGTTTCTACGCGCTCCAGCCCGCTCCCGGCTACGTCCACCCAGCGAAAATTCGTGCTGCGGTCCTACCCAGTGAATCTCTACCCGAACAGTTTCCAACGATATCAATAGACGCTGTGGGGTCTCAGCAACCGCCAGCATTTTGACTCTTCCAACATATTCTTATGACCACTGCCTTTACTGTTTCTTCGCCGTCACCGCCCTCTCCCCTGCCATCGCACCACATCCTCGCCACCGCCGTCCCGGCTTGCTCTACCCCGCTCGCCACCTCGTCCACCCTGGAAATATCCCAGGTGCGGTGCCACTCAGTGGAAAGCTAGCACCCGAATCATCTCTGCCCGAAACGTTTCCAAAGACATCCTTAGAGTCGCGCCACCTCAGCCAAAGCCAGCTCCTTGAAACTTCAAACTTATTCTCATGACCGCACCCTTCACTGTCCTCTTCGCCGGCACCGCCCTCTCCCCTGCCCTCGTACCATATCCTCGCCGCCACGCTCGCTCCGCCCCCACGTCCACCCCGCGCCTTCGCCTTCGCCGCCGCCGCCGCCGCCCCCGCCTTGTCGCAGCGACGGCCTCCGCTGCGGCGCAGGCGACGGCGGCGGTGGCTGTCGACATATACATAGTCAAGGAGGTGCAGCAGCGGCAGCCGCAGCAGCCGAGCCGGCTGTGTTGTTCGCCAGCCTGCTTTTTGCGCGGTTTTTGCCTCTGCGCCGCGCCGTACATAAATCAGCGCGAGCGCCGGCTGCATGCTAAGTCCGCGGCACTACAAAGGGCGCGCGCCGCGCCGCCCCTCCCCGCCCCGCCCCGCCCCCGCCTCGCCCTCCCACTCCCCTTCCCCTGCCGCGCACACCGCGATGGCTCCCCGTCACCGAGCCGCGGACGCGGGTGCGTTCCAAGACGATACGTCCCAGTCCCGCGGGGAGCCCGCCCCTGCGGCTTCCGTCCGCACGCCCACGCGCAACAGCATGCGCTTGACGACCTTTTCTAGACCGTTTCCAAACACATTAGATAATAGTTTCTTAATACACTATCATTGTTAATGTTCACCCTTATTATAACTTTTATTTAGTCTCATGCTAATCATCCATTTTGTTTATCAGACGAGAAGTCAGTCCCTGCACTATTTGGCCGTTAATTTTTAATTATTCGATTTTTTAAAATATCCAACGAATCTCTACTTGCAGTTTCCGCCCGTACGCCCCCACACGAGAACATATACCTGGTAACCATTTATAGACGGTTTCGAAAAACATACCATCATTGTTTTAAGTATCATGCAAGAAAGCAGTCAGCAGTTTTTTTTCTGTACACAAATGCAATGAACGTACGCATAGTGACCACTTGTCGACAGTTTCCGAAAACACGGACAAATGTACAATCGTAATTAATTTTTGCCGTGACCAATTTTAATTAGTTTACATCGATTTTTTAAAAAGTATTATGCAAAGCGCCTACCCTTCTCCTTCTGAGCATGTCCCATGCGCCCTTACTCTCATCCTACGTGAGAATGTCGACGTTGATAACAATAATAATAGTATATTGATTCCTATTACGATAAACGCAATTTGTAACATTATTTCTCTTACTCATTTTGTAAACATTTACTTTTAAATATGTTTAATTAAAAAATTCTCGAAGAACCAAATATGTGTATTTGAAGATACTGGTTTAAGAAAATAGAAAAATAAATAAAAATTCTCTGATTGGAAATATTTTTCATAAATTTAGGTACTTGGAGAGTGGGTGAAGGCCAATTTATAGTAAAAAATACTTTGGTACAGAATCAAAATAGTCTAAAGAACCAATAACTGGGCATCGTGCGCAATAAAGTAAAAAAGTCAAAGGATAACGTTAATATGAATGGGTGAAAACCAGAACGGTATAAGTGACATTCTATGAATTCTGAGAAAAACGTGTTAATTTTAGACTATATTTCAGTGGCAATATATTTTCGTGATTTTAATGTACAATTAATATGCTGTGGTTTTATGAAACAATGCACCATGACTTCACAGTGATATTGACTTCACTAGAAAGATTTCTTATACTTTATACAATGCCACTTACACCTTTCTGGTTCATTCATACACACAAGTTACGAAAAAGAAAGCAATTTTCGTCTTGTCTTGAAGTATACAAAGTAATATGAGATTTTTTTTCAATCTTGATTGGGAGTGATCTGACAGATAAAATACCAGATAAAATCATGAGAAAACATTTAAAAACAGACAATATATTTGTGCTTTAAGTGATCCAAATTAAGTTTGTGATATTTTGTAAGCGAAAAAAGACGATGGATAATATAAGTCAGAGTATCTGTTACACGTGAGCACACTCATTTAACCTAATATTTGCACCAAGTGCAATAAAAAATGAAATGGAGCAAGCAATCTGAAGTTCTATGGCCATTTCGATGCCCATCATGTTCGAAACGGCGTTGGACTGCATACCAGGTGTAATGTCATAATGTAATATTCATATTGAAGTCAATAAAGATCAACATCCAAGTGACAAAAAGTGACGAAGTCATTAAACACTAAAAGAATTGCTCGCCTTAACCGTATTTAAACTGAATTTCTTTATAAAATATAAATAAAATATACGTCAACTGTCGAGCTTGCAAACAATTAATGAAACACTTCAAAAATAAAAACAAAAATCTCATCAGATACATGAATAGTGTCCAAGTATTGTCCTGCATATTTATAATTCATGCAGCACAAAATTTCAATATCTTATATTAGATTCATAACAGCAATGACTGATTTTGCACAGTTGACAGTCGTTACAGGGTCGTGACAGGTTCGTGACAGCGTTGTGAGAGCGTTGTGACGGAGATGTGACGGAGACGTAACGGAGACGTAACGGAGACGTAACGGAGACGTAACGGAGACGTAACGGAGACGTAACGGAGACGTAACGGAGACGTAACAGAGACGTAACGGAGACGTAACGGAGACGTGACGGAGACGTGAGGGAGACGTGACGGAGACGTGACGGAGACGTGGCGGAGTCATGGCTTGGAGTCTTAAAAGAGCCTTGACGAGGTTATGACGAATTTGTGACAGGGTCGTAACGTGAAACAATATAATAGACAAATTCTACAATCTGGTGACAATAATTCTACGGTCAACAGGAGTCGTGTGCAAATCGAAAAAGATTTTCAACAAAATCGCGCAAAAAGAAATCCAACAAAAAGAACGCCTACTCACAAAACCTTGAGCAGACATACATATGTAGTGTTACATTACTAAAATATCTAGATCTATCTAAACAATAGCAAATATAGGAAATATATTCTATTATTAATGACCATATAGCAGGAACTCACAATGTTACAGTATTTGAGCACAGCAAAAAAATAAAAAATGAAAAAAATACTGTTGTGACACTAGACCTCAACGTGTCTCACTGTAGCCGGCTCGTTATTCAATCAAAAATCATAGAAATATTAAGCTGTATCACTTAAGCCCCAACAATGTATCGTATTAACCCCATCAGGTGGTAATTTGATACTTTTGACATTTCAAAGCGTTGTGATAGGTCTTACACTATTTTTGACATCGTACATGTCTTTAACACCAAAAGGAACATATTCAGTTTTTTATGTGTATGCTGGTGAAAAGTTTTCGCGTCTGCATCATAAAAGTCTCAATTGACTTAATTATCGAAAATTGGAACTTGACAACATTGTCTAGAAGCTTGGAGAAAAAGGTATACTAATTAAGATGTGTAACTGATATATAAGCAATTCCCCGTGGAGAAGTAAATTTAAACTGCTTCTGCCAAGTCCATGTGCTACCGCGCTAATGGATGAGGTGATCAGGCGGAGGCCAAAGAATAAAATTATTGGAGCTGAGGCTTGTACACTAGATGCGTTTGCGGAATCGCATTAGTCACGTGATATGTACCCACATCCACAGTAAGCAACCTTCTCGCAGGTCATTGGCCTTGCAGCAGAATAGAACACGTGGAATATGGATCGGATGTGACTCTCATATGCGAAACTAAAATGTTGGAAAACCAGGTACTGCAACCGATACAGTGGTCTGAAGCACCCGAAGAAAGGATAATACATTTTTGGATGGAGAAAATGAGCAACATATACTGTAAAGATTAGAGGTCATAAAACAATCGAAACATCACTCGCATCCACTGAGAAAGAATTCGTCCAAAATGAATATTCCACTTTTACTGTGATAACATAAGAACTTCGCAATACTTTAAATTGCATTTTTAAAATTTCTCACAAAATAATCAAATTTTTCTTTCAATTTTAGCGATCACTGGCCACCTGAACTGCAAATAACCATGGGACGTGCCGTATGCGCACGCATTCAGAAATGTACCAATAAATCAAAAACCAACAAACTTATAAACAAAAGTCTTAAGCATCGAAAAGTACACATCTCAGTGCACAAAAAACAATTAAAAACAATTATTCCAATTTTTCCCGGAAAAACATTTTGAGGTAGGCGAGCACTTTATCTAAATGTAATACGTAAAACAGGAACATTTTCTAACCAAATTAAGAGTATATTAAAATCAGTTGTTTCCGGGCTTGAAGGCCGTGGTCCAATGGAAACTTGTCCATACGTTTCGCCTGCAACTGTGGCAGGCATCCTCAGTGGCGTTGCTGGCGGGGGCGAAGTGTCCTAGTTGGCAGCGCCGCGTTGACTGACTGCGACGCGTTGACTGACGACGAGTTGACGACGACGTTGACTGACGCGTTGACTGACGACGTTGACTGCGACGCGTTGACTGACCGCGTTGACTAGTCAGTCAACGCGGCGCTGCCAACTAGGACACTTCGCCCCCGCCAGCAACGCCACTGAGGATGCCTGCCACAGTTGCAGGCGAAACGTATGGACAAGTTTCCATTGGACCACGGCCTTCAAGCCCGAAAACAACTGATTTTGATGTGGAAACCGGCCGTGAAAGCCTACATTGTATGTTAAGAGTATATTGATTCACACATACGAATTAAAAATATTTCGCCGAAAACTGAACTGGTTCAAATTTGTTTAACCTTCGTGTAATTAATTTCATTCAAATTTAAAGAACCTCAATACGTTGAACGTGCCAATGGAGATTCTAAAATATTCTTCACAGAGATAACTACGTAGACAGTAACCCAGGGCCGGCGCGAGTACGATTTAGTAAATATACGTCGCACAATATGGGCATCGTTGTGTTTAGTATGTTTGCTTAGTTCATAGAGACAGATCGTCGAAAGAGGGAAGAGGTAACAGATACAGTTCCAAGCAGTATGTGAATGTTGGGATCCAACTTCTCGCAATATTTGTGCGCACTATAGAAGATATATCCTCCTCAAGGTAACTCCTCAGCAGGACACCGCCCAAGGGACGAACTCAAGACTCTCGAATGGTCTCCCGACATGTATGATAGTATTGTGTACGACACAGCATGTGTGTGAAAGTAACAGGAAAGTATAGGTCAAGAAAGAGGAAGGAAAAATCACTAGCAGACCCTGTCCCGTTTGTTAGGGTATTCTTCTGGCGTTCGCCTGGAACTGGTCGGAGAAAACACTGAAAACGACATATGAGAGCAGCCGTCGGCTAGGACTCTTCTCTAGACAGCGTCTGAATTTGACGTATGTCGCTAGCGCAGAAAATACGCCACCTTCAGGACTCCCCACCTCCCTAGGACTTCCCGGTCAGAATCGCGGCAGATGCCGTGGTAATGCTGGCTCCGAGGTAAACTCAACCGGTAAAGAAGAAGAAGAAGAAAAATAACTCTCCTCGCGTTTCCCCGCCCCACCTTGCTCCCCCTCCCTTCCGTCCCGTCCCGTCCCGTTCCGCTCGCCCCGCCTCGCCTCACCTCGCCGGTGCCTCGCCTCGCCGTTTTGTTTCGAATACCAGCGGCCTCATGTCGGCGCAGGAGCCGTCAAGGCCTTAACAAGAGGCAGCGGGCCGCACACGCCTGCGTAATGAAAGCTAATTTAACTCATTACTCAGCGCCCACTTGCCGGCGCGCTCCCCGCTCGCTCCCCTCGCTCGCTTCCGCGCGGAGACGCGACGTTTCGTTTGCTAATTACGCCGCCCCGCCCCCACCCCGGCCCCCACCCCGCTCCCCACCTCCGCGTCGCGCCTCATCGCTCTCGCCAGCCTCCTCGGGCTCCGCGTCCAGTGTCTCGATATGATGCCTCGGCGTGATACAAAGACTGGGGGGCAGAGGCATTTTCTGGCTCGGTTGCACGCTTGTCCAACCATCGCTTTAAATCCAGCCATTCATACTCAAAAATAGCCGGCCACCTGGTGTGAGGATTAGTACAGTGGCTTCTTAAAACCACGTTCACGATTTCGAACCCGGATGCGGCGGTGGACTTCAATGAGCGGAGAATCCTCAGGGTGCTAGGACACTCTTGTGGCATGGGTAAACCCTTGGGTTAATGTGCAATAAAATAAAATCAACCGACAATTTCAATACTAAACACTTCTGCATTCCCTCAGCTACAGGACGACACAATTAACTTATTTTAATTAAATAAATGGCCACAACCGTTTTGGGGTAGGTCCATAGCCGTGATGAGTGAGTCCAGAAAATCAGGTTTTTTTTTGCTTTAGGCGCCTATGTGGAGAATATTTTTAGCTGTCTTACGATACAGTCCATATCCGAGGTAGGCCAATAAAAAACGCTGATACGCAAAACCAGATAATAATAATAATAATATTAATAATAATAATAATAATAATAATAATAATATTGATACTCATAGTTTATAATATTAAATGCATTGATAGCGAATTATTGTTTCTGCAATAATAGTCTCAGTTCTTAACCAACGGTCTGTTTTAAGACTCTCACTCTTTGCTCCTTGCAGTCGAAGTTTGGAATAATGTCTGCAAACTATGTCCCCGGTCGGCCAATAATTCTTCGTGTGCGCGCAGCACATAAGGTTCGTTTGCACCTCGAACATTGCGATCGCGGCAATGCAAGACCAATCCGGTTTGTAGTGCACTTGCTTCGATCCAGGCAGTGCATGAAGAGACTGACGAAATGCGTAGACGTAAGAGCCGTAGATGCAGTCATTGGTTTTTTAACTCTATTTTATAACTCATTACCAACGATATTATGAACGTGAAGGCAAAACGTTTGTACAAACACTAATTGCTCAAACGTTTTTTCGGCCTCATCCCTTATCGTCATCCACATGAAGGGATCGATTCACCTCTACGAGATCATAGGAAAACGTCAGCGCGAACCAACGAACGAAATGAAATTATACCCCCCATATAGGTTGCAGTTGATGTATCGTTATGCGCTTGAAGTTCACATAATTTATATAACATCAAAAGGCAGTACAAAATAAACGTGAAATATGAGAAGTATAATCTGCGCAGGTTTTATTGAGCTCCAGAATTTCGACTCAAGTTTTTACAATATATAGTTGAGTTATGAATAATAATAATAATAATAATAATAATAATAATAATAATAATAATAATAATAATAATAATCATCGATGGCAATTTTTGAAAAATGGGCATACTTACTCCCAAGTAAGAGAAACACTATTTGCTTTTTTATCGTATTTGCATTTGATTTAAGAGTATTCCAGACAAAATAACATCTCGATCCACTTCACCCTTACTAGAAAAAATTGTGCTCAACAAAACGTACGCAGATTGAAGATACATTTTCAACCGAAAAGCTGCTGAACCAGATCTTTATAAAATGATAAATTTTTCGACGATCAACAATTTGATAAATTTAAAGGCTGTCATCACGGAACATATTCCTGCCCTAGAAAAGGCTAGCATAAGAAAGTAGTTGATATTTAATAGCATCTGATAAGCAGTTGATATTTTAGACTGGATATCAGAACTTGGTATATAAACCAGTTAGCATTGTTGTGATTCAACTTTGAGGGATTCTGAAATGTAGTTGGTGTTCAAATAGGACAATAAAGATGAAGTGATCACTGTTGTGCGGGTCATCCAAGGCATAAAATTTGCATCCAGGTGCTATTGAAATGGAACCGAAAGTAAGATCCATAGCACTGAGGTTAACATTACTGACAAGAAAGTGAGTACGTTGTCCAATATTTAGTAGTTAGATAAATCTCGTCAATAACTTCAATCGTCTTGCCCCTGGAGTCATTTATTTTTAACTTCATTAGGTTTTGTGGCAATTAAAATGTCCAAGTCGCACAAAAGGTTTGGAGAATTGTTTGTTTATGTCTTTAATCGTATTAGCTTCAAAGTTATTGTTACTAGGTAAATTTTACAATGAGCTTCAATTATAACAACTGCCATCTCAATATTAGTCTGCATATCAAGGTTTTTTACTTGCTTACTTCAATAAAATAGTTTGCAAAACCTCCACCCGTTATTCTGAATTTTAATAATATAAAATGAAAAAATTTAAACCCCTTTATATCACATATATTGTTGGCTTTAAAGTTCGTTTCCTGAATGCAAATGATTTTCGGTTTGGGTTTACACATAATAATTGTAGTTTTTCTAATCTCAAATAGAATCAGTAGACCTTCCATTGTAAATATATTCAAAAATTGTAAAACAGTTGTGATTTTATTAACACACATCAGTTCCTGAATGTTCTGGTAATTGATTTCTTCTCTTTAGTTTATTGATTATACTTGTGATTTCGTTTTTAATTGATATTTCATTCAGCGGAGAGTATATTTCATGTATTTCATTCTGATGAGAGCATTTTAATAATAGATTGGATGTCATCAGTATTTGTTCGCTATTATAATAGGCTTGTTTGTGCCAAAATATTTTTCCACCTTTTCGTAAGTAAGAGGGAACTTTTCATGGTTATTAGTACTAGTATTTTTGATGAGTGCAATAAGCTCTTCAATTTTTTGGATGTGAGCATTCACATTTGCGGTGTTGTCTTCACTTTCGTCTTGTTCCTTCTTTTTTGTAGGTTTTGTCAATTCATTATCACCACTTTGCAATTTTTATTTTTGTGTTTCTATCTATGATGAGTCTGAAGGTAAAGCTCATTTTCGTACGAAATTTATGTCGTAGATAGCAGGCTCTACAGATTGTTTATGTGCTCAAAAGATTGAGAAGGATGATGCGCTAGCTGGGTTGAAAAACATTTGTTTACTTCATTAGGAACACAATCTTCCGCTAGCTGGGATTGGATGGGGCACTGTGTAGTAAGATACCCTGCTGATTAGCACACGAATCATGTCATATCGTCAGTTGAGAGGAACATTCAGCAATTAGTTCCAGGCGCAGATCCAAGTGGGGGATAAAGGACACCCCCAAAATTCTTCAGTAATCAATAATTTTAACCTGCACGAAACTTTCAGGCAAAAATAGTTTCTTAGCTGGCTTTAGCCTGCGTCATTCTACATATCTGTAATATGACACATTCGACCAAACATTTTGAATAAAAATCTATATTTATCGATCACACGCGACTCACAGTCGAGCATTTATATAGTATCCCTAGGATAGGGAAATATATCTAGGGACGGATTTTGATGATCTAGCACATCGCCAAAAATGATCAATAAAAAAACTTAAAGAGCAAGGAAAATTGATGTATGTTTTTATCAAAACAAATTCAAATGCGTTACTCAAGCACTTCGATTTGTTGCTGATGTAATCGCACTGGTGGATCCAAACGAGAAACACAAGGGAAAAAATCTAAAAACATCTAAAATGTATCGATAAAGTGCCGTTCGATAAACCGCGCGTTTTGTCCTTTGCATTTTAGTTATGAATATAAATCCTGATTCTCGCTGTATGGATACAGTGGGCATGCCCCCTCATGCTCCAATATTTGTCTTTAACCTTTTGGTAGAAGAGTGTTAATTGGAAGATTTAAGATGAGAAAACTAATTTTGCTGTATTCTTTTGTTTATTTTAAAATTACCCAAATGAAATTGTTTTGAAATATATCTCATGCCCTTAGTATGCACATTTCCAGAAATTTAAATACACTATTGAATTTCTGAGTGCAATCGCTTCAAATGACTTCCAATAAAGTTTTCCGAACATTCAAAAGATTTCTGAGAAAAGAAGCTTCAAATTTACAGTAAAGCTTAAAAGACATTTTCGTAAGAACAGCTACAAATTTTCAACCAATATTTCTGTAATATTCTTACGTAATTTTTCGTTTCCGCCACTAAAAAAACAAAATATTGAGCAAATGTGAAAAAAATTATGTTTGGGTGGCGATAGATGGCAGCTGGAAAGAGGATGGAGCACGATACAAAAGGCCGGCCGAAGAGATTAGGAAACTTACAAAAAACCAGAAAGCCTGTGCCATGCTGGAGAATCATTAATATAATTTTAAACCATAAAGTATTCATTAAATATAAAACTTAATATTTCAAATTTGTTAAAAGCATTTTCTGATAAATATTTTACGTTATATATACCCCCAAAATTCGTCTCTGGATCCGCTCCTGTTAGTTCTCTCATGTAATACTCTCATTTCAGGGAGTTTGTTTACATCTTCAGAGGCAATATATTCTTGTCCCCTATAACTAATAATATGAGAGAAGAAAAGAGTCAGATATTCCAGAACTAGAAGTTTTGAATGAATTTCTGTTCGTTTTGCTGCGTTCATTTGCAATGTGTCATGTGGTATTATGATACAAACCTTTAAGATAATAGCCACTTTGTGTTAATTGATAAGTGGCCTAATCTCCCTATGTGGTCTTAAATGTTTACAGTGCTGTACGATATTCTGCCACTTGTATACTACTTAGAAACACGCAAATTATATTATTAGATATTCACGAAACTAACCTTATATCTCTGTCGTCTGTGAGGGTGGCTAGTTTAATGATGTTGTCTTTGAGAATTAATTCATCTTCGGAATCTATCATAACTGCTTGTTCTTTGCAGAGAAAGACATCAATAGATGCAACGTTAGCGTAAGTCATCTTTACGGCTGATTCAGGTTACACGATAGAAGAAGCTGGGGTTGTTCCCTCTCCACTCAGAAGAATTCATAACTCCAACTTAACAACTGCAGGAACAACTGAGCTAATAGACGGAATTATCTTATCATCTTTCTAATCACAGTTCAAGTTTTAACTCGTACAACATAAACAAACTTTGCTTCCACAAACGAAAGCACCGGTAGATGCTGTAGAGTATAAACGAACTAAGAATGTAAACGAACCAGTAGTTCGCTTTTTGGATGCCTGCAAATGTAAAGCGAGATCATTTTGATCCTAGTGAGATGAATGACGAATTTCAAAAATATTTGTAACTAAATTGAATTTTCAATGAGGTAGAATCATTATCATTTTAAACAAGCTTACATGAACCTCCATATGCAAGGCCCTTTTGTATTACCTTGACCAACAGCAGAACCCTGTAAGATAAGCCTTGTTGCCAAACCATTTATTAGTCGAAAACAAAATAAATTCACAGAATTTATTGAAGAAACTTACAACGAAATTATTGAGGAGCGATACACACCGCAATTGCTTCTAAAATTGCCTTTAAATCAGCCTATTGTGAGATCTTGGTGTGTTCATGCCACATGTATTCACGCCGTATGGTTATTCGCCCTCTTTCCTTTATAATTATGTGTTTTTGGAGAAATTCTAAAGCCGTCTTTTCAATGAAACAAACTCCACACAAACGTACGAAATGAGAACAAGCCATTATTATGAGATTAAGCCACTAAATTCATCCTTTAAGCCTTTAAGCCCTTCAGCCTTTTCAATGCCAGGCAGGGATTCCCATCTGTCGTTTTCTGTTTTGATTTTCGGCTCTCGCAGCGTCGGAAGTCGATTCGTTTCCGGGGTAATGAGTAAAAGCCGAATTTTCTACTGTATAAAAGATTTCCTTTATTAGCGGCATGTTTGAAAAATAAAATTAAAATGTGTTAATAATGCTTTTGACACTATTAAGTAAATTTCACAATATCATGCTATATTTTATATTGTGTACCATTTTATAACAGTAACAAATATTATGTGTTTCTAAGTACGTTGTAACAATCTCGATCGGAGTGAGTGGGTGTTTTATGTTTCCGGATGCGTCAGCTTCTTAGATCTTTTTTCACGAGCGTTGAGCATGTTATATTAGGGAAGGTGGCGGTGTTCTTCAACATGAGATCCGTCATCGACCTACACGTCAGCTTGCAAGGCTTTCCCCTTCCAGGTTCTTCCTCCAGAAGGGCACCGCCATTGTGTTTCATAACAGCTCCCGACCTGTGTGATAGTGTTGTGCATGTGTGTGTGTGTGTGTGTACGCGTGCGTAAGAGGAGACGAAAGGACACAAAGTGGTTGAATTCTTTTGAGTTACGTGTCGACATTTTGGCACCGTCTTTGAACCTACGACCTTCCAGCAAACGATGCTGCAGAAGTAACGGTTATTTTTACTGAGCTTTCACAGTCGATAATTGGGATCAGAATAATGGAAGATAATTGATTTACGAAAATGAATAAACAAATAAACACACAAACAAATAAATGTATATAACACATGATCAGGAAGACTTTATTTATTTATTTATTTATTTATTTATTTAATTATTTATTTATTTATTTATTTACTTATTTATTTACTTATTTATTTACTTATTTATTTACTTATTTATTTATTTATTTATTTATTTATTTATTTGTTATATACAGAGTACTAAATTTAAAACCAATAAAATATGAAAAAAATAAAAAATTAAGAAATCCACATTGTTAACCCTCTGTATATCATTGACTCCCTTCGCGCTGAGTTCTTACATGTTTTTAAGAACATAGTTCTATATATTACTTGTTTTCGTGAGGACACATTTCCATTCGAAAATCAGTTCATTTATTTTAAGCTAATAAATTGTCGTTATTCAGGTAATATCCCTGCAACATAAATGCTAACATTTTCAATCATTTGCAACTGATCGCTCAAAACTGTCCAAATTCAATATAATATTAAAAGTAAAAATTATACAGAGTAAATATAAAATTTACGATAGGTGAAGGCGAGAGTGTGATTCTATGATTTGCATGAATATTCTAGGGATTTTGCGAGCAAATTGATAAAATGGATGAAAATATTACAAAAAAGTCTTTAAAAAAATTTAAAAGACTAGCACAATAAAAAACATTTCCAAAATTAAAATGTTTTTTTTAGAGAATGCCATTTCGGGCTTTCATCTGCTCTTCCCATGTGTGGCCAGCCTTGACAAAATCTTAATTCTATCAACAACAAAAATGTTAAAGAAAAAGAAAATTTTTAAAAAATGGAATATTCAATTAATTTTATTTCATAACTGATAACGTGCATAAATATTAGACTCAACAACACCGAGCAAATGCAATTGGTAATTAATTCATTAAATTAATGCATTGTTTAGTGTTGTCCGAGGCCATGATTTAATTTTTTAACAAGTAGAACCGTTATGTGTTTGTACATAATTTGATATCACAAACAAGTTATATTTTTACAAGTTTTGTTTTTCTTATCCTTCATAAAGGCATCAACTCACTACAGACTCGGCAAAGATCCCAGATACAAAACCAGAATTAAGAACAGATTCCCGCTTCATTCTTTCTTCCAGATATTTGCAAATGTAGAACAATTCTCCTGAGGTGCTTTTGTTTCCTCTCCCTAGATTAAGATTAATTAAGTACAATTTTAACCTAGATTAAGTTAATTAGATTAAGTCATCAAACAATTGCAAAGTTTTTATTGTAAACTGAACATTGTACTTCAACAAACAATTAAATAAATTTAAAAATTAAAAAGAAAGTTCTGTTTTTCAAATGACGGCCACAAAAGTTCCTCTAATAATGTGCTTTTCAAATATCTTCCAAACAAACAATTTATTAACGATTACCCGAAACTGAGAATATTGCATATAGTGGGTATTATTTTCTTTTGTATTTGTTTGAGGCAATGTAATTAAGCAGAAGCTTATTTTTCATATCAACGTAAAAAAGTGAAAACTGTACGATGTTAGGTGGCAGAAGTTATCCCGATCGAGATTGAGAAACTGGGGAATTAGCAACAATTTCTGGGATCTCTTGGAATATAAATACATTGCGATTGAAATCCTTTGACGTATGGAGAGGCTGAAGTAATATAGAACGATGTCAGAAACGACGATAGAAACTACTTCGGCCCGTGTATTTTATGGAAGAAAAATTCCTCACACTAGTATCAAAAATCATTCCATGTAAGCAAACGTCTTACTCAATGCACACAAAAACAAGGCGGTTCTATGTACCGTAAATAACAGGCAGTATTTATTGCCACCCAATAATTATAAACTATGTATTTAAGGAAATTTGTGTATACTATTTCATCATTTAGTACTTACGTTGCACCTAAACTTACGCATTAACGGATAAATAGCCGTGTATTTTTCAAATCACCCCTGTGGGTTTCATGTTTCGGTGACCTCTCTTCTAATAAGGCTAATCGCAATTTCATTACGCTTCCCTCCGCCGTAATGCAAGATTCTTTTGTCAACGAAGCGATCGTAAACGCAAATAAAATTCATTTGTACGAGTAATAACGCTCAATTTCCCTTAATTGCCCTGCATTCAATTTTTAAATTACCGTTTCCGCGGGCAGTCACCGGAACGCAGGTCGTAATACTGCATACCCAGTTATAAAAATGTGCGTGCTCGCTGCAATTTTTGGCACAAGCTGGGGAAAAGAAGAAGCAACTGCTGCTTGTTACTCTAGTCGCCAAGGATTTCTCACAAATATATCATTTAATACTCAATTCCGATTATCATCTGTGATTTAGAAATAATGAAACGCAAAATAATGTCTGGGAAAATGATTTGAAAATAAGTTGTCCTAGGCTATCAGAACAATTCCTTCTGTTATTTTGAACATACGAGTAATTCAACACTTTCTCTAGAAAATAACACGAATACGTTTGAAAAACAAATAACGTACATTAATGACACATATTGAATGGAAAGGAACTACGCACTGACACATGCGTATGATTATACTATGAATGGTGGACGCTTACATGCAACATTTCCTTAACATGTCAGCTTTTCTGAAGCGTACAACTTACAGAAAACACAATAAAAAAGTGGTGCTACAGGCTTTGGTGGTGCACATACTTTCTCCCATTATTTCTAACTTTTACAATTTTAGAAAATTTAGAGTTCAACGAAAAGGAACTTGCATCATTTTTAAGTGACAATTAAGGAAAAACGAAACTTTTTTTGAATAATTTTCATTTAAGACAAAAATCCATGTCTTGAATATTGTATATTATTTTTGCAATTTTTGAAAAAAATATTGTTTGGTAAAAACAGGACCAGTACGATTTTTACCATCTATTGATACACGATACATGTGAGAAGAAAATTTTTAAAAAAACTTGCAGCTGTTTTGAGAAAATAATTGTTAAAAAATTGTCTATTTCAAACAAAATTAAGGGAAAACTACTCATATTTTCGAAAAGTTGCACATGACCCTATTTACTTGTGTTTAAACAACCGATTTCATTACAGAAAAATATCCATCTTCAAAATTGTCCGATTTAGGTTTCAATAAAAATGAGACGCCCGCCATTATTCAGAGTTCTTTACACTCACCGAAGACAAAGTTAAATAAAAAATTTTTGAGACATTTTTGAGAAACTTTGAAAATATTATTCAGTGTTCTTGTAAAATACTCCAAATATATTATTATTTTATTTTTATTTTTTATTTTTTAATTTTTAATTTTGTAATTTTTTAAAATTTTTATTTTATTTTGTATTTTAATTTATATTATATATATATATATATATATATATATATATATAATTTTGTTTATTTATTTTATTTTTCCACGGTTTCTGTATATTTTTCAGTTTTAAATTACATTCCCTTTAATATTAGAAATAATATTTCAAATTTATAAAACAGCTTTCAGTGTTAACTATTATTATTAATAAAGGAAACAATTATGAAAAAACCGATTGTTTGGAAATCTAAGTGTTATTCTGTTCGAATAATTTGGTTGAAAAGAATCAACATGATTTGATGACAAAATGAACACACAGAAGAAAATTTCCTATTAAACTAAAGGAAATTCGTGCTTAAGAACTTGTCAATTTTAAACTATTGATGTAATATTCCTTAATATAAATGTATTTTTAATTGAAATAATATTAATTGATGATGACAATGGAATTGGTGAGAACAATGGGACATACCTGTTTTCCACAAAGTACTATCGAAATGAAAAAAAAAATTTTTGGTAATCCATACTAGCAGCCCATGTGCTTGAAAACTGTCCGGAATACAAGATTTCCCATGAATCTTATTTAAAAATCGAACTCAAAGAACCAAATATATTACAGCGACTTATCTGAAATACGCGGTCATGATGCATGAAGATCATAAATAGCCACGAGGAAATTCCCGCTGAATACACTGTAACCTCTTATCGGCCGTTCAACTTCTGACAGTTTACATAAACCGTTTACACGCATGCCTTCTTTTTAATCAGTCTCGCTTAAGTCGTATACTTCTAGAGAAAAAGGAAACCAAACACTCTTTTTCCCACGCTGTCCGAAAATTGAACAAACTGTATACACAAGAAACCGGTATTATGAATCAAATCGACTTGAAACATTCCCACGGTTATGATTCAAATTAAAAACGTAAATGACAGAAAAAAAGAATGTAAAAACATTTGGTCCTAGCATAGGTGGAGATTACATAACTCTGGAAACACCAAGAAGTCAATTCAAAGCCTTTCAAGAAGGTAGCGATTTACTTTGCTAGGGTTCATTTCGCCAACAACCGTAACCGACTGCTATGATTACATAACGATGGGAAATGAGCATTCATTGTATATGCAAAACGTCGACTTCGCACTGGTTTTTATGTTGTGCTTCGCGCGTCTTTATTTTCGAGAGAATTCCTACTACTGAATGTAGGCTATTCTTTCTGTTTCTTCCCCCTCCACCTCCTTGTCTTTTTATCCTTCTCTTTCTACTCCTGTTCGCCCTTAAGTTTGGCGGCGAACGGAGTTTCTCCCGCAGGACGGCAGCGTTCGCATTTGTTTAAAAGTTTGCACGGCCGTATTTCAGCCATCGGCCTCATATAAAAGTTCTCTGAGCTGCATTAGTCATCTGTTAAGTTGGGGTAGGAAGCTACGATCCAGCCCAACTTTTCTGCAGCGCGGCCGCAGAACGAAGGTAGAAGGGTGAGGCGACGGTGGATGGCGCGGGGGGTGAGGCGGAATTGACGACCCGGGACTGAAGGCGAGGGTGGTCGTGAATGTGGAGGAGGAGACTTTTTCCGAAGCCGAGCTCGACAAGAACGGATGTAGTGGAAGAACGGACCTTAGGCCAAGGGCCGGCTTCAGGGTAGAATGGATCCATACTCCCTTGAAAATATACAAAATTAAAAATATGTCTCAAAATATAAATATGATTCAAAATGGAACTAACAAATAACGTACTTTTAAAATTTAATGTTTTAAAAGTTGGCACAGTACCAATTCAAACCATTTCTACCAGAAGAAAAACCTAGCTTGAAAGTAATGTAGTCCAAATGTTTTATTTTCAAACTTTATTAATCAAAATACACACATCTATAGCAATAGACAGCATACATTCAAAATGTTAGCATAAATAAATTCAATACAAAATGTTCCTGTTAACGTTTACAAACGCCAAGTACGTACATACATTCTGATCCCACCGTTACCATACTCTTGGACGTACGTTGTACTAAGTTTCAATTCTAATCATACTAGGAGGTTCACGAAATTTGTAAGAAAAATGCTTTCTTCGCTTTGAACCCAACATGAACAAGTGTTAGGAATTAAGGACAAGCTGATGACTAGGAAAAGGTATGTCGTGTCTTGTATCCATACTCGTAGAAAATAAGGGTGGTCTATGAAAGAGTACTGTAAAAAATTTGTGGCGTTTTCTCATCTATTGTGAAACCTCAAAACGATGAACAGAATGTTTTAGTTTATTCGTCTGCCCCTGTATCCATCCGGCCATGACCAAAATGTCATATTTCGAATAAATTATAACCTTTTTTTGGGGGGGTTACCTTTTTCATTATTAATTGTTTTACGTTTATTAATCAATTTTAATAATCATTCCATTTTTTCAGTTATTAATCGTTTGGCCGAAATAGTTCGTAGACACTGATTATGTATTAACAACAAAATTAACGCGCTAAATGAGTAAATCCTACATGATAATAAGAGGAAAGCCATGTCGTACAGGAGCATCTGGCCGTGGAGACTATGATGTTGACTGATGTCTTCATCAGAAATTGATGAAAATGGTTTGTATGGTAAACAGGAAACGCTAGCGGATTACCAGCCACTTGATGATGGTCGCAGATAATTTGGGCTGATGCTGGTCTGATGATTGACGAAGAGGTAGAAAAATTGTAAAGCAAGAACATGACAAGAGTATGGGAAAGATAAGAAGAAGACACAGCTGCTTAGAGAATAAACAAGAATAAAACAAGGAGATGATCAGAAGGAGACAGGTACGGTGAGGATACAGGTGCTGTGAGGGCGATTGGATAACAGAAAGAGGAGGAGTAAGAGAACTGGAGGACGAGGAAAAGGGCAAGGGAGGGAAGGAGTCGAATATGAGAAGAAAGAACTAGAAACAAAAACCATAGAAGAAAGAAAAGGAAGAACATAATAGCAAAAAAGAAGAAAACATGGAAGGGGGAAAACGAATATGAGAAAAATGGTGAGAGAAGACGATAGATGCGGAGGATAAAGAGGCGGGTGCAGAGGAAACAATAACCGAGATGCGGCTGGGCGAGCGAAGAGAGCGCGGAGGCGGTCCATGGTCCAGATTCGGAAGTTGGGATCCGCGCGCTGCGGTAACGAGGGACGTAACGACCGCAACAACAGCCACGATAGCAGTTTCAAATTGGCCGCTGTTGCGCGTCTCTTATTTGCAATAAAAATTACAATTCCTATCTCCCATCGGAAAGGCGATGTTAAAATGTTAAGCAGAACCAAATTACTGACGATTCCATCAGAAAAATTGTAAATATAACAAAATTAAACATGATTTCAGATGTGTTCCGCTGATCGCGCCGCCGGTAAAATGTTTAATCCGGACCACCTGCTAGCCGGCCGTGTTTTAGGGGTAATTTTCGAAGCGATTCCTAAGCGATGAGCGGTGAAGATTAGCGCTCACTCACAGTAATTATCCAGCGCTCACACCGCCGACCAACGCCACGGCGAGCTTTGCGACAGGCCAGGCTCAATGCCTCGCAACGGCCTTCACGCGCCCGTGTGCACCCCTGATCCAGCGCCGCGGCCTCCCCCTTCGGCCCCGCCCCCTTTGCTCTCCTCGCGCCCGCCCCGGCCTTCTTATATTCTCCTCCTCCCGAGCCACGTCCTCCCTCGCGCCCGCCCCCTTTCCCGAGCGCCCGCTCGTTTTCTTTCGGAAATGCCCCTCTCCTTAATCTGAAATATTAATTTGGCTGTTAAAAACACCGGCATTGCTCCCGCAGCTATCGAAACTGGAATACAATATCTTACGCGCGGGAAGAGTGTGGGCCGGGCAAAATAAGACGATCGTCGGCAAGCGAGCTGTGCGGGAGGGCGGAGAGGGTGAGCAAGTGAGGCGGGTGCCAGGCGCGGGGGGGGGGGGGGGGGCGAGGAGAGCGCATGAGATGGGAACAGGTTCCAGGTACGCTCCCGTCCGCTGCATACGGCGCCGCCCGCGGCTGCGGACACTATCGCTCCCGGCGTTGCCAGGCCGGTTGCAGATCGCAAGGCTCTCTTCGCAGCGCTCATCTCCATATGGAACTGGACGGGACACTTCCCGCCCAGCGAAGAAGCCAAGCGTGGGGCTTAATGCCGCCGGCCAACAGAGGACAAACATTTGCGTGTAATTGCAGCGGAACAATTTAAATTACATCGGAATTATTCAAACCAACGATAATTTAATTATTTATTTTAACATGCCTGTGTGGAACACTATGAAGTCAAAAGCCTCTTCCATGCCGGGTAAATTAGTAGTGTGTACAGTTTCCATTTTACTAAGATAATTACTCCCATAGATGTGTAAATTATATTTACGGCGGTGGCGGCGTTCTTTCCTAGAATGTGAGATCCGGTGTCGTCCTGCATTTCGGTTTTCGGGGGGAGGAGACCTCCCCAGGTATCTTCTTCAGGGGGGCACCGTCCCAGCCGAGACATACTCTAATCGATCGCGCACACGCGCGCCTGCGTACGTGCGTGCGTGCGTAAGGGAAGAGGACAAGGATGGGGATGGAAAGATCGGCGTGACCTGTTTTCTATTTGATATGGTACCATACCAGTATATCACCACCGCTACCAATCAGGGCAGTCACATATGCACAACGCAATTCCTGGAGCAAGTGCAATAAACGCAAAATCTTGATGTGTATTATAATTGCGTGTTTTATCGAAATAATAAATTAAATATTTCAGGAGCTTTAGAGTTATTATTCTTAATAGATATATGGATTCAAAAAATATTTTAAACACGCAATAATTTACAAACATAGGTCACTTTAAAATTTTCATATTAAAAACGCGTAACGTTTCTGCCATTTCTTAGCTCACATTTCAAAAACCTTTCCAAGAGTAATCCCCTCCACTTAGATGCAAAATTCCTGATTGATGCGGAAAATCTTCGCCAGCTGGAATGGAAGAATCTCTTTTCATATTTTGCGGTATACTCTACGCCTCAATATGTTGCATGTATATTCAAGAATTTGATATTCAATTATATGTTAGTGATGTGTGTTAAGCAAAGATTCCTTTTCCAACATCCGGAATATAATATTCTTGTATCAAATAACAAAAGTAATACAACTAACAGACTACGAAACTATTAATGAATATTCACACTCTTACCTGCAGGGGAAAATCGTGATCATTACGAAACTAGTTCCCTTATCTGCCATCATAGAAAACCAAAAGTTAATATGACTAATACAAGGGATCAAATATTGTGCGTGATAACAAAATAAATTTATTATTGAATTTAAATATTGCTCATTTACTCATAACCATAATGTTTTTCCTAAAAAACTTATTTTTTTACAAATGCAAGCAGTAATTATTTTTAGTGCATTCAATTAGTAATTAAATATGACAATTAACAAATCGATTAGAGCTCTTTCTTACTTTAAAACAATTTGATGATTCTTTCCTTTTGCTTTCACACCTTTGTCACTGGTCTCTTCTCTATCCACCAATCTCCCTCTCTTTCTCAATTGCCTCAGCCAGTATAATGAAATCTATGTAGTCATTATTCAATGTCAGTTCCAGCATCTGATAGTTTTGTATGATGCACGATTATTTGCAAATTCTGAAGTACTGAATAATTCGTTCATTAGAGAACATTCTGGATTTATCTTAATAATCACTAACAGATTGCCGAATCTGAAACATTCCGATGCAATACTTTTTCTACAATGATACTAATTGAAGAAAAAAATCAACAAAACAAGATTCAGGGCTCCATCTTCCTGTTGTATGAAAAAAAATTTTTTTTTGAGGGCTATTTATTATTATTATTATTATTATTATTATTCCAATACAAATAGATACTATTCCGCACTTTACAAGCATGTTCTAATGTCCTCTCGAAGGAAACGTTATGACGGGTGACATTTTCGGGATCACAAATGTCGGTAGTAAATGTAGGGAATTAACGGTGCTTGTTATTGCGCAACAGTCAATGACTACTAGAAAAAACAACTCTGTTGTTTGTAACAGAGAGCATTGCACTACACACTGTATAAAAATAAAAATATAATAATAATAATAATAATAATAATAATAATAATAATAATAATAATAATAATAATAATAATAATAATAATAATAATAATAATAATAATAATAATAATAATAATAATAATAATAATAATAATAATAATAATAATAATAATATAACGCAGGTTAAGTTGCAATGAAGTTTCTCGTAAATTTAGATAACATGTGTATACTTTTATTAATGCCCAGCTTTCTCACATACTTCAGCCTCTTTGATTCACGGTATCGACATAAGGAACTCTTTATCGAATGTGTCTCGTCGATGTCATTCCAGGTCAGAACAATATTAACATGTAATTGAATAAAAATGTTCTGAAAGGCATGCATCTACGGCAGTGCTCTTTTGTTTCGCGCGCTCGTATGGTTAATTTTGTTTCAATGTAGCGCATGATTCAACAACATGCTTTCATAAACAAAAATAATTGACTCGTGCAGAAAGACTTCAATTTTAAACAATACGTAAATTGTTAGACAGTTCTATGTAGTTTAACATAATGAATCGTGGCAGAATACAGGATTAATACTTAGATCAGGTAAGTCTTCATAATCCAAGAATTATATTTTCGCCGTATTTTGTTTCGTTTGATAATCTGACATAATTTCACTCGTATGCTGAAAATGTCCTTTCTAGTTCTACTCACAAAGTTCGTTGTATGGTTATAAAATTAGGTGACATTAGTAAAATACATTGCTTTTAGGTGATGGAGGAATATTTTAGAACTATGTCAAAGGCAAAAGACTGAGGGTAGGGGTTTAAGGCAAGCAAATGTTCTTTTGCAGTAAACATAATATTTTGAACTATTGATATTAACTGCAAATAAATGTCAAAATTAATCAAACACATATCTTCTGTTTAAATTAGAAAAAAAATATATTAGGCATATATGAAATTTCCCACAACTTTTAATTAATACACTTTTCTTTAATCCAGGAAATGGGGAAGTATTCGAAATGAAACTATTCGATTTTTCTCGGGAGTTGGTTTTGAATACGTAATATTAGGCCCTATTATTTAAAAAATCAATAATGGTTATTTAAATTATTATTTTAAAACAATTAAAATAACTATTATATTTTAAAATGAAAATACAATTTAAAGCCTTGTGATGGCGGTTTGAACTTATCTGATCCATAATAATGACATATAACTGAAATTAAAAATTCACGAAAAATTAAATATTCTATACAGCAATTTGTTATAAAACATTATGTTTAAGTTCATTTAGAAGTATATTTAGTGCCTCTTGAGGTCATTAAACAAAATATGACTATAGTTAAAAAACGAACCTATTTTCTTTAATACTAACCTACATTATACCTGACAAAACACATAAATGTAGCAAATATTGTGCCGATAAAAATGTAAAGTTAACGTAGAAGATATAGTTTCTAGCAAGAAACACTACAACAAAAATGACAAAACTGAAAAAAGGAACTAGAATATATTGTTTCAGGTATTAAGTGTAGAGATTTCCCCATGGCCTGAATAGGAGAGACTAAAAGGAAATTTAAGTGACGTGTGCAAAAAATGTCCATGATCAATCACGCAGCCAAAATTAATTGACAAAACAGACTTAACCGCAATCACAAATGTTGATATTCGGAACCCATACAGGACTAACCAGGAAATAACTAAATATGTATGCCACTCGTACGTGAGTATGAGAGATTATTTTCTGTATTGAATACATTATATATCTATATCATACTTATATATAAAACTCCTCTTCCCGCCCCCCAAAAAAAACCGTCTCTGGCTACGCCCATGACGTTTCAGAAGCCCATGACGTTTCTACGCCCATGACGTTTCTTTTAAATACAGGAATACATTTGACAAGCTCCTCCCTTCCTTCTCTCCCGCAGTAGTGGAAACACGGATGGCCCGCTCTCAGTTGGCAACGCTGATCCCCTGCTGGCACTCTGGCGGCGGCGGTCGGGGCGCCCCTCCCCCTCTCACTCCGGCGCCCGGGCTCCCTCGCGCCGCCAAACGCCACCCGCATAATTACCTTGGCTAATTATGACTAGGTAAATGGCTGCCCACAGAACTAAACGCCAGGCCGCCGACGCAAATTTATAGATCCACCCAGTCGAGAGAAGGACACGCAGTGGAAGCTTCCCCTATGAATTTTGGAGTGGGAAAGGGTGGGTGTGCAAAAGCAATAATCTAAAACTCCAATTATCCGAATCAGAGTTTTATGAATCTCCCATTGAAGAGTTTTGCAAAGTGACCTACTTCCACGAATTACAATTTTCAAGAAGAGCAAGTATTTTAAGAAGTACAGCACTTATAGTCCAAGATAGGATTCAAAGGTTTTCAGATACGTTTTAATATATCGTAACAGAAACGCACTTTCTTAACACCATATTTGGCAGCATGATGGAAGAGCGTCTTAACAATACATTGGTAACAAAAACTAGAATACAAACCGAAATGGAGAAGCTATTTTAGAAATAACATCTTGAAGTACCCGAATACATTTTAGGACTTACAATAAAAGAACTAGAGGTGCTTCAAGAGCACAATCTGTCGCGCTTTATTTGTAACTTATGGAGTTCTCAGAAATTCACAGGTTTTAACGAACACGAGACCTGCTTCCTATTTAACCATCCTTGGCTATTACTTAAAAAAATAAAAACTGCATCTTTCAACATTTCAGAGAATTCAACGAAGCAACTTTTTTAAGCGTCATTTGCTCTGTCCTAGAACAAAATTATAAGAAAAATTTGGAGAATTTTGGAGAAAATTTCGAAAATTTTTAGGCCTCCTGTAAAGTTCTGCTAAAAATCAAAATGATCATTTCAAATTCGCAGGGACACATTTTCGGCCATATCAATTGGAGAATATACATTTTGGAGAAAATCGTAGTAGTGTGTACGTTACACCATGCAGGCGCTGACGTTGAGCACCATGGACGCACATACAGATGGTGTGTTTTGCTGTCAACCAATTTTACGGAATACGCACGAAACTTGGATTCTGTCAACCCATCATGCCAGAGAAAGTAATTTATTATCATATATATTCACCTTTTTTATTTACATTTCCAATTATACAATTTGGCGTGACACCTCTGGCAGGTGTTTTCATATGATTAAATATATAATTGTCACCTTTCCCGTCACCTTGTTTGACGCAAATACTGTCGGAGAATATGTTCCGAAGTCGTAAATAAATTCAAATTGTGACAATGTTACTACACCTACCGTCATTCGAACTCCGGCCTTCTGGTTTCCGCTCACCTGCTTTGACAACTAAGCTATCGAGACAATGTGGTTACATGCCGTCTCGCTACACTACATTCTCAATAGGTAAGCAGTAAAGAGAAAATAATGCAATTCAGCGAAAAATATTGTGATTTCTCGACCCCAAAACTCGTATTGGGGTTCTTGTATCGAAAAGTGGATAAATGTTGGTCCTGTACGTAGCAAGTTACTTCTAATACGTTGTGTAATCGGAATCCACGTTTTGTTGACCTGAAAACCGAAAAATTGGTTTACGTCAAAATTCTGTTTCGCCGTCTGTGGTCAACGATAGCTGTTAAGACGGACAATTTTTGCATAATTTTATATTCCTCAATTGATCTAGGTGCTAAGAATTTGAAACGGATATTTTAATTTAAAGGGATATCTTAAGTGAACTCGTAACATTTTCAGAATTTCACAAAATGACTCCGAATGTTTCCATTCCTTTTATCTCGCAGACAACAAAGGTCGGTTAGAAAGTTGCCCAAGTTTTATTTTTTAAATTTCTAAACCTTTGGATATTACAAACTTTTACATTTTTGTTGCGTCTTACTACAACTTCAATTTTGAAAATAGAGATTTCTAGTTAATGCAAACAGCTCTTTAAATACGGTTAAGTACAGTTTTTCAAAAATATCATATTCCTCGTCAGTTTGCATTAAATATAGCCAGTTAAAAAATATTTTCTCAAAAAGACACAGAATTTAAAAAAAAAAAATTTGTCGATGAGAGCACAGTACGCTTATAAAAGATGCCTCATGTTAAATTTCCAATGAATACAATGTATATTTGAAAACTATAAAACATTGACATCCCAAAAGTACGATATTGACTATAGAGACTTATTTCTTAAAAATACCTGTTCCAAAAAATAGATCTTTAAATAAGGTCATGCATATTTTTTTCGAAAAACCAGTAGTAATCGCGAAATTATTTCTTGAAGTAAAGGTAAATTATATTTTTTTCATAAATAGCTGCAATTACTTTATTTTGTCAGCTAAAGCAAAGTACGCTTCATAAATGGCGCAGGTCCCATTTTCGACGAAACCTTCCGTTTTTTCGAATATTGTAAACAATTAACAATGGAAAACTATAATTTTGATGACATATTTTTCCTTGATAAAATCAGTTCTTTAAAACTATATCTTGAAATAATTTCTATAAAAATCTCAGAAATTTTGAGAATTGCAAATGAAAATGTCAAACTTTTTTTAAGGTTGAGTATCGTTCAAGGATTGTGATGTGGGAGTAATGTGAATAGCGAGCTAACTCTTAAGAACCTGAATGTAAATAGAACGGAGAAAACTAGTAGTGCCAAAACAGCACGTACTACTTTCTTACCTGTATTTTCACTCAAATTAAGAGAAAAGTACTCAAATTTTCGAAAAATTGTACATGACCTTATATCAACATCTATCTTTAAGAAACATTTAATTACGGGAAAAAATCTCTATCTTCATATTTGTAGTTGCAGAAAGACACCGAAAAACATTGAATTTATGCAATTTTCAAAAATTATAATTTTCAACGAACATGTGACCTACACCATTCTGTTAAACGTTCTTCACACTACCCAACACCAGTATTTAATCAAAAACGATGGGACCATTTTTTTTGAAAATTTAGAAAATATCCCGGGATTTCATGTAAAGTAACACTCCAAAATTAAAATATCGGTTTGAAATTCAAGGGGCCGCGACCTAAGCCAGATCAGTTGGGGAATATCAATTTTGGAGAAAATCGGCTCAAAGGTTTAGCCGCTAGTGTTGTTCACAGACGGACGGACGAAGAGGCAGACGTTTTTCCGTCAATCGATTTTTTGATATCAGGGGCCCACAAAATATATATTCTGGCTACATCACGTATTAGAGGATTTTTGCTATATTTAGCAACTGGATTTATCCATTTTTCATTCATTATTTATCCATTTTTCATTACCAGAGCCCTGGAATAAGAAATTTTCTGGCGAAAATTCGCCGTTTTTTTGCGTACCATTACGTAACTTTCTCTCTACTCTGTAGCGAGAAAGTAAAAATTGCTGGTTAGAAACACTGTTGCAGCTTCATCTAGTACTTAAATAATGCAAAGCAGTTAAAACGATGCGAAAACGTGTGTGCTATTAGAGCACCACAATTTGTGCCATACAGAATTGTTCACAGTCCGGCAGAAATAACAGGATTTGATGTGGCGGTCCACTTGCAGAAGGTGTTTGGAATTTTCCAGGCCTTACTTATCTGGTAGTGGAGTAACTACTATACGTATCGTGTCATTTCATGTATCGTGTCGTGTCATATTTGTCGTGTATACGTATCGTGTCATATTTGCACTTTGGTAGAATTTGATATTGTGAGGCAAAATGTTTAATTGTTCTAACTGTTCATAACAAATATGGCATTTACGAACCCGGAAGAGCAGCAATTTTCGCAACAGGAGCACAATGCCGTGTTTTCAATACCTCATCTTTGGTAGCTATAAACATTACTTACGATTCCAGCTTCATTCTTCCCCTTCTAAACTACGTAAGTGAGTGGCTTCTTTTTAGATATTGTCAATAGAGTGGGTTGTCTCCATGAATTTTTTCAGCACAAAATTGATTTTACCAAAGCAGGTTGCTCGGGTAGCCTGAGACAAGGTAGTCGCAGAATCGACAAGCGTTGCGCGATTACAAAAGACTTTGGCCATCCCTGGCTACGCGAGCTGCACCGACCGCGAGCCCGGTAGATGAGTATCTAAGCTGTAGACGTGATGCTGGTAATTAATACTTAAGCTTAGCGCTATGAATCATACGTTCGGATTCCGGCTCGAGTCTAACCGGCAGTTTTCATATCAAAATCATATAATAAGCAGCATATCCCCCTGTCTTATTAACATTCTGATACGAGCAAGGAGCGCACGGGCGAGTGTGCACCGTAAATCAGCGCGATCACGCAGAGAAGGGGCAGGCGCTTGAGGACGTCGGCGAGGTCGCGAATGAAGATGAGAGCAATGAGGACCAGAAGGAGGCCGATGAAGAGAATAGGGGGGATGAAGGGGACGAGGAATATTGGAAGGGGTAATATGAGGAACAGAGCGAGAACAGGGATACGGGCGATAACGATAAGAGCGAGGATTGCAGTGAGGGCGAAAAGAAGGCCAGGACGAATAGGTAAATGAAGTTGAAGGCAAGAATAAAGGAAACGCTAACGAATAAATGTAATAAAAAAGAAACAGTAAAAGTAATTTTGAAGAGCGGAGATGAAAATGTTAAAGATGAAAATGAGGATGAGTGTAGGGAAAAGTGCCCGGTAGATAGGAAGGGTAAATTGGATGACGATGACGACGACGAGTCGACAGTGCCGACCGAAGTCGAGACGGCTGACAAAAATGAGGAGGGCTAGAATGAGAACGAGAATTAGCCAGAATGAGGAGGTTTAAGATGAGATCAAGAGCTAACATGAAGGTGATCCGAATCAATACGGGAGCTTAGCTACCACCCGTGCCGCCACAGCGCTAGGCAAACATATGACATCAAAATAAAATGATTCAAGGCAGGCAATTGCATCCGAGTCGATATTGCGTTTCTCGGAAGGAAAAACGGCTGCCAGCACCGCGAACCGGGGAGGGGGCAGGGAAGGGGGAAGAGAAAGGGGAGTGGCTGGGCTGGGCTGGACAGCGCGCAGCCTGGGAACGATCTAGCAGCCCGCACAATAGACGGACAGCTAGGGAGCAAGTTTTTCCGCGTCTCGCGCCACGTAGAATAACAAATGACACCACTCGCATCTGACTCATTAGCAACAAATTTGGTTATGACTTCAATCGCGGACTTTTCCCACGGTGCGGTGCGCGGCCCGGCGGCAGCGCCGCAAGGAGCGGAGCGGGGCGGCTCTGCACGGGCAGGAATGCGCGAGCAAGCGGTGGGGGGGAGGGGAAGAGGCGGGGGCAGAGGCGGTGTGAGTGGAGTAAGAGTTGGAGGAGGAGGTGGAGTGGGAGAGGGGGGACAGAAGGTAGTAGAAGAAGCGGACAGACCGCAGAGCGGACACATTACACGATGTTCATTAACCTTCTCAACACCACCGTCGTAATGGGGCACTACCGCTCGGAAGAAAGCTAACGAGGGTCGAAAGTACACAACGTCAAAGCGCGGGCGACGCCGCTCCGCTCTGCCTGGCCCCGCCGTACCCCGCCCCGCCGCGCCTCGCCCCGCCGCGCCTCGCCCCGCCCCGCCTCGTACCTCTCCGTTCCGAGCACCGTCGGGCCGCAGTCGGGAGGCGAGATTAAAAACTCCGGAGTGCGATGTGCTCTATGAGGTCGCACCGGTCGACGGAGCTCGGCACGAAACCTCCCATGCCACATGCCCTGCGCTGTCACGAGCGCCGGTATAGTGATAATGTTGTGAGGTGGGGAGAAGGCGGACCGGCCAGGATGTCATTTAACAATTAGGAGCTAAGTTTAACATTATTATTTTATACGTTCAAATACTGAAAAATTTTCCATTTAGTTGATGTTGTTTTTACGGTAAGAGGCAGAGTTCTTCAATTGAAATAAATTTAAATTTCAAATTTTATTGGTGTTAAACTTCGTCTTTAATACGTTGCAATTATTTATGATGATTTACAATCTCGAAACAAAACATACAAGTACATGGAGAAACATGTTCATTATATAATTGTGTTTTAAATAATTAAAATTATTTATCTAAAAATTAATTTAATTGTTACAGATACGTATAATTTGTCCCTAAAAAAATACTGATGTAGTTTCCTAACATACTTTGATTTTTAATAAACCTTTTTACAGACAATTCTATAAAATACGAGTACATTTCACCATTAATATTGTCAAGAGTAGAGCTTACTTTAGTTGAGCTACTGAAGGATTAATCTGAAGTTACGACGCAGCGGTTACAATCCTACAATATTTAAGTGCCAGCAACATTCTAAATAATAATAATAATAATAATAATAATAATAATAATAATAATAATAATAATAATAATATTCGGAATCTTCCAGGAAGAGAATGTCAAAAATATTTACGTTTTGGCAACACGAACAATGCAGAAAATAAATTCACTACTGATGCGCCGTTTAATTTATGTTATTACTACATACCAGCTGAAGACTGATACTGTAGACAAAACTATGTATGTTTAATTCCGAAATTAATCATACCGTATTTTTTAAGTAAATACCTTAAACTAAAAATATTTCCGTTTCGACATCACAATCTCTGTGGCATAAAAGTTCATTAAACATTAAAAATCTATTAATAATTTAAATAAAATATATATATATATATATATATATATATATATATATATATATATATATATATAATTCGAAGTCATGCCTATACAACGGTGAATGTGAAGAAAGGTTTTTTTTGTAACAAAAATTAACTATAAAGCGTAAAGCAGCTCATGCACATGACATTACATTAACAACGGTCGCTGAAACAACATTATTTTTAACATGTGGCAATTATAGAGAACCATTCATTTAGCGTGCGCAAACACTTTTATTTATTTATTTCTTATTTATTTATTTACGTCAAAAACAGTTAAAAACTGTGTGTGACGTGTTATGGGGAGAAGTTAATTTGAAGTTACATTTATGCCCAGATGCAAAACAAGGGGCCATCTCAGCATTTGCTCAAGGATCAGGGAAACTGGACGAAAACGTGATTGAGATGGAGGACATTGTCCCAGAGCTGAAATACAATACTTGTTACAGGTTCTTTAGAATGTACAATCCAAATGGTAAATAATACACTAAATGTCGTTGTTAAAATGAATATTACTTTCCTTTTGGTGCACGGTATAGTCTCTAATTGTACACAAACAGTTGTGCAGATGATTTTACTTGGGACTTAAAGTTTGGTATCGAATTTAATCGTTTAATATCATCTGGCAAGGGGTTGTAAAATAATATACATGTATCAGCATTCGCTCAAGGGTCAGGGAAACTGGACGAAAACCTGATCCAGATGGGTTTCAAGATGAGACTTTAAAACAATGTAACATTTGCCTTAATTCTGCGTTTCAGAACTAAACTTTTCACATGCAAAGAACAAAACCGTACACGTGTATATAAAAAACATTGCTACGAACAGCAATAATATATCCTTATTATGTAATATATATACATATATACCCTAGCATCTTTGGACCTTCTTCTGTCTCATTATCATGCGTTCTGCTTTTCTGTCGTTACTAGTCCAGAATTATGGGAAATAAACATTGAAACACCTGATGAAGAAACTGCTGATGATACTAAAGATAATGATAATGATGATGACGAGAATGAGGAAGACGAGCGAAAGTGGATACCCTCCGCTCGCATCCAGGCGTCTTTAATGCGCTGAGCTGCGGACGTGTCGGTCCCGACGCGGGAGTCTCCTTTTTACAGCGATACGGATTTACCTTCAAGCAAAATGAACAGTTGTTTCCTTCAAGGGTTTCCTTAAACTATTTTTAAAAAGTAAATAATATGTATCTGTAAATTAATTGCTAATCAGACAGTCTACTAAAAAGTTTGATTTATAAATGGTGGTACCTGCACCATCCTTATAAAAGGACTTTGCGCTGTTCGATTGAAGGACTGAAGAAAAAAATGTTTGCGCAGTCATCAGTGACTGAGTCAAAATCTTATTAGAACTAGTGAGATAATTGTTTTGCATAGGCGTAGTCAACGACCGGTTTGCCATATTGCAGCAAAACTACACTACGAACAATTATATTTCGGTAGAAGTGCACCATCACATAGACAAAAACATCAAGTGTACTTATATATTTGTGCCATAACTGAACTAAAAAACAGTAAGTACTAGAGTGAGTAACTCAACAAAATACTACGGTTAAGTGGTCAAAATGTTCTCAGAACATATTACCCCAGGGGGACATATCAGCAGATCCATTGAACTACTGAACAATGAAGGAAGTATTGTATTATACTCAAAACAAGTTAATTCGCAATTCACACACGAACACGAAATGGCAGATCTAAAGCAACAATACCAACATCTTCTAAACCAAAATGATATACTTCAAGAACATCTTTACAAATTAGAACAACAAAACCAAAAAATGCAAGAACAGCTTCATCACATAGGGACCGACCCAACAAACAGCACGGAAGCAGCAGCTTATATTCCTCAAATGCATGTGGAACGTGCACAATCAGCTGAGAACCTTCAAACTGCAGAAGATAGACCTGCAGAAAACATCAGTGAATATCAATCAATTAACAAGTGCACAACATCAACTCACCAAAAAAAGAGTACTCACAAAAGTAAGTGATTATAGTGACGCAAAGTGCAGAATAATGAACAATTTTGAAATTAAAGACTCTACATCAATAAATAGGTATTCAATCTCAGAAACAGTTGAAGAATCAAATAAATTGTAAATAACAAAGAAACACAATAAGAAAATCCCTTCGATATGCATTAGAAACGCAGGAAACATAACACTTCTAACAAAAGACCTAACACAATTAATTGGAAATGGGTTTATCCTTAAAACCATAGAGGATTCGGTAAAAATATTACTGAAAAACGTTACCGATACCGAAAAGTCAGAAAATATTATGAAGAGAAAAATGTCCCTTACTATACACACAGTGTACAATCAGAAAAAACTTATCAGTTGTAATAAAAAATGAATCCTTAATATTCACTGAGGAGATAATTCATAAGGAATTAGAAAGTTCAAATTATCCAATAAAAAGTAACTAGACTAACTAACAGAGAACAAGTACCCTTTAAAGTAGTTGCATTAAAATTAACAATCTCAATGGAAGGAAAAGGAATATTCAAACTAGAAAATTACTTCATTGTATTGTTAAAGTAGATATTAGAAGTAAACCACAAGGGCCACCTCAATGTGAAAAATGCTTTATTTATGGACACACAAAAATTATTGCTCAATACCCCAAAATGTGGCTACAGTGCAGAACATCATTGGACAAAAGACTGTAAATTATTACAATCCACAAATCCACCACCCTCAATTTGTACTTTATGTAAAGAAACTCATATGGCTACTTCTAAACAACGTAAGTACTTTCTAAAATGAAAGAGACTCCAATCAAACCAATTCAATACCCAAATCCAAATTCTACAATCACGAAACATATATGAAAACAAAACTCACAAACATTCTCACAATAAACGAGCATAAATCAAAATCCATTACTTTCACAAATGGAAGTTATTAATAATCAAAATATACCTACACACATATGCACAAACAGTTACACAAAATACCATCCAGTCAAACATTACACAAATTCTAATGCATGTGTTACCAACAATAATTAACCAAATAACAGCAATATTAATTCCACAAATACAAAACATTGTATCAAATCAAATTTCAAATATAATAATAAATAGATAAACAGCCCAACTTCAAATCATTAACGCTCCTTAACAGAAATGCAAATGGCTACTAAATAAAAAAATACAGTTATACAATTCCTGAAAAATCACTCAGTAACAATTGCATGCATAACAGAAACTCACTTTGTTCAGGGACAAACTTTTAATATTCATGGATATAACTGTTATAAAGCAACAGAATATGTCAACATGCAGCAGAAGGAGTAGCTATACTGTTAACAAAGAAACTGGACCACTCATTAATTTGTGAACGGATTGCAGGGAAATAACTTTAAAAAATGGATACTTAAATAAACAGCATATAAACCACCTAAAACGTATCAATATAAATGAATTAAAGCTACTATTACATAGTACAGAACCTACCATTTTAATAATAGGAGATCGAAACAGCGAACATATCAATTGGGGATGCAAAGTGAATACTCCAAACGGGAGAAAGTTACTAAAAGCATCATCAATTTTAAACTTCCAAATCATAGCACCAACAAATCCTACTCACTACCCCCAAAACCGAAACGCTCAACCAGATATCCTTGACCTTGCCATCATTAAAAATTTAACACATACCCTACATGCTTTACCTGAATTAGACTGTCCACTGTCCTGTAATACTCACTTCAGATATGAACTATATTAAAAGGGAATTGCCTTTTGGCTTAGACACAAAAAAAATTGGGTAAAATTCCAAACAAATGTCGATAATGATCTTACCACAGACCGATTCATGAAAAATAAAGAAGAAATTGATTTTGCCGTAGATACTTTCATTAAAATTATACAAGAAGCAGCAAAAGAAACAAATACTAAACTTAATCATAAACCAACCTCTACACAGCAACCTATACCTATTTACGTTGAAAAACTCATTCAAAAGAAACACAAAATACGTCGGTATGACAACAATACAGAAGCTAAGACTTAAAGAAAATGCTAAATAAACTAATACACCATGCAAAAACAGCTTTAGACGAACACAGAATCCAAAAATATAAATTTACATTAAAAAAATAAACTCTAAAGACAGCAATTTATGGCAGGATACAAAAAAAATATTGAAAAACCAACAATTATACCGGAGTTAAAGGAATTAGATAAAACAGCTACAACAACAAAAGAAAAAAGTGAAATACTAGCTGAACATTGGCAAGAAAAATTTGCTCTAAATACAAATCTAAACAATATCAATAAAAATCAAATTAATAACTGTGAAGTAGCAACACTTCCACACATATATATATATATATATATATATATATATATATATATATATATATATATATATATCGGTATCAACTAGATACGACTTACTCAAAGTCCCTGTCCCTGAATCAACTAGTTCTACTATAACTTCAGAAACCATACTAGTGAAAATCCCATCAATTAAGGCAGGTGATTACACGATGAAGAGCCAAAATAACTGGTACAGCCATGTGTATTGAAATAAAGAGATCTAGAAGTAATCAGAAGACGGCCCTCCTGTCGGCAACGACTCTGTAAGATAACCAGAGTCTGGCAGAGTTGTTAGATCGTTTACTGCTGCTATAATGACAGGTTTTCACGATTTAAGCGAGTTTAAATGTGTTGTTATAGTCGGCGCAAGAGAGACAGATCATAGCATCTCCGAGGTCGCGATGAAATTTGGATTTTCAGTACGAGCATTTGACGAGTGTAGCGTGAATGTCGGGAATCTGGAAAAACATCAAACCTCCAAAATCGCTGTGGCCACAAAATGATCGTGCAAGAACGGGACCGACGACGACTTAGGAGGATCATTACATGTAACAGTAGTACAACTTTTCCGCAAATTGCTGCAGATTTCAATACTGCGCCAACAAGTGTCAGTGTGCAAACCATTCAACGAGAAAGTAGCGATTTGGGGTTTCTGAGCCAAAGGCCCACTCGTGTACCCTTGATGACTGCACGGCACAAAGCTTTACAACTCGCCTGGTACCGTCAACACCAACACTGGGCTGTTGATGACTGGAAACACGACGACTGACACGACTTGGACTGATGAGTCTCGTATCACACTGCTTCGAGCAGATGGGACGTGTACGAGTAAGGCGACAACCTCACAAATCCATAGATCCTGCACGTCAACAGGGGACTGTTTAAGTTGGTGGAGGCTCTGTGATTGTATGGAGCGTGTGTAATTGGAGTGATATGGGATCCCCGATACGTCTAGATAAGATTCTATCAGGCGACACGTACGTAAGCATTCAGTCTGAGCACCCTTTCATGTTCATTGTGCATCCCGACGGATTTGGGCAATTTCAGCATGATAATGCGACAGCCCACACGTCCAGAATTGCTACAGAGCGGCTCCAGGAACACTTCTGAATTTAAACACTTCCACTCGCCACAAAAATCCCCAGACGTGAACATTATTGAGCATATCTGGGATGCCTTGCAACGTACTGTTCTGAAGAGATCTCCCCCCGTACTCTTAGTTTATGGACATACCTGGAGAATTCATAGTGTCAATTACCTCCGCACTACTTCAGACATTTCTCGACTCCATGCCACGTCGTGTTGTAGCACTTCTGCGTGCTCGCGGAGGCCCTACACGATATTAGGCAGATGTACCAGTTTTCTGGCTTTACAGTGTAATTCACTTGTAAAAGCACTGCTAAAACTGACTTTACAAGGAAACCATCTAAAAACACATAAACAATTATGTTTACATCAATTGAATATTTCCGTAACTTCAGAAAGGTTTGTGACGAAGAAAATGAACAATATTTTTCATACAGAGATCCTAGGCAAAAGCAGCTTTCGGTCATGGGTAAAGATATTCCTATTACTTATTGTGAAAAAGAAATTTACGATGAACTGATTCAATTAAATTTTCTCCTTTTAAAACTGAAAACATTGCATAACAAAGATTGTAACCTCATTTACGTTTGTGCGATAGATTTAACGGATAACAGAGAGGCCAACAATATACTTTCTTTGAACAGATTCATTCATTTTGTTGAAAGAGTAAAAACCAAAATATATTCTAGAGTAATTATGTGCAAACCCTGTCAAAGATATGGCCACTTACAGGAAAACCGTTGTTTCATTCCCAGATGCGTGAAACGTGGGGGAAAGTACCATTACACGGATTGCAAAAAAATAAACGTCTCAACCTCAATGTGTAAATTGCCAAGAATTACATGAAGAAAATTAGAGAGTTTGCATATTTTGCAAAGATTACATAATGGCACTTAACAGCTTCTCCCAGTTGATCTTGCAAAATATGTCTACAAAATCATACTCCCCAAAACCAAAAATCATCAATAGCAGTGTTTCTATCACCCAGCCATTTTCCTACACTCCCACCGCGCCTTTCGCGAACCTTTGCACCGACTTAAGACCTCTCATTTCCCGGACTGGTCTAGTATTATCTAATCAATCGTTTCTCAAGTAATCTTTGATTTAGTTCCGTAAATCTAAAACATAGTAAAATAAATGTTTTCATCACATGTTAAAAATGGCCACTATGCAAGAGGAAAATAAATTCTCAAATTGGAATGCTAATGGACGACCTTAAACGACAATAAAACACGATCAGATTCTTTCTAATGCAGCATGGTATAAAAATCTCTTGTGCCACTGAAACCCAGTTGATTCCTGGAGAAACGATCTAATATACCATTAAACGATTAAAATCGATACAAAAGTTCAAGTCCCAAGTAAAATATTTTCTGCTGCTTAGACGTTTCTATACAGTTAAATACTATAGCGAACATCGAAAAGGAAACTAATATTAATTTTAACGATGGTATTTAATGTATTATTTACCATTTGGGCTGTATAATTCTAAACAACCTGTAAAAAGTATGGTAACCCAGCTTCTGGGTCAATTACCACATCTCGATCAGGTTTTTTGTCCAGTTCCCCTGATTCCTTAAAAATAATAAACATAATTAAAACAAAGAATCTGAGACTATTCTAGCAACGCGCAACATGGCCAGATATTAAGAAAAAGTTAATCAGATAACGTGTACGATAAAAACCCGTGTTTATAAATTTCGGTTACAGAACTACAATGAATTTGTTGCAGAAATCCACTCTAACTCAAGGCACTTCTGGTATACTGTTAAAATGCTCACCAAAGAAAAACTAAAAATTCATCCTTTCCGGCTTGACTCTCAAACAAGTTATTCTGGCAAATAATAATAAATCTTTGCTCTACATTTAGAGAACACGTTCAAACCACATCCCGTTTCCGATATAAAATTTAATACGGGGATAGTAATTTATCTCGGCACTAATATCCCCACTGCGGCACTTCCCATTAAAGTTACTTCCCCTTCAGAAACTGTCTCAGTGTTTATACTTCAAAATTAAGAAAATGTCCGTGTATCGACGCTATCAACAATTCCTGCACCAAAATGCTGAGTAAACCGACTACAGCAGCTTTAACCGTAATATTCAATGCATCTTTACGATGCAACTATTTCTCTACTGCTTGGAAAGGAGCTGTCATTTGAGCAGTCTGCAAACAAGAACAAAAACTGTAGCTGAAAACTTAGATTTAGCAGTCTTCATCCATTTTATCAAATAGTTTACGAACGACTATTCCATTCAAGGCTAACCAAACCATTCTACCAGCCATCAATTATTACGTATTACTGAAGGCATAGCTATCGGTTTTCACAAAACAGACAGGGATAGTCTTTCTCGACAAAAGTCAGGCATATGGTAGAGTTTGGCTCTGTTAAAGGTCTGCTATTCAAAATGCAAAACTTAGGTAAAAAGGTAAAAAAAAAGGATTACGGAAAGTTTCCGCACCAACAGATCTTTTTTACTTAAAGCCAACACAGAAACATACACCCCCACTATTGCCGCAGGAGTACCAGTTCTCTCTCCTTTCCTATTTAACATTATCAGCTATGACATCCCAATCTAAGGAGATTCCAACGTTGCATTATACGCTGATAATATCGCACTACTCCACCTATCACAATGATGTCATATTAATGAATGAGAATATTCAAAACGATTTTAACAAATATATTAAATGGACATAGAAATGGAAAATAAAGCTAAATAATAGGAAAGGCGAAGAAAATATATCCACATTACACCGACGGAAAAATCCTTGCGATCTTCACATCAATGGAAATTACATCCATGGAGCTGCTCCCCGGTGAAATACTTAGGAATATTATGTGCAAAAAAGGCTAGCTTTGAAGCCCGCATCCATACAGCTGCTTGCAAAACTTTGATTAAAACGTCAAACTTGTATTCTTTAACTCACTCTCGGTCAATCACTAATATTGAATGCCGAATAATGCTGTACAAAACAATTATTGAACCTACTCTTACCTATGCATGCAGAGGCGGATCCAGACGATCATATTGGAGGGGACTATCATAGAGATTTGGTAAATAATAAACTTCTGTTATTGTATTGTACATTATTTTCATAGTGTATACATGATACTATACATTATTATTTTTAAATAATTACATAATTCTAACATAAATAAATTCTTCTATTTGTAAAAATTGAAGTAAGTAACAATTGAAAACACTAGGCCTTTTAGGGAGAGGTTGCATCGCCCCCATGCCCTTACCCTAGATCCGCATACATGTCCTGTGTGGGGTGCCGTAGCACTCAGAAACCTCCAAAAATTAGTTCCACTCCTAAATAAGTTCGTAAGAAAGACCCTCAAGGCACCATGATTTATTCCAAATTCCCTAATTCATCGCGTATTAAATATACAGCCACTAAATCAACACACCAGTAAAATATTGACAATTTTTAGCAAAATCTTTACTCTTCACCCTGTTCAATAACCTTTAATCTTGGACGTTGTGCTTTAATCTTGGCATGTATTGAATCAAGGTACCCCAAAGGACAGACTTTGACCCCAGTAACTTCTGTTTTACACCTCACCTAACGCTACTTTAAATCATGCATCACTTCACTCCTCACCAAACTTTGAAACCTGAACAAACGGATGGCCATATCCAAAACTTTAAAATGTAAAATGGATTGTTTTAAAAACACTCGGTAGACAAATATGCAAAACGAGAAGAAATAAAAAAAATCCTACGTAAAGCTTTCTACCTGGCGTCATTTAGATGACTTACCTTCAAAGGTTCTTTTTCAAAATCAAGATTAAAAAATATGTTTTTAATTGTGAACGTTATTGTTAATTTTCTTATTCATTCTGATTACATGCATGTTCAATGTTTCAATACAATTATGGGGCCGTATAAGCATATCTATTTTAGCCATGATGCATCTGGTCGTTTTAAATTATCACATTTTTGAATGATTTTTACCGCAATGGTCAACGCATTTACATCTTTCTAGCTGATACTCTCATAATTAGTCGATGATATTTTCAAAGCAAACATTGTGCATAGGGAATGAAAGAATCAGTCTCCCGCTGCTATCAACTCCACAATTGCGGTAAGAAACAAATCAACGCGATATGATTAGATTTTATTGCTATGGTGAGAAAATGGATCAAAACAAACGAATCCTGCCGCCAAAATATCATTACGATGGTAGTTCGCTAATATATTTCCTGTGTGGGATTGAACGTGTTTTCTCAAAGCGAACGAAAATACTGCGTTTTCCGTGAATGAGCGTAAACGCTTTCAGTTTGAAACTTAGAAAAGCTACAGACCCAAAATCTTATACCTAGCCAAATCTCGCCGAAATTACTAGTCAAATCTCGCACACACACGCGCACGCAGACATGCACGCACATATGCATACACGCAAAAGTACATGCACAAATATTTACACAAAAATACATTCGAAAAAAAAATCGCACATGATTGCACGCACACGAACACATTCAAAAGCGCACACAAGCGAACACTGACACACTCACAGGAACACGTACACACTATATCGCAGGCACACAAAATACACGCACTCCATACATACTCAAACACGCAAGCGCGAAAACCTACCGCACGCCCGGGCGAGCGCCGATCTTGCGGCAGCTGCTCGCTTCACACGTTGCCACGCAAAAACGCCGGTCCAAAATCTTTCATTTATCCCCACCGTCCCCTTAACAGCCCGGGCAAACTGCAGATGAATTACCCGCCAACAAAAGGCGGGTAATTGCCACGTTGTTCCTCACGTTGCGGGCCTCGGTGGCCGGGAGAGCGAACGCCGTACCAATGTGACTGCGGGCGGCGATGGCGGAGGCGACGGCGGAGGCGACGGCGGAGGCGACGGCGGAGGCAACGGCGGAGGCAACGGCGGAGGCGACGGCGGAGGCGACGGCGGAGGCGACAGCGGAGGCGACGGCGGAGGCGACGGCGGAGGCGACGGCGGAGGCGACGGCGGAGGCGACGGCGGAGGCGACGGCGGAGGCGACAGCGGAGGCGACGGCGGAGGCGACGGCGGAGGCGACGGCGGAGGCGACGGCGGAGGCGACGGCGGAGGCGACGGCGGAGGCGATGGCGGAGGCGACGGCGGAGGCAACGGCGGAGGCGACGGCGAAGGTGGCGGAGGTGGCGGAGGCGGCGGAGGTGGCGGAGGCGGTGGCAGTGGACCTGGATGTGGAGGTGCAGGGCACGGTGGAGAAGACTTACAGGCGAAATGGATTTCTCATGCAAACAAGCTGATTTAACAGACGTTCATATCAGGTCAGCTGTCACGGCTGCCTCGTCTACAGCAAGTTTTGTCATCCTCTTTCCGTACCGTATCTGATCGTTATTTATTTATGACTTTTTAAGATGGTTAAAAAATATTCCGCGCTCGTTTTCTCGACCTATGCCAAATTCTCTTCTTTCCTTAGTCATACAGATTCTTAATATTATGTATATTGCGTATTTATTTTCTCTTATTTGTGTTATAAAGTATTATAACCGTATTTTTCTCTATAAGAAAAATATGCAGAAAAAATTGAGCCGTTGTTAGAAATTATTCACTTTTCATGGAATATTACCCGCAAGCTACTCATATTTTCGAAAAGTGTACGTGAAGTTTTTGAAAATTTTCTTTGATGAATATATTATATATATATATTTTTTTGAAAATTAGAAATCTATATATTCAATATTGTGTTTGTAGGAAGACTCAAAAAATGCAATTTTCGAAAATTCAAAAAGTGCAAAGTACATCTGCACAATTATTGAAACGACCTTCATTCTACTGGAGGGAAAAAATCAATAAAAGCATTTGGAGCCATTATTGAAAAACGTTTAACAATACCGGAAATTTCTAAAATCCGAACAGGGAGACGTTTCGCTGTAAATGAATTTTTCACGCGGATTCTGTCTATTGAATGTGTTAGATGAAATAATTTACTATATTTACGGACAAGATTTATTCCGTTTTACGATATCAGGGCCCCACAATACCAGTTTTTCTGCCACAAATTTGTTAATTTCTCCTGCATTGAAATTTCTTGTGTGTGTATTGTGCCGATCAGATGGCCGAGATGGCTAAGGCAGAAGTGCCGTAGCGGACTCTGACCAGAAGATCGAGAGTGCGAGTCCCGCCTCAGGCATGGGTGTATATGTGTATCGTCCTCTCACCCCCCCACTATCATCATTTCATATTCCATACCCCCAGGGGTAATAACCCTGGGGGATAAAAATCGAATCCAACTAAATGTTGACCCCCTGATAAAAATTACATGCACGTGCCATCGAGATTATGTTTCTGAGCCCACGCGTGGTCGAAGTCGGCCTATTCGCGAGAAAACAACCAACCAAACAAAAAACAAACAAGTATTGTACTTCAGCTTCTATGTCAATGACCCCCCACCTCGAACAGGTTTTTCGTCCAGCTTCCCTGATTCCATTAGCAAATGCTGAGATGGACCCTTGTTTTGCTTCTGGACATAAATGTAACTTCATTATCTGTGCACGTCTTCTAGAGTTCATATTCAAATTATCGTTCTTCATGTTGTAGTAGCAAAAGTATATTCCTTCAAGAAAGGAATATAAGAACACAAATCTGTAGCTGATTTATCCTTGAAAATATATTTTATTACATCGGAACGAATATTTTGTTAACAATTCTAGCCAAAACGCTCAAATCTTTCTGAATTCAGAATTCAGAATTCAATATGTTTATGGTTTGGGGTAGGAATCCCTGAAAACGTTCGGAGAATATACTTCACCCCGTAGCAGGTCACGCACAGTTTTCAACTGTTTTGACGTAAAATAATTGTAAAAAAAACAACAAATAAACTTAAAATCATACAATAATTAACAAAATTTTAATAACTGTGTGGTGTCTTAAAGCAATACACGGCGTTAAAAATGATTAAAAATGTCACAGATCATGTAAATATATTTTGTAAATATGTATAATAAAATGTAAATTTAATTATAACTTGGATCAATTCACTGTAAGACTTATTTGATATCTTCCGCTCGCGGTGAACGCTTCGGACCAACTGCCAGGAAGTTGTCCAGGAGCCGACTATCGTCAGCGAAGACAAGTTGTCAAATATCGAACGACCGCACCGGAGTAGTCAATTGCCACGCACCCCTCTCCCGAAGCTTCGCTCCCTCACATCCCTCGAATTGTTTATTAGCTCCACTGAACTAGACAATCACATGCCGAGTGCAGAGAAGCAAAGAGCAATCATTTTAATTATTGTTATATTTGCTTTGGTTTTCTGTGATCCAATGACAATAATAAAAATACTCAATAAAATGTAAATGAATATAAAATAAGAAATGCTATATGGCATGTGAATTGATGTCCAGCACAGTCGGTGTTTGTCGTAGTGGATTTGTGAAATGTGATTAAAATATGCAATGTACTTTTCAAAATATGATAACTCAGATCAAGTGGAAAAAATACCAGTGTGTTCCTCGTAATATTAGCAATAAATAATTACTCTACTGCTTTTGCCTTCGAAGAATAGGTTCCAATTTCGTCGCTGTCTGTATATCAGCAATTTTGTTCGCAATTGCAAGACTGGAAACGCTGTAGTTAGATCCAGGAGATCATTAGGGTCCTCTGTAAGCAGCCAGTGAACAGCTTTTCTGGCGATAGGCGTGAAGAGTAAGATTCTGACGACCTCAAATCGGTAGAAATCGCTGGCCCACGTACGATACAGTCGTGTCGTAATTTGCGCTCCAAATCCTGTCAATTCACAAGTATGATTTTTTTTGTTTGTATCCACAAAAATTTTTTTTTTTTCAACAATACTTAGAACTCTATTCCCTATAATCACAACCTTACGAACGATTTAGAACACGAGAAATAGGCAAACTGCTGTGCAGAAACGAAACGTTTCTCAGCAAATCATCAGAAACATTTGTTCATCTCATTGCGGACATGACGTTGATGAACATTTTTCCACCTACACTGACTCAGTATGTATTTAAAGTAACCGAAATGCTAACCCTACTAGCGTAACGAAATGACTGCGGTCCCGCCCGCAAAACGTGTATCCTGGCTTCCTTTATTAAAGTGTATAGCGAAGACAAGTAGTGATAGTACCTTAAATAATAAAAATTTCCCCTGAAAAAGACCCTTTTTTACCTGGGTCCGACAGCATTGCCGACCTTACGGGCCCGAACGTTACATTAGTGGCTAGCCCTACACGTGTGTTGAATTCGGTCAATTGTGAAGATTTTATGACAGTGTTGTATCACACGTTAATCAAAACATAATTAATTAATCTAGCAACCAGTAGCCGCTGTCCCTACGCCGCGAAGTTGTGGCTCGCGCGCGTTGGAGTGGCCTCGCGAAGGCAAATTTTCGTCGCACACAAAGGGCGGCGTCGGCGCGCGCCTTCGAACCTCGCTGGTGTTTTGTAATTATGCAGCCGTTAAACCCTCGACACCCGACGCAGCCATTTTATATTTTTACCCAGAACTCGTAAACGGTTGCACAATGCCCAGACACACCCACCACGAGCAGCCCGAGAAACAATAAAACGAAATCCGGAGAGGCGTTCCTCATTTCGTGCGCGGCGCGGCGCTGGCGCGGGGGCTGGCGCTGGCGGCGATTGGAGCGACGGGGGTGGGGGCGATGGCGGGGGTGATGATGGTGGTAAGGGTGATAGTAGTGTGGGTGACTTTTTGGCATAAATATGGCGGTAGTGATGTGACATCGGTGGGGGCGGTGGTAATGAGGACGGCGGCGGTGGTGATGACGATGGTGATGGAGCTAATGACGACGGCAGTGGTGATGACGATAGCAGTGGTGATGACGATGGTGGTGATAATAGCGGTCGCAAAGATAGTGGTGGTGGTGGTGGTAATGATGGTAATGGTGACGATGTGGAAGGAGACAGGATATAGGAGGAAAGAGTGAAGCAACACGGGATGGAACATTGGAAAACCGCAAAGAGCATGACGGAGAGGTTCAGGAGGAGACGTAATTGCCACAGTTCTATCCAACACTAAAAAGGTACAAAATTTCTCTCTTGGTTATTGATGTAAATTGTTTCTGTTTCCTTCACTTAAGGGCAAGATACGAAAAAAGAAAATGCATTTTATCGTTAACAAAACGTTCTGGTTCTAATGAACATGCTTAACAAAATGTACGTTTTCCAACTGAAATTTGATTTTTGATGAAATGTGATGTTTGATGACTTTTTGTTTTTGAGGACATTTGAAACATTTTCTCTTTGATCTTTGACAATTCTTGACGTAAAACTTTCAGCCATTGTAGAATTCACGACCATGAAGTATAAATAGAAAAATGTAGATCAAGGGATTTGGTTGCAGTGAGTTAGAAATTTTAATGGCAAACTAATATTTTAATATTTCGAACTCACTCCGACTAATATCGTGATTTAATTTACTATTTAAAACACTTATATTTACGAAACATCAAACAAAAATGTAACCTTCTTCTATAATATAATTCTATAATACATGTGTTTTACAAATTAACTATATTGAGTATTTTCACGTTACTGCTATTTTGATCATGTGATTGCTGTAGTCAGCGATACTTACGGAAACTGTAAAAATGATTGTTTTCAACTGAAAAATAGACAGTTCACTTCCAATTACTCCGTTTCTCTTCTTTCATTCTTTCTTTTCATTTTAATATATTATAATATGTCATTTCATTTATAATTTTTCTACATGAAATGAATACATTCAAACTTAACAAGGACGAGAGTTGACTTTCTTAAAAAAACGTTGATGCAATGATTAATTCCTGTAGACATAATACATAATTTCTTTACAACATTGAAGCACCTTTTACCGAACAATTTAGTAATCAAAATTTTACTAATCTCATTTCTTTGAGATATGGTAACACACTTTTAAGACAATGTTCACATGCCTCTTTTTCATAATCTTATGCAAGCTTCCGTCCCTTTTCTATGATATCGAACGCAATCTTCGAAAATTTCATACGAAGATATTTTGAGAAGGGCCAACAGATAAGGAGAAGATGACGTATTATCGACTGAAGAATTAAGATTATATGTGTTATTTCTATAAGAGATAGTTTATATACAGTACAAAATAAAAAAAATACTTCATTGTTCGACGAGCTTTTTAAATACTCATTATGTTGCCAATACTCAATGGCGAGTTTCAACACCTTGGTATTATCTGAACAATTCCACTACTATATGTAGATGCGTAAAATAAATGCTGATAGTATTGATAAAAGAGATGATTACGTGACCTGGAGTGGTATAACAACAATCGCAGAGATAAAAACAAGAATGCAAAACAATAATCAGTGAAGAAACGAGGCGAAGTCTGCTTGGCTCTTCAAGGAAGACTTTTTGATAAAGATGCCATTCATTAACTTCGCCGCACGCTGCAATCCTCTCTTCACACTAACGACGAAAAGACTAGCCACGACAAACAAATCGAGCTGTTCGGTATCTTTTTTGTGAGGAGAATTCACTACTGATGTGCTCCAAATGTTCGTTTAATGTCACATCCTCAGAAACAAACAAAAAAAAAAAAACGCCCGCTCGTTCGGTTAACTAATTGAAAAACTCACGCGTCATCAACACTCCCAATACTAGTCATTCGCGCTTCGTAGTTCCAAAAGAAGTCAAAAGAACAGTGGTATGGGGTTTAGTACACTAAATCAAAAACAAAGTTCGCGGATGAAATCGGGCTGAAGGCAACAGGTACAAGACACGTAAAATTTGAAACTTGCTAGCAATTAAATATATATCCTGTACGTAGGAATGGGTACGTTTCTCAAGCAGCGATATTACAAGGCATTTATTAATTATTATTATTATTATTATTATTATTATTATTATTATTATATTATTATTATAATTAATAATAATAATAACAGCATTAACAACAAACTGAACAAGATATTTCATGAAAGCAGGTTTGTTCTAAAAAATGAATAATGAATCTAACATCCTCCATATAATTTCCGTGTGTCGTATAGACATGAAGTAATGAATTTTTATATGCGACAGAATAAGTAAATGTATGAAAAGATGTATCCCGTAATTCTCCGGATACTAAGAGCATCTCTGTGGATCCCATTTTTTATGACGAAACCGAGGATAAATAACGCACAAGACGCTAGCACGAGAACAACTAACAAGACGATAGCACTGAGAAGATACGACAAAAATATTATAGAGGTGTGAGTTTGAGAGAACGATCTTATTTTCTACTCTTCCCGTAGTCGACAAGGATTGTCTCAATATTACAAAACATTTCATTAAATTCTTTATTCAAGAAAAACCTTTTGTAACATGTGAGATTTCCTATGAAATTAATCTGCCTTACAACGGAAAAACTGTTCTCTGTCTCTTTTTCTTCTATGTGCTTTCAGAAAGAAGAAATATGTAAAAAAGATTGAAAATTTGTTATTAAAAGGTGTATTGAAATGAAATGGAAAGTCGAAAAAATGTAAAGACGATATCATCATCTGAAAGAAAAAATAATATATTTTGCAGTAATACGTATAATATGTTTTGCAGTAATTTGTTTCCCATGTCAATTTGTAAATTTCAATTTTTTCCGTCTTAAATCTGATTTATGCACCAAAGCTGGTCATCTATCCTAAGCGTTTTATATTTAAAGAAGATATCTACAATACTGAAGATAATTTAGGAATTCTCACTTGGCTATAAAACAAACTTCCTTGTTCAATAACACCTTTTCTTCTTCCGTAAAATATCTTTAACCGAAATAATTCGCTTTAAGTTACCTCTGTCTTAATGCAAGAACAACGATAAGAAATGGTCGATGATGGAGGTTGGTAATGGACGATGGCGAACGAAGAAAGAGGAAGAGGGAGGAGAAGGATAAATGTTATAGGAGGAGGAAGAGAAGTGAAGACAGAGAAAGAAGAGAGTGGGCAGAGAAAGAGCTGGGACGAAGAGAAAGCAAGAGGAGGATGTTGGATGGTGGAAGTGGACGAGGGAGCACGGCGGAAGACGAGATTGGAGGAAGAAATAACGGGAAGCAGAGCGGCGGAAGAGGAGGTAAGACTTCTGCGGAGGAGAAGGAGGAAGGAAGATGAGGGAGGAAGGCGAAGAAAAGGAGACCGAGGAGGGGGGAAAGGGAGGAGCAGGAGGAGGGAGAAGAAGGATGGAGGACAATAAAGATGAAGATAAAGTCGTCGGGCCGATGCGAGACGACTATGGAGGACGGTAGAGAAAGTTAAAAGACAGCAAGGAATGGCAGATGATGACGGAGAATGGCGGAGAGCGGTAGATGGTAGGCGACGGTCGAGGCTGGCGGTGGACAGATGAAGACGGTAGAGACGGAGAGAGAATGGTGGATGACGACGGTGGTAGAGGATTATAGAGGACTACGGACGACGGCGAAAGGCAAAGTGGGGCGGTGTGGGGCGGTGTGGGGCTGTGGGGGGCTGTGGGGGGCTGTGGGGGGGGTGCGGTCGGCAGCGGTAGAGAACGGTGGAGGGCGGTGGAGAGCAGTGGAGGACTGGAGAGCTGTGAAGAACGGCGAGACTGTGCTGAGGAAGAAAAAGGAGTGGGGAAGTGTTAGAAGACGGAGGGTGATGTCCATGCTTAAGGAGACAACGGAACAAGAACGAAAGAAAGGCGTAGGCCAGGGCCGGTGCAAGCGCGGCGGCTAAACGGCAGCTGCCCGCGGCGCCGCGCCTCTCAGTCAACGGGCGCCGGCCGTGCGCTCTAGCGCCGCATGCACGAACTGACAGAGGGTGCCGCGGGCGGCGAGGACCGTGTTGGCGGCAGAGACGCCAACGGAGATGCCGATGGGAACGGCGGCGGAGGCGGAGATACAGACGGCGGAGGAGACGGCGGAGGAGACGGCGGAGGAGACGGCGGAGGAGACGGCGGAGGAGACGGCGGAGGAGACGGCGGAGGAGACGGCGGAGGAGACGGCGGAGGAGACGGCGGAGGAGACGGCGGAGGAGACGGCGGAGGAGACGGCGGAGGAGACGGCGGAGGAGACGGCGGAGGAGACGGCGGTGGAGACGGCGGTGGAGACGGCGGAGGTGACGGCGGAGGAGACGGCGGAGGAGACGGCGGAGGAGACGGCGGAGGAGACGGCGGAGGAGACGGCGGAGGAGACGGCGGAGGAGACGGCGGAGGAGACGGCGGAGGAGACGGCGGAGACGGGGGCGGGAAGGGCGGCGGAGTCGGCGGTGGGGACGGCGACGGATACGGCAACAGCAACGACGGTGTGGACGGTAATGGGGACGGTGAGGGGGACAGCGAGGCAGAAGCTTCGCGGGGGCGACGGGCAGGCTGGCTGTAACGAGGGTGGCATCGCCAGAGGCGGCTGTTGACACGAGCCTCGTCATGGCGCCAGACGCACCAACGCAGCGAAAATCGATTTAGCGCTTAACAAGCTGCCGCGCTCGTTGGCGCACGCCCACGGCACACGCCCCCTGCCCTGCCCCGTCCTGCCCGGCCCCAAGGCCCCGCCCCAAAGCGTGAAGTGCGTAGCTCAGCGCTCGCCATAATTATCGCAGTTGTCGACGGCGAGCGCCCTTCGGAGAGCCCCAGACTATTTCTTGTGCCCTGACTAAGACAAAAACAAGGAAGATTTCCTTTTGCAAGTGTGGTGGACTGAAGCGCATGAGGCGAAGTACCTGTGTGATGTATGGTTTACGGAACGCAGAATAATAGTAATTTATTATACAAGAGGATAAACATAATCTACAAGAGGAACTTCACGAGTGACGAAGGAGGGTGAGGAACATCTGTCTCGAGTAAATTAAAAATTGTATCGTTATGTGATAATATGTTTTGTTGTATTTACATTTTGTTTTAAAAACCATAAAACATTTTATAATGTCAACTTGTTACAGCAAGGTGAATAATTTCCTGTGTCGCTGTCCAGGACATCCATGAGAGTAGATATAAAATATTATCGACGTTGGTGAGAAAGAGGTACTTTAGACAACTATACCCTACAAGGCAGAGTAAGGTATCCTTCTGAATAAAATTAAAGTAAAATGAAATACGTACCTTGGGGTGTACATTCGATATGGTAAAAGTAGATATAAGTTAAATTGATGGTGGTAATAAAGCTAAAGTTTACACTGCGTAAGCTTTTGTATATATTGAAACTATGAAATAATTGTATTCTCATATTTGTGAGGCAATCTTCAAACTTATTGTTATCTTCTAACATTGATGTATTATTTATCTATTCAATGAGACACCATTTTTATGTTCATGTGTGTCAGATGCGTATGATATCCTGTATCGAAAAAGGTCATGCCTTACCTTCACTTTATATACGGCGTTTAGCGAATCGTACGTGTCTGTATTGATATTTCAAGAACCAATGTGTTCGTTCATTTATTTTTTAAAGTATTGCTATTGTAAAGTCACTCCTTGCACTCAAGTCAAAATAATTTGTGCATTAAATCTATTTATTCTGATACACAACGTTTCTTTCTACCCACACCCATTCCATACTTATACACAGATACGTAGGTTTAGTTTTACGACGTGTGTTGTAATTATAAATATCAGTATTGCATGAAAATATGTTCCCACCGTTAAGTAAGTCACTTTTGACAAATATTACAAATTCGTAAATATATAGGCAAAGCAGTGGTAAGATGCAAAGCTCAATGAAGAGAGGCTTGCAGGGATCACGCGGATGACATTTTTTCATTATCCGAATATTTTTCTTTTTCAATCTAAAGGTCTGAATACACGATGAGTTTCCCCAGAATTTTATGCCACATCTCAGGCGGGAATGTACTTTTGCAAAATACGCGCAACGAGCTGCATGAAGGCTGACAGAATATGAAAGAATTCTGAATGCGTATTATAATGTACTTAATTTAGTGTTTAATTTTGTTACATGAACATTCTATTTGAGCTTCGACTGAATTGAGAGACCTAGAAATTTTGTTACCTGAGCATCAGCTAATTGCATATTGTTCATTTTCAATGGAGTATGCAATTGCTGATTTGAAATGCAAAAATGCTTTTAAACTGTTTTTTTCTTCATTAGCTATTAATTTGTTATTACAAAACCAATTTGAAACTTACGTAACTTATTGAAATCGTACTATTTATTGTTTCTTCTTTGCAAAGAAATTTCGTGTCATCGGCTAACGGAACCGTTCTTTCGTTTTTAATCGACGAGGGCATATCGTTTACGTAAAACAGAAAGAGGATAGGACCTAAGATCGAGCCTTGCGGGACCCCATTATTATTATTATTATTATTATTATTATTATTATTATTATTATGTTAGATAGTATCTTCTCTTTTAGCTATAATTTGGATTATTGCAAATTAGCTTAGTAGTTTATTTCAGGCTTCCCTGTTTTCCGGATATATCACAATATGTAGTGTTCTCCATTCATTTCTTGCTCCAATAGTCCGTTTGGACGACTTAATTTACACACACAACACATTCTAATCTGCTTTCCCACGAGAATATTGTATCAAATCTTACAATATCTTTTTCAGTAATGATTCCGGAATAAAGTAAATTACACTTGTAAACTATGCCCCTGCACTCCACAGTAAGTATAGGTACTAAATTTGGAGGCTTTGCCATCGAATGTTTCAGCTTATCCGTCTTCCAGAAGAACACCCGACAATGCGGTTTTCGGTTGTGTTCAACTCTTACGGCATCTGAAAAAATCGTTCGCAGAAGTCAATAAAAATTCGTGGATATGATGGAGTGTCAACAGAAAACTATAGGTACTACAAAATCACTCGTTTTATTTGCATTTCGGAATATTACGTTGGCTAAACCGGTGCAAAAATTTCGCACTTTTGAACATTTCATTGTATGTTTTCGTGGCCAGTGACGGGGTACCTCATTTGGAGACCGCCTTTTTGCCTCAAAACATGCCTGTGCGAGTTTTGACAACCCACAAAAGCCTTACCAGATGGGATTTGAAATTCGAATCGTCAGCTCAGAATCAATTGAAATTCCTCGCGATAGTGCCTGATATGCCTTCACAAAAGTGGAACCAATTGTACTTCGTTAGCATTTTCTTTAGCTGACTCTTCTTTACCCTTACTATTTTCTACTTTCCATGAGCAGTTCAGATGGTTTTCTTTTCTGTACCCAATATTTGGGAAATTCGGAATAAATGTATCGAAAATGATAAAATAAAATAATTTATTTACAGTATACAACCGGTGTTTTAATCTAATATTTACATCTTAACAGATTTTATTCAAACATTACTCTAATTTGTAGAATCTCATTTACATGTATCTTCAACGGATTTGTTTATATTTGTCTCTACTACTTAGATAGCGTTGAAGACATGCACTGCAATTAAATGAATAGACTAATTTTTGCCCTTCGACTCCACACACATTCCTGAAATGATTGGGAAAACGTTGTTTACAGTTACTGCGCAGCATTTCATATTAACAAAAGAAAGAATACTCACCCCGCCAAAACCAAGTGTTAAATGTGTAGACGTTAATGAATGATTTTGCTTGTTATTATGTGCAAGTGCGGACGCATAAAATAAGAGTGGTCACAAATATCTTTCCCCATTACTCGCAAGTTGAACATGTTGGTGATGAATTCTGGAAATAAGTGGGATATATAGGGGTCTCTGGCCCGACAAGGAAAGCTATTATAACGGGACCCTTGCAGCAGCTCTGTACTCTGCGCGCTACGGCGTTTCGGCCTCCGCTCCGCCTCGTCTCGCCTCGCCTCACCCCTCCCCGCCGCCACCGGGTCGGCTGGCCCAGCCCGGCCCGCCCCGGCGAGCGAGTGGTTCGCCAATCGGCATATCTAACGAACACCGTAAGCCGCAGATAAGGAGACCAGTTCGCGATAATTAGGGGAAATAAGGGCAAATTCTTGCGGCGTATGCGCAAAAATTAAAAATATTAATTACTAAACACTATTAGATGCAAAGCAGCTAAGGGGAAGACAAGCATCGGCATTCCGCCAGACTTGGCTACCGCTAATGTGGACTGGAAAAACCAGCAAACAATTACCTGCTATCTCTGGTATGGAAATGGTCCGCTAGACCAGCAGAGGGGGGCGGGGCAGTCGGAGGAGCGGAGCGGGGTAACGGAGGCGAAGGCGGGATGCGAAGGGGCGGGGCTCGGCGGAGACAGATGACAGATGTAGCGATGGAGGACCTGATGGACCTGTGGAGTAGCGGCCAGACCGCCCGTCTTCCATCCCCGGAACCGGCGATCAAATCCCGAACTACACGAGGATATTGCGATGGACAAAGCGGGTTCGAGGCGAGTTTTCTCGGGGTTCTCCCGCTTCCCTGCCTCTCATTCCATCGTTGCTTATTATTGCTCTCATTTCCCTGCGCTACCATTATCGTCATGTCTTCATTATCATCTATCCGTTAAAACATTCATACATTCCCGGTACTGATATCATAATAAAGATGCAGTGTCGCGACCAGAGGAAACGTGAAGGATTCTACAGGGTAAGGTTGTGTAAGGGAAGCGATTCGAACGGCCAGAGCAATCAGGATAATGTGAATGTGAAACAAGTGCCTAAGCAATACCTACGTGAAAGCAACGGCGACGAGTAAATGGCGTAAAAGAAAAAGGGCAGATTCGCGGCCCGCAGGAAAGGAAAGCTAGCCAGGGCGCAGGAGCACAGAAATTGACTCTTATCTGTCTGAATTATATATTTTTTACATTTTCATTACACCGTTGTATAATTTTAAAAAATAATCGATTTTTTCTCAAAATTTTGATTAGCACACGGTGACATCTCTTAGGATTGGACTGCCACATGAAGTTCTAATTGCAATACTGCAGCATTTTAAGATGAAAGTTTTAACTATTTACAGATTCGTACTGCGTAGCTATACGGACACGCCAGGCAGATAAGTTAAATTGCACAGTATCAAGAATGTGAAAAGTTGCGGGGACAATAGGGTTTCTAGACACTTGTTTTGCAGCTTAATAAGAAACGGAAGGGCTCACTGGGGCATACCGAGGCGGTAAGCGTCAGAAGTTGTACAAACAGAGGATCTTGGTCTCCAAGATCTTTTTGATATTGTAGGGGGTGGATATGAATCGTCAGAAGTTACAAACCTGGAGAGACGATAAGGCTAACGGTGGCCAATCTGTTGAAAGACTACTGTAATCTAAGAGAGGCAACAGCCAGAGCTACACGAGGTAAGGAGGATAATATATTGCCTTTGAAGTCACTAGAAATTTCTTTGGTAAATTCCGAAACATATATGAATAGTTGAATGGTGGTAAACGGGATTGTATTTGCAACATATCACACATCATATCACACACGTTATGATAGCTTAATAGGAGAATTGTCTTTATCTCTTCAGCATCGCTTAGGAGATCGTACCTTTCGATCCTCTAAGAAGACAAATTTTCAATACTAGCACCACAGCTAAGGTCGAATTCAACCATTGTCAGAAGGAGAAGTATTTACGTAGTTTCTCTGATCAACACCAGGCGAATGCCAGAGTAGTTCTTTAAAAAGGGAGTCAGACTCTCCTTCCTCATTCTTGTCCCCTCGTCTCCCTCACTCTCATACACATTTACATTTATATGCACTATTGATGGGGAGAGACGTTGAGGAGAAAATCTCCCAAAGCGACGTTTAGGACGGCTCGGATATATCATGCATCAGCGGGAGGGAACACCACCAGTTCTTGAGATATAACATGCGCTGTAAAAGTTTTTACAATAAGTTATTCATATAATAAACGGACCTTATTAAAAATAATTTTAGAAACGTAATTAAAATGTCCTAAAAGTTCATCAAAACTGTAAATTGAAGATTCAAATAAGCTGATAAATTATTACAAGTTACTAAAAATTTTGAAGTCACATTTTGATCATGGGGTTTAGGGCTTACATCATATGAGAATCATAATCCTGAGGCCATAAAACGGTATATCATGTTCAGTTTTCAACACGTATTTCCATCCAATGAAGCATGCATACGCCGTGATATGACCTCAGGATTATGATTTACATCTGACGAAGATCCTAAACTTCAGGGTTGACATTTTGGGTCTTGAAATGTTTTAGACTTTTGTAATGAGTTATGAATTTTAAACAGAAATTACCATTTATTATGGACTTCAAACACATTTTAATTATATCTATGTAATTATTTTTAATAAATTGTGTTTATTATATAAATAAGTGGTCGCAAAAACATTTTACTTATTAGGAATAACACATTGCAATGAAAAATTATATCACGCATTAGACACATGGTGCTAATGAGTATTGCACTCGTATCTGACGCGCCCGGAGGCTCTAAATAATAAATCTATGTCACAGAAGCGATCCAAGAGAATGAGAATAAAAATCTAATTTTAGAATAGATGAGCGCGTGCACTGAAATAAAGAGGACACGATCGTGATAAGATAAAGCGGACACGATCGTTATGAAAGGATAGACAAAAGAAATTATGAAATTAGGAAAATAATTGAAAACCTGTTGTACTGCACATATAGTGTGTGGCTGGGAGGGTATGGATAATGGCGAACTGACAATTTGGACCACACATTCCTCTAAACGCATAAATATTCCGGTAAAGCACTTCAGTGAATACTATGTTTTATTAACAGTAGCAGCGAATAGGACTGTTTCACGAAGAAAATGACAGGCAATTTGAAGGAAGAAATTAAAAATTTTATCCGGGCAAAGGCAAACGAGAGATGACGGATAGAGAGGTAATTGGTGTGGATGTCACACATTGATCCTCGGAAGCCAGCGTGACAAGGGGTCAGCGATAACAAACCTGATAAATGTGAATAGTTCCTTGTCTCATTAGATTGCTATCGCGGCCCCAAGAAAGTGTGTAGAGACGTTCAGTAAATTTATAACAGAAAAGTCGACCACAATGCAAAAAAGATTAGTGGGTAAAGAAATATTTTCCTCCACATTTCTAAATATTTTAAGTGTTTCAGAAAATCATATCATTGTTATATCACGGACTGATCCTTAGAGCGGTATTCAAAACCTAATTTCACGACTCCTTAAAGGGAGAAAACGAAAAAATAGTAGGAACTAGAAGAAAAATGGAAGGTGAAGAACGGTGAAAGAAACTACTCCGAGGGTATATCTAAGATGCAAAGTAATAAATCAGCATTGTTTAAAGACACCTTGGCGAAAGTAACTTTTCACATAATTCCTGTGAGATTCATCTTTAAAAAATCGTGTAATGTTTCGGGGATTCACAATCTAACATAAATTACTCTTTTATGCATTATTTTCATAGTTGTTTCGTTTCCTATTTTTAAAACATCTTATTTATTATAACTTCGCACAAGTGTTTGCTACGGATTACTTTACAGGGTGTTTCAGTGATTTTTAGGCATACTAAAAAAAAGTGATGAAAATATACAAAGATTTCAAGTACCCTCTATTGTGCTTTTTGTAGTAAAGTGTGGTAGGTAAATTAATTATGTTCGTTAGCTGACTACAGCCGCTTTGATAATGGAAATCTTGAAGAGTGATATAAAAGTACTCAAAAGAAAATAAATCACTTTCTGAAATTAATAAGGCAATTTCTAGTTTTAAAGTTACTACGGCGCATCACCTCTTAAATAAAAATTTAATAAACTACATGTATGTAAGTATTTATTTGTCATTTTTGGGTCGGATTAATCCGACATTTGCCACCTACTGGTGTTCCTAGACCTCTGCTTCATTATGTATTATCCACGCTTGGGGGTAAAGACGACATGCAGCGAGCATAACGTATTCTCAACACCTACCGAGCTTACTTTGCCTATCTGAGCTTTTTTCTTTCGTCACAAAGCTTGAGAAACAGAAATGATATGTATTAAAGAAGCATTTTATTTTTTGTTCCGGCGAATCAACTGGATAATTTTTCATAACGCATAAATCACAGTTCTAGAGTAGTTTAAAAACGATCGTCATGATGAATAAGATTTATAAATTAATATTTTCTTACAGAGATCTAAAATAATAAGAATTCGTCAAATTACACCCTACATTATTTGTATCGAATAAATCTAACTTTAGTCGGCATTCCTAAGCCACTTCTTTTTCTTTAAAATTTATAAATGTCATTGCTTAAATTCGAGTGCTGTTTGGGACCAAGCTATGGTGCACTATTAGAACAGAAGAAGAACGGTTGTGTTTCTAAATTCCTTTAACCGCCAAAACGTTATGAAAATTACGTTGAATATTATGAAGCCAAACTACAAAATTGTAATAAAAGATGTCGTTTTAATTACAATGTTATATTTCTTACGGTACAAGCAATACAACAAAAGTACACAGAGAATAAACATCACTAGAAAACATTTCTAAGAACAACAAACTCACACGTCGTTTCGTTACTTAAAAAAATATCCGATTAAATGAATTAGCCGAAAACTTGGTACTAATTCAGTAATTTATTCTTGAATAATTTCAAGATATTTTATCTACAGTGATTTAATATTAGCTGATGAGAATATCTCGCAACATTTGTCTCTACCTCTCCCTCCTCATTTCCATTTCAACTATGCAGTCTGACAAGAAAAGAGAACGGTTGTGCTTGGGCTCATCATTCTTTTGCAGGTCCCATGCGCCTGCCATCTCCACCCTCATTTAATTCAATCAGAGCTGTGTTATACTTTTATAGCAGTATTTAATAATGTTAACGCCTGGCAACTTCAGTTTTCAAGATACAATGACTACCACTACAGCGAATCCTTTTACCAAATACAGCATACACCCAAGATATTTTATCAGATTCTCTTGTGCGTTCTACATGAACCAGAACTGAAGTATTTTGAATTTCCGAGGCCATAACACGTCTTAATTGGTGAACAAGGAATCCATTAATTAAGAAAGAATCCTAAGAATTGAAATGGCAAATGGTTACAAGAAAAGAAATCGACGGCTATTAGAAAGGGCGATAAAAAATGAACATTGTTTACTTCTTCCTTGAGCCTCGGAACGGAGAGAAAGAAGATAATGAGAAAGACACAGCAATATGGCATGGGCCGCTTGTAACTGCGCAACAGAGGCAGAGAGGGGGAACAAAGACGTCTTGGCGGGGCCGCAATAAAAAGGCAATAGCCGTATCAAGGATGCAATTGGAAATGCGCAGATCACACGCTCGGCAAATGGAACCCGACGGAGAGGGCTTCATGAGCGGGCCAATGCTCCAGCGGAGACATCAGTCACGAGCAGGACCAACCAGACATGACAGAAAGAGAAAGAAGAAGAAGTAGTAGTAGTAGAAGAAGAAGACGAAGAGAAACGTAGATGGCCGACATGAAGGTAAATTATAATTGTTGGGAAATGGGCATTGAAGTATAAGTGTGTGTGTGTGTGTGTGTGTGTGAGAGAGAGAGAGAGAGAGAGAGAGAGAGAGGGAGAAGACTAGGAGGAAGATCAAAGAGGAGAAAAAAGGAGAGTTAAAGTGACAGAAAAAAGAGGAAGAAATGAAAAACTAAAAATAGGAAAATATATGAAGAACAGGATAAATGCAAGGTGAGGATACAGATAGGCAGTGAGAACGAAGCTATAATAGAAAGAAACAAAGAGGTAGAGAGGAAAGAATAAAAAGATAAAAGAGAAACGAACAGATAATGTAGCAAGAAAAAGAAAAAAGACGTCCAATGCGACATCACGACGTAATGGTGTTTGTTGAAGATGGCATAACAATGAATAATAGTGAAAATGTGAAACATGTGTGACAAACGGCACAGGTAGATGACAGCAAGGATTAATAAAACTAAATGGAAGATATGAGGGATAAAATGAATGATATGTGAACGAAAACGAAGCAGAGAGACACAAACAGGAGGGAGGTAGAAAATAAGAAAGCGAGAAGTCAGAAAGAAAATTAAAAAGTGAAAGCAGAAGGAAAAATGTATGATGAAATTGGAAACGAAACTTTCACTCAAATTTGTAATAGAGTGCAATTATATCTTTAGACAAATTGTTGTACGAAATATTTTTTGTATCCTCACATTCGCCATTGAAAAATAATGTCTGTATTAGCAAGCCAACTAATGTTTTATTACTCGCGTATTTTCTCACATATTCATTAAACCCATCACTAAACAATATTACAATACTAAACAATATTACAATACTTTGTTAAATGACTAAATAAACTTGATTGAATATTACATCACATGATGCTTACATGCAAATCATTGGGCGTATACGCGACGACGAAGAACAATAGAATAAAGTAAGAAGTAAAAGTATATAGAGAACCAAGGAAGAGGAAGGACCACCGAAGGAACGGAAGAGGCAAAGGGAGCCGAGAGCCTGGGCCCCACTTGAGAAATAGCAAGATTCCATGGGGCAAGGGTGGGTGGAGGCTTTATTGGAGAAGCGAGAGGGGGAGCAGGTCATCGAACCGCTACTGAGAATCGTTAACTGAAACAGTACTTCGCCAACCGAATGAAACCGCTCCGTAACTAAGAAAATTAAGTCTGTGTTCGCTTCGAATGTCGATTCAACCGAACAATTCTGCACTCGTTTTGGAGAAGAAAAATTGGCGGGCACGACTACGGTCAAATATAATTAATCTATAAGTGTTCTAACGTTCTGTAGTAATTGAAGAATACTTGACCCAACTACTGTAGGTGACGTAATACGTCGCATTGTCTCCCAGTATAATCACATTCCTTTTATTCTCCACTGCTTTATCATTGGATAAAAATATTAATGAACTATTATTTCAAACATTCTTATAATGTAATTTATAATGTAATGTATAATGTTTTCTCAAAAAATACAATATGCCAAGAGTTTGCCTAAGCTTGTCATCTGAAATCCACACTTTTTCGTACTATTATAAATGTAAATGTGCTCAAACGCACATCAAAATTCCAGACCTAAACAAACTTCTAGACCTAATGCTTTTCATATTTAAATCTGGTATTATACGACTTCAATTTGCTAATGGATTGAATTAATTCGTTACTCTTCTATTGAGTCATGTAGATTCTCAGATTGCATTAAAATAATATACACAACCACTGCGCTAATGCATCATTCAGAGGCATAACACCACAATTTATTTCCTTACTTCACTGCAAACGTCGACCAAATTTCTCAGACGTGACTAATGTGACGACACTAATGTGACTCTTTTTACACTGCATATTTTACAGTGCATCACAGTGGTTAATATATAACACAAAATGCCGTGCAAAATATTGTAAAGTACGCAGGTGATCGTAATATCTAAGAAATGGTTTTGTATGGTAAACTCCGGTGATAAATCCGAAGGCTTGGCTTGCTTCCTAGCTTAGGAAATATCCCAAGCCTTTAGTCAGTTCAATGAATATTACTATTTAAATGATGCAAACAATATTAAAAATCTCTATGTCAAGAAACAACCGGTTTAATAAATAACAAGCACCCAAATACTGCCGGTGTAACTGGAAGTGTACCACTAATTGGTACACTCTTGTGCCATTTTACTCCTCCTGGCATTTCCTATAGCGTGGAAAAGATTTCCACGTTTAGTCTGGAGCGAGAGCAACCCACACCGAGTTTAAACATTGTGGTGACATTTTTACATTCATTGTTGTTGAAAAGAATTGTTCATAAATAAGGTCAATTATTTGTAATAGGTCTCTCTGCTAGGCTGGGTTACGCTGGTGGGCCAAGGCCCGTAGCGGGCTGTCGAGCCATTTGACAGGACTGGTCTCTCTGCTGTCTTGTGATCTATCTTTATTAAACGTTTACAAGTAAAGATTATAATTTTCTGACACTATTTATCCACCTCGCTTAAAAGCGATTTTTGAGATGTGTCACTTTTCTTGTTCACTGACGCCAACTTGACGGTGTCTTCTCGCAGCAGCAGGATTGCATTCGGCCTCCAGAACACTAGACGCCGCCACACACCGGGAACTCTCCCACAATCGCAATTATGCAGTTGCACTGGTTGTCATTGAGTTTAATGGCTTCCAGCTTAGCGAGCGACTAACTCGTTGAACGGGTCCGAGCAAAACGTTCATATGCCGCGGGAGAAAGCGACTGGAAGCCGGCGCAAAGGCGGTATCTGCGGGCGACGCTGTCCGTAGCCTTCGTGCTCATTTTCATTTCACTTCATATGTATTTATTTACAATAAAACGTAAAATCTGAATGTGACGTATTGTGGAGTTCAATTTGCAGACGTTTTCTTGAGGTGCGAAATCCATAGTTGCCTTTACATAATTGAATTGTGAATAAAGGCATCAAAGAGCGTTATTCATATTTGATAACAAGAGATGTAACACAAGATAACTGCATCTGCAAAAGAGCTAGAGATTTGATTTCATGGTATTACTGACGAAATTTCTAAACCCACATTTCTCCAGTATCTAGAATATTGAGAGCTAAAACACACGCAGATAGCCATGTTCAATTTTAAGGCAAGAGGCAGAGAAATTAACTATCTCAATATTTGCTCCTATATCAAGGGGTAATGTGGAAGGAAACTAATCAAGATGGACGCACATTGACCCAGACGCGGATTACATTACGTGTTAGAGGCAAATACAGACTTTTAGAAGTATTCATCACAGAATATAACAAACGCGTATCTCTTTGCAGAAGTTCTTTTGACACTGCTTACCAACAGGTTGTAATCACCGAATCGATGCGTGGCGTTTGTGCTGAATAATTAGAAAGTACAAACTTTGCACTATTATACGGTGCTTGAGGTCATGTATGTATTTGCGGTTTATAAAAATTCTTAATATTCAAATTAATGTGAGAAGCTTTGAGTTACAGATGCATAAATTGTGAAATATCCAACGCTATTATGAGAACAGTGAATATAAAATGCATATTTAAGAAATAATTTTGGTAATAAGCTGGTAAAATAAATTTGCATATTCTATAACTCTATTATTGGTCTGTGAAGCACAATTGTCAGAGCGAGTTAAAAGAAACTAAAATCTTAATTTGAAACTGATTAACATTCTTCAGTGTACCGTTTGCAAAACAATGTCTCCGTACGTAATTCCAAATTTAAATTTTAATAATACAGAAATACCGAAAAGTTTATTATAGATTGCTCACTATTGGTATGTTATAACTACATTCGTGTAATTAAATTTCAATCTGAAATGGCTCCGTTCTCTCTACTACCGACCTCCTTAACTGTTCAAAAAATACAGCAAAATACTACAAAACAAAACCCTAATTCTCAAATTTTAGAATAATTTGCGATGTACATTATTTTACGTGTTTTAACCTACCTTCAAGTGTATTTCCAATTATTAAATGATTTTATACTATGTTAACCTTGGCGTCAACGTGTATCTAGTATAACTTTTTGTTATAGCTTACACATTTATTCCAAATTAGTTTTCGTATAATTACGTAAGTTGCATAATAATGTGTGGCCGTTTTCATCCTTCTAGAAAAGTCAGTATTTCAAGAGAATAAATTTTACAGCAATTGTCAGAAATGCAGTTTTCCTCTGTTTGTCGAATATGTGATTGCGGAACTATTTAATAAAACATTCTTTTTGAAATATATTGCAAGGAAATTAACTGTGAAAGGTAACTTGGCAGGAAAATTAATAGTTTTGCATGCTACGACATATTTTTCTTTTGAGGTCAAAAGTAAAAAGCCAATACTTTCCTGATCACGGTGTAGAAATACGATGATAACTCCTATGCTGTAATGCAAAAGAATCATTTCAGAAAAACGTGCACTGAATTTTTTTTATTGAAACACCAAATTAAGTTACAAATGTTTCAAAACATATATGGATTTACAATGGGATATTTACTGCTCATATTTCTTATATAAAGTTGATTAAGGGAAATCACGCAAATAATAAATCAAAAAAATTGAGGGGCATTGAACTTTCAGGTACGTCTGAGGTGTTTGAAAATACAGCTTTAATTCAATTTCCATTTACATTTTTAAATTTTACATGTTATGCATACAACATAGTAATTTCGTGATTGCATATCAAGCTGAAAATAAGTGAATTAATATTCATCATCTCTACAAACACATTCTTGCATCCAATATTCTCCGAATCTATACCATCAAAACGTAGCCTTCGTCGATTCTTCAGCGCTTTTTTTCCCCGCTTCATGGAACTGTCACGCGTGTCCATTAGCGTTCCGCGTCGTAGTCGCTGGGCGTGCGACCGCCGCTCTGCTGTTTTTCTTCCCGGAAGGTCGTTTGATGACCGACGACCGTCCACAATGAGAATTTTTGCTGATGTATTTGGGCGAAAAGTTGCTTGCAGATCGTTGTTACCAGTGTCGCACCTAAGAAAGGCCTCTTCCAGAAGTCGATGACTTATATTCACAAATATACCTTTTACTAATTTTATATAGTTAGGAGTCATTCAATATCTCAATTGAATACAAAGTAACTATAAATAAATTTTAAAATCACCATTAATGAAAATATTACAATAAACACTATTTACAAACCTCAAATCAAGACACACCCTATGCATCTTAGAAAAAATCCTCGTTCCACAAGTAGTTATTATTATTGTTTTCGTTTTTGAATAGAAAAGTGGCAAGTGGGAAAAATAACCGTTTCAGGAGAAGCAAAATACGACGTTCCCCCTCATTTCATTCCTGCAGTAACTACTTACTCTAGGGTCGGTCAGGGGCATTTATAAGAATCTCAAGAATTTCAGTGGAATTAAGTCAGTTAACTTCAAGTTTTCTGAAATGTGAAAGAATTACCAAATAAAAATGCAGGCGTTTCGGCAGAAAGAATAGCGTGTCAGACAATGAGCTGTTGTATAATGTCTTACTTCTGGTGTACGTAATATGTATTTCTGTAAGCATACATTTCAGTATTCAAATAAAATCACGAGGAATGTTACGGTTCATCTGAACAAATCATTTAAATTCGAGAACCGTAGTGTTTATATGATCTTGTCACCTGGATTAAAAAAATATTCCCCCCCTCTTTCAAGAAAAAGAATGTTGACAAAATTATAAGTTATTATTAATTATTTTATGTAAAGTAGAACTAGTTCCTATATATTACTTTTCTCTTTCGCAATAAACCCCTGCGAAGAACAATTTTTTTCAAACTTTTTGTGTTAGGCGAACCTAGAAATTTCTCGCTGTTCCTTAAACCACAACCAATTAAAGAAAAAAATGTTTAACATACTTGTGTCACAAATTTACAATATCACAGCACTATGCTTCGCAATAATTTTAAAATAATAGAATTCCTCACTCTTCTTGTCTGGCGAAGAAACACTATATTCCAGCAATTTTCACGCTTGTATAATCGCCGTATAGCCTCCCTTGTTTCATGGAAGAAACAACGCTTAACCATCGGATTTTTATCGGCGCTGGCAATTTCACGAAGAAGATTTTGAATAAACGTTCCTCCTACACCCGCTGCCCCCATACACTGGCGCGTTCTAATTCAAGTAATTTGTATTGCCATAGTTGATATTAATCTACTTCGCTCAATACCTCAGATCCCGTGTTGGGCTATACCAGGCCCGGACAATATCTCAGGCGAGTGCGCAGCTGTGTAGGCGCACAGTGTGATCAAATGACGCAAACCTGATCAAAACCTTCTATTGTATTAACGTTAAAACAGTAAATACTATTAGAAGTGACACATCTGAAACCTTTCACTTGGAAGTTGGTTGGTTTTATCCTGAGCGGAGTAGTTTATTTCGCGGCAAAGGACAAAATTGTTTGCTGTATCGTCTGTCTTGGAACTATATGAAGTTTTTATGAGCAAAAAATATATTATTTTCTAAACTTTTTTTTCACTTATCTAAAAAATTACCATTTCGCTATGTCACTTTGCTTTTGTGCCGACGTTATGTAACATATGGAGGGGAGTGTCCAGGAATAATTGCTATACCAAATAAAATCTAAAATACTAAGGTCCGTTTTAGAAAATTTCGACCAGCAGTTTTGGTAGAGAAATGCTTTGATGAAAATGTGAGAGTTAATTGTGGGTCAACAGTATCATGTTTATTTCAATATTGTTTGAAGCGATTTTTGAGTGATTTTTAAGCGATTTTTAAACCTTTTGACATTTTTGAACATACCCTCGAAATATGTTGAATTAAGTAATATATTTATCATTTAGTACATAATGTAGAAAATATTACTATCGCATAAAAACTGTCCAAGCACATGAACTTACCACTTCAAAAGACATTATATTTTGACTTAGATTTTATAAATCTTCTTCTGTTGCTTCTCAATTCATGTATCTGCTGTGCGCTGATACATTTCAAATAGCTCATAAATAACAGACGAGATAGAACGTCTAAAATTTAAAATCACTCCGACGTAATTATATTTGGAATGAAACAAAGCTTAACAGTAGAGAGCAACGGATAGCAGTTTCATGATATTTTCTACATAAATCGCATCGTACTGATATAAGACTTTTCAAATTCTCGGCCGTCATGCTGGATCTGCCATTTTGTTTATGGTAATATGGATATCAGATTTGTAATAAGCTGCAATAAAAACGCTTACAGAGATCGGACTTGAAAGCATTCGAGATTTTGGCCGTGTTTTCGTCATTTGGTAACAATGTGAGGCGGGCAGGGGGCAGGCGCGTGCGTTGAGATGGCGGTTGGGGTGTGATGGATGCCCGATGCCCCGCGCGAGATAGCGCCAGGTCGTATTACGGGAATTGGCCTCCGCCTCGGCCGCAGGGGCACGCTTGCCCCCCCGAGCCCCCTTCGTCATCTCCCGCCCATCACATTTTCTGCTTCCGAAGACCCTTGCCCCCCTCCCCCTCTCGCCACGCCGTTCAGCCCGTTCCGCGAAGTCCTGTGTCCACGTCTGGTCCCAGCGCAGTGAGGGATCATCACAATGTAAGCGGACGAAAATATGATCATGTAGGATTTTCACAGTCAGTAGTAAAAACAAAGCACAGCGTGTTCATGATTTATTAAAGTTGAATAACTAGTGGAAATAAACTTTTTTTTGCTGAAAAAGGTGATGCCTATTCACTTAATAGTCTTGTAAAGGTATTTTTAGTGCTTTTCATTTTGAAGACAGTATGGCAATACGAGCAGATTATCTTTTCCCCCATACGTCACACACAGTTTTTACTGTTTTTGTCTAAATAATATTAAGAGTGTGCAACCCGTATCATGCAAACGTCCGCCTTCCATTCTATTGTTTTAATTAAACAAACTTTAAAAAAATATATTGCTCTTCAACTGCTTGGTCAGAAGAGATCAAAATCTGATTTACAACACTACATTGCAACATTCTACACTACATTACATTACAATGACGTTTAACAATTTATAATATCATAAAATCTTTATTTCCACTTTCTAAGTTTATTACAAATAGTATTTAGAAACGAAGTTTTCTTGCCTTACTATTATAATTTCATGTATGATAAAATGTTCAACATTTGACTTGTGGCTGGCACAGGCTGGACAATCTGTTTTAAGATAGTGGTAAAATACCGATGTCGAAACTGTAATAATGATTTGCATCAGTTTCAGACTTGGATGTGTGCTCGCATAGATTGGTCGAATTAAACCATTCAATACTCCGACTAATCGGACCGTAATGTTCTAACTCTATTGTGGCGTCCAAAATACTGTCTGCCGTGTTTTATTTATTTATTTATTAGAGTATTCATTTATTTAATTATTACTTCATATTTATTAAGGTTTAGATTCGGAGGTAATTGAGGCCCATAAGTCATTATGTAATTGATTTACGACAGCGCTAATGGTGATGTCAACGACTGACTGGTGGATTAAGAGGTAGTGTAAACGGAGGAACCCGCAGAAAATCGGCTGACGGCTCGCTACGTCCACAACACATTCACCAGGCACCACCGGTGCCAGCGGTGGAAGGAATGCCAGCCATTACGCCACCAACACCCTCTCTCTTTTACGAAGTTCACTGCGGCAGGCCGATTTGAAACTCGGAGAGACATTCAAATACTCCAAAAGCAAAAGTTCGCACCACAGCTTTACATCTAGATCAGATCTTATGTTCAGTTGTTTTTTGTTTTTTTTAACATAAGCCTGCTCGTTAATAATACACCTGTCTTTCACACGCATCGTAAAATAATTTTAAGTGCCCCGCTCTCAATCGAGATGTTTGTAATTACTTTAGCGTAATTAGCAAATGATGATTCTTGACATTCTAGTACTGAATTTGTTTCCGGTCGCGGTGACAATACTAACTTCCATCATCGTCTAATGCGCATCATTCTTTAGTTTATTGAATCGACTGGTGCCTACCAACCGTTTACAACCTCTGTTGTACATCTTGAGGACACGTAAAATGTCATAAACATTAAAAAATATTGAGTAAAAATAAAAATTCACACGGGACTCCAGAAATTAGCGTGAATATACTCACGAGAAATGACTGAATTTTCCTCTGATAAAAATTACTTGGCATATTGAAATGCTGATGTAAAGAGTCACACCTTACTTACGCACAGCATTATTTACTTACGTACAGCACCATTACAAAAATTATTTCATATAGCAAGAATGTTAAATATCTCAAATCAAAGAAATCACTCGCAATATGTGTGTGTACAGAAAATCAGAAGATAATTATTACTAACTAATGGAGATTCTGTGTGTGCTGAAGTGGAACAGAGTCATGCTAAAATAATCTATAGGTGAGATACTGGTATCCTTCAATTATTACTTTTGGATAACACAATCCGTGTGATTACATATTACTGAAGTTTACAACGTTTTAAAATGATCATCCCTACGAGTGCTTCATCTTTGAGAGTTGCCTTAGCTGGTTTTGGGTTTGTGCCAAGACTCAATGTCTATTCACCTTCCTTACTACGGAAGTACGAAGGTGGAATATCATTATTTATTTCAAGTTTTTAATTAAGGAGAGTTACTTATTAGAGCGGGTTATTAAGATCATAAATATTGCGATCAAATACCGAATCTCCTTTTCTAATTTCATAGTTCCATTACGAAACAATGCACCTGCGTAACGGCTCCACACGAGTTTCTCACCCGAAAAAAACATAACATTCCCTGGCCGTAATTGGAGGAAGACCTATTCAATCGTACTACTTACTCATTTTCTCGACGAGACGGAAAACTACTAGCGTGCTGTTACACTCTAAATTCACTCTAATTGTACTTTTTAAAGTTTTTAATTACATTCGGATTACGGTTTTCCAAAAATACGCTCATTAAAAGCATTTCGAACGATTCTGAGTATTTTCTACTATTGACGAGCGAAATTCCCCTGAGAAAGGGTTCATCGAAAGAAGGGAAACAAAATCTAAATTTTCTCCAACTATGAACCACATAACCCGCTGATGCTGTCGGAGCGACTGCCCACATATATTTTTCCCCATTCCCACACGGCAGATACTCGGGAATATTCTAGAAGAAACAGCGTTTACACTTGTATTTCATGCTTACAACGATGTGTGTAAACAGAAGGGAAGTTAGTCTATACAAATAAAACTGGAGTGTTTGTGATTTCAAAATTACAGCCTTTTTATAATCTCATTCGGTTATTTACGTGACCCAATTGTTTTTACGAGTTTCTCCTGTTTGTCCGGGGTAGTCTCGGGAACGGTTGAACCGATTTCGATGCCCAGCTGTAGTTTTCACTCAATGGTAGGGAATTTTATAGTTAGTTATTAGTTTAAAAAGTTAGGCTATTTTTAAAAATTTTCCTCCCTTATAAGAAGGTTTGTTTGTTTGCTTTTTAATACATATGTATAGTTTTATTGAGATCTTGCTGAAATGTACACGTGGAAATCTTTAAAAGAAGTTCTATGTGAGATTTCGTAAATATTGCCATTAGAGAGTTTTAGCGCCAGGCGTAAGGAGACATCCTTAAACTCTATCGATCAAATAATTAACGACTTAATACGGTCGTAATGAACAATGTTCAGATGAGTTTTAGCAATTGCAACGTTGCGTTAAGTATTGTAACAAAAGAAGCATTTCTAGCGTTGATCAAATAAGTTGTAAAATATATCATAGAGTGTAGGCTAGTGGCGCGACTTTTAAATCAAGATACGAGTCAAGAGTATAACAAATATATATTGTGTGCGGAGTTTTAGATTTTGTGGCGCTGCGCGATGAGTATTCAGTCTGAAATTTTGATTCGTCTTTTCTTGAGAATGCACAGAATATATTACATAACCTAACCCTCAAGACTTCAGCTTCTTTTTCCCGAATGTCTTATTCTTGCCAGCGTAGTGGAGTTTGTAAGGAATAATTGTGCTGCCTCACGAGAATCGATTTATCAGAGTTTAAAAAATGCAAACTTTCCTGTTTTTAGGCGGCTATTTTGCTGTTTGTAACGTGAGCGAAGAGTCTCTTTCAAACCTGCACTATTAAGGTAAGGTTGTAACTTAGGCCGAAAGTAAGACGTTATGACTTCAAGGTCCGTTAAGTGACTTAGTGCCTAACATCGCTACTTCACGCGTAGCGCTAAAAGCCCCTTATATCAGCCTTTCCTATCCTTCAGCGATTTTAAGAGCGTACTCTTCCAATTTTCACAAGATAAAAAGTTGTGAACAGATTCATCAAACTGAACTGAACCTTTCTGAAACCCCTTAAAATTTACTACTAAGTGCATATTGATTCATTCCAAGAGTGCAATTAGGGTCAAAGTAATAGAAGGTACAAAAAGAGGTTTTTATTGTTTGTCAAGAGCTTGTAACAATGTATCTTTATACAGCTACCCATAAGATCATGGCGGTATCAAGTATGATCGTGGCAAACATAGATGGGTGAGATGAGGTAGGGTGAAGTACGTGTTCATGTACGTGTGGCCCAAGGCTGTGGGTTTGAGACCTGAGTAATGTGTGGTTTTTTCCTCTTGTGGCTGTGGTGTTGATGTCTTCTGATATTGTCTCGAATTACATTTGAAACATCATTCCATCTATTATCATTCATTTTTATCACCATTCACTTATATTTACAAGTATCATAAGAAGAAAGAGAAGGCAGGAACAAACACCATGATGATTATTTGCATAATAAAAAGTAGAACAGAGAGATAGCAAAGACGCATTTTCACCTTAAACTTATTTCATTCAGATACATATCACTACAAACTCACTCTATGGCATTCGATCCTGGCACGCTCGAACGAAAAACACACTTACCTGCTCCATTACCTCTCCTTTTCCTCACCTTCCTTCGATGAGGGAAGTACTCGCATGTCAATCTCAAAATTATTTCATTCGAACAACATCAACTTTATGCATTTACGTCAAAAACGGTAGTCCTAAGTGTAAAATCTCCCGTTTGGGCGGCAGAAAAATAATTTGTTTGTTAAAGGTTAAGAACAGTACAGTAGTTTTTTTTTTAAGCAAATTAAGCGTTGTAGAATCACACAAAAATTACTAATGCATTAGTATCATTATTACAAAATAAGTATTTTCTTCCTTTTTGACACAACTCAATACACTCACTAATGATAGAGAAAGGTTGTCTTTAGCGAATTCGATCTACCCACCTCCACAATGCGGAATTTGTCCCCTTCTCCATTACCACCAACTCCTCTGTTTGTTCGATTAATGAGAATAGAACTCGTCTTTCTGTATATAATAGTGTGGCGATGATTGAAATAATTGATTTCATTTGTGAATGAAATATACTGATTTAACTCATAATTTAAATGAATGAAAATATTTTTTAAAACAAATTACTGAATATATTAACATTTTTCCCATTCATTTTCAAAATGTTCCCAAATTGAACATTTACTACAGCCTTCAAACATTTTAATTTAAAATACCAATTTTTTGTTAACTAAGGGCACAGTATAAATTTATAACACTAAAGTCTGTAAGTAATTTTAGTTAATTTGTTTACCAAATGGCGCATCGATTACGCCGCGTGGTGTTAACTATAAACATGATTTGCACTGACATAAAAATATTATTGTCATAAAATATAATAAATTATATTTACGTTTACAAAAAAATTAACACAAAATGGAATATTTCAGGTCTATTGATCCTTTAAATAGAAACAAAATATTGAACCTCAACTAAAAATCTAATGTAAAAAAGAATTGAGAGAAACAGAATATCCCCATAATATCACACACATTAAATATAGTCCATATTAACGACCAAGTATTGAAATTTAAATTATATACAAATAAATTTCAATTCATTATTTTTTATAATAACTGTCTACTATAAAATAACAGTTGGTGTTCATTAATACAATCGCAATTTATTAATAAAAGTACTAATAGTATTTCGAACTCGAAAGCTCGGTGCAGGCGCCTCCCAAACTCGAAGCACGCTCACCCACCCCACGGCCTCTTCCTCTTCCTCTTCCGCCGCTGGTTCGATCGATGGGAGCGGCCGCTTCCCCAGAGGCCGCTGGGCAGTGGGCGGGGGGCGGGAGGCTGGCGGCGGGGGGCGGGGGGCGGGGCGAGGGATTATTTCCGCGTGCGGCGGCGCGCGCGTCTTTGTTTTTAAAGCAAACGCGGCTCCTTTCGCGCCTCATCGAGCGCGCGGCTTTCAGTTCGCCCGCACTCGCTCGCCCGCTCGCCCACCCGCGCGCCCGCCATAACACACCCGTCTTTTATGACGGCGAACGGCCGGCCGGAACGACTGCTCCGCCGCCAGCCCTGGCGCTCGCCCGCTCCCAAACACAATATTGTGTTCCGTTGGGACGGTGAAAAACCTCCCGCGCTCGCCTGCGGGACTCGCTCGTTGGACACCCTCGCTTGGATGAGGCGACGCGCTCCTAGTAAATGCCGAATACATCACAAAGGAGATCGGATTGTGTGGAGTGTGTTTAAAAGAGTGAAGAGGCATGTATCGAAAAGTTTAGATTTGAAATTCATAATACGCTAAATTATATTGATTTATTTTAATTTTAAACACGCAAAAAAGGAAACGTTACGTGTCGATTGCGCGAGAGGAAAGTTACACCTTTTGCTCTGAAGCGAAACAACGGAAGATCTCGGCATTTGCTCAGTCCATCAATAGAACTCTGACAAAATACACGTTCGAAATGGAAGCTACTGGCTCAGAAGCTCATTACATTAATTAATAAGCTAATTGTATTAAGTAATTTAGGGTATTCAGTATTTTTGAATCCATATAAATCAAAACAACTAATTCATTAGGATCATTACATAATCATTTGGATCATTATAAATATTATCTTCGGGTCTAATTTTCGGTACAATCACCATTTCAATTCATTTTGGTTACGTTTTGTCAGGAATGTTGCTTGTGCCACTATTCTTATCGATATCTGAGCCGCGCGTCGGCCTTCTTGATCGCGTTCAATGCAATTCCACCCGCAACAACATTGTCTTCCTTCCGCCGGCGGGGAAAAACCTACCTCAGTTGTCTTCGAGACCTGCGTTTAACGTTGTAACTCTGTCACTCAGCAGATTATGAGAAGCTTGTTCGAAGGAGAAATGATTTTTCATCCCATAATCAGACTTAAAGTATAATTAAGTTCATTTTATTATAAAGCAACAGATTTATTTTTTTATAAATATTTGCAGCGACGTTAAATAGATATCTCTTCCAATATTAGTAGAAAATGAAATTTCTGAAATGTATTTTGGACCGTGATTTCATCCTTTCTCTATAATCGAAATAATAATAAATAATAACAATAATAATAATAATAATAATAATAATAATAATAATAATAATAATACTTTTTATCATAACTTCAGTGAATAATACTAATAGCAATTTAATACCACTAATAAACAGCACAACTTGCACAGGACGGTTGAGAGCAATAAATCAATTTTGGCATAAACTTTTATGTACAGCCCAATCTTTTTTTTTTTTTAGTGGCAACTTTTTAATTTAAGTAACGCATGTCTTCATAATCATGTATTTGCGGACTTCTCTTTCACTAATTTTTTTTATTATGTGTATAGATTTTAATGATATTGTAGCTCAGGAAAATGCCAAAAAGTACAATTATTTTTATACAGAAAAACAACAATAAATATCCTTACCATATTTTACGTCAATACTGTACCTGGAATATATTACACGATGTAAACGTCCAATCTTCATTAATCGGATTCCCATGAATACGAATGTTAGAGCAGCTATATTAAGAGGATGTAGCAAATACGTTTCTCTCCCCCAATACATGCGTGAACACACTATTCCCATCCCCGTTGCCAAGCTCTGGGAAATTCTATAGGCGGCTGGCGGCTTCCCCAGCGCCGGTCGACCGCTCGCACACAGAGCGTCGGCTGGGCGGGGGGCAACCCCTCGCCTGACTCACCCGTATTATTCCGCCAGTGCGCAGTACTTTCGTGAGCTAGATTAGCGAATAGTGCCGCGGTGGGCAACGGCCTACGAGCGGAGGACCGAGGACGGACGATGGAAGGCGGGGTGGACCTAGCAATCGCCTCAACGGAAGAAGCTTCCTTTTCAAAAGCGATTTCCTCCGCCGGCAGCCGGTGCAACTAGTAGGGCCGCGCCGCGCCGCGCCGCGCCGCGCGCTCGCACGGAAGGCGCGTGGGAGGAGGGGGCCGATCGCAAGCGGCGTGAGAGGGTGGGGTGGGAGGCGGGGACGGAGGGCGCGGGGGAGCTAGGAGGTAGGGTGCAGTCTGAGAATCAGTCGGAGGTGAGAAGTGGGCAGTGGAAGAGGATGTGAAACTGGGAGTGGGAGTGGCAGTAGCAGTGGCAATGGCAGAGGCAATGAACGTGGGCGTGGAGGTGAAGGTGGCGGAGAAAATGGAGGTGGACGTGGAGATGAAATTGAGCTGGGTATTGCGATAGCAGCGGAAACGAAGTGGAAGTTAAAGTCAAATTGAAGTACTAAATAGACTAGAAGATGAAGATGCCAGTCGAGTCAAATGTACGTTGCGACTTTCTGTGGGAACACTTATGATAATTCCTTTAAACGTAATTGATAAATAAACTCACATTGCCTTGATTTTATCGGTTTAATGATCAACAAATGTGAAATATAGAAAAACAACAGGAGATTCTGAGAAAATTAAATCAAGGGGTTAAATTTCAGAAGTAAAAATGAATATCTAATAACCACAAAGAATGAAAACTACGAAATAGGCACATATTCATTACCGTATACTTCATAAACACTTAAAAGAGTAAAACTGAAGGAAAGGAGGAAGGAAATTCAAAAGAAATAAAAGGAATACTAGTGAGGAAATGTATAGGACTTCTGATACGTGAAGTATTGTAGTAAAAGTAAAGAATGATAAAGTAAAGTAAATTAAAGATACGTATATGTTGTACCGAATATATACTACCCTTATTGATGTATTCGTGAAGATTGTTTTGTTAAAATCTTTTATTTATTGTAGTGTTATACGATAGTTACTTGTTTTTCTTGAGAAGTGTACGAACTCCTTTTTGGGAAAACGTATTGTATGATTTTGTTTAGTAGAGGTTTTGCTGATGTATGGCCACCAGTAAAAAAATTATTTCTCTCGTCTAAAAGTAACAGAATTAGCTAAAAGGAATCCTGAATACAAGATAAGCTAACATTACGTTCGCAGACTGGAAAGTACACAAAGCCTCGGTTTTTCCAAAGGTTGAGGTGTAGTTTCTGTGTTAAAAGTAAAATTTTGTGTGGAAGGGTTCTAGAGTGTAGATCGAATTTTAACAGGTTTTTAAATTGCAAATAGTTGTTTCCTAAATCGCTTGATTTTTATTTCACTTTTAAATAAAGGAAAGGTTGAAGGAACCAGAGAGTTATATTTATATTATTTGTCTTAAATGCATTATTATCTAAGTTATAAATAACGACCTTTTTTAATTTTCATTTTCATTTTCCAAGAAATCGGTAACCTAAGAGAAATTGCTAAGCCATAAGCAACGTGATGAAAGGCCATAACGCAAATTATTCTCTGAAAAGGTCATTTCTCCTCCACGTTAACCACCGTCGACAGCGGTAAGGATGATTTCCCTTTCCACTTGGGATTAATCTTATCCTCTCATGCACCAGAAAGATAGATCAATCTCCGTGTGTATAAAAAATATTGTGTTACATATATTTTCACAGTATTGAAAAACTAAGTACTGCACCGCAAGGTCGCCAGTTCTGTTAGTACGTCAGTTAAAGAAAGTTGGAAACCACTAGCTTAAGCACACAGAGCGACACAGACGCTGGAATGCGGAACGCCGCGACGTGGCGTGAGGGTTGCAGACTGCGGGGGCGGGGCGGCGCTTGCCATGCGCTATGCATGAGTCACCCGCTGCCCCCGCCACCGCCGCCGCCGCCGCCGCCGCCGCCGTCGTCGTCCAGAGCGCCGAGGGGCGTCCGGCCGGCCTCTCATCATGAGGGATCCCTCCGCCCTCAGTCCTCGGCCTCGGCCCTCAGCCGCGTGAGGCTGTCCGGCGGCGGCAGAGCCGTGAGGGCGGGGGAGGGCAGAGGCGGCGGAGGAGGCGGCCGCGGCCAGCGCGGTTTCCATGGCGACCATCTCTGCGCACACACCCCGCCCTCGCCAGCGCCGCAGGGGTATCGGCGGGACGCGGCGCGGAGGAGGCGAAGGCTGGCGAAGGGGGAGGGGAGGGGCGCGGGGCTCGCTGGGCCCTGGCTGGCAGGCGACCGCGGGGCCTGGCCGCGCCCGGGCCAGCCGGCATATTCGCGTCCCACGCTCTGGCCCCTGTTCAACCAGGAATGTCATAATGCTGGATTCCATACTATATGTGCTGTGGATACCAGCAACACAAAGTAGAGATACATCCGTTTGCTATTTAACATGGTATCTATAAATGAACTATTATTCTATCTACTCGCAAAATGATGGTACTATTATTTAAAATACAGTACAAATATACGTATTTGTTATTTATAATTAGAAGTTTTGTATTAAGTTGGTTTTTATTTAATTAAAATTTTATTATTCTAAATAATTCAATAATTATTCTCAATACTTTGGATATTGATCAATACGTGTTGAAGAGCTTGACAATCGCATTCCTTGCCTATACTATTTGTATTATTCAAGCGTGAAAGTAAAATGTCAACAAAAGTGTTATTTTCTCTGAAATCTTGAGTTAATGGCGAATCGATTGAGGCAGTTCGTAGCGTTGTAGGTGCCATGCTTTTCACAGAATTGTATCTTATTACGGAATTATAATAATAATAATAATAATAATAATAATAATAATAATAATAATAATAATAATAATAAGTACATATGATATTATTTATATGGCTTTATTAATAATTTGTTTGTTTGCTCTTCTAAGCAGAAAGAATATCACATACCTCCGCTTTGGTCACATGAAATCTCTCTTCAATTTCGTCAGCAGCTATTCAAAGATTAAAGCTGCTTTCGAATGGATTTTTACAGTTATAATTTGTTTCAATTTGTCATTTTTTGTTTGTTTAATTCGCTTTTGAGTAAAGTTTTCGTAGATAATTCTATTATTGTATTTTGATCTTTTTTTTTCAATAGCAAAAAGGGAAACAATTTCGTGTGGAGTTTTGAATTTCAAATCTGGTATAAATCTTGTAATTTTTCTTCGTAACAACACTTGTAATGTGTGCTAATCAGGGTGACGGACCATTCAACTATTATCTACAGCGTCTCCCTGCACAGCACACTTACACACAATGGAGGCACATACGCATTGAGAAAAGTGTTTATAAACAATCATGTGAATAATTATTAGTGATTGTTTAATAGTTATCTAATACAATCGTACAAACTACTAATGAAAATTACCTTTAGTTTCATTTACTAAGCGATATGAAAAATAGTACGTAACGAGAAAATAAAGACCACTGGATCGTGAAAATAATCGACACATCCAGTTCTCGGCACGGACATAGTGAAAATATTGAAATTATTATTATTATTATTATTATTATTATTATTATTATTATTATTATTATTATTATTATTATTATTATTACTATTATTATTATTATTGAAATTATTGTCATTAATATTATTATTACATATTTACCACACCTCTTCAAATCTAAACATTAGTGAATAAATATAAGAACAAAAGAACCAATCGCTAGGTTATTTAGAATATTAATGTATGAATGAAAACTGCGCATTATAGTGTTTTGTTTAGAAGAGGAGCAGAAAACTTCCCAAAATATGATTTACATTAATGATAGAATTAATTAGCATTTCTAGTATATTCATAAATAACGGTGTTTATTAACTCCACTTTTTAAGCTACAAATTTAAAAAGGCATATCATCATTGCAATAAATATCTCCTGATGTCTCTAAAAAGTTTGCTAGGAACTCTGTTCGCATGTAAATGCATTTCAATGAGCTTTCTGAGTGGGACATGCATTGACCAACGGAGTATAAGAGCTCTTCCGCCGCCAATACATAAGCTGCAATTTTTATGGTTAAAACGTTTCTTAAAGCAGTCATGTTTTCATTGTCTTGGTAGGAACAAAAAACTGAACGTTCATTAAAGAATTAATTTTCAATAAGTACTAAATCGTTAATGAAAACATCATCTATCGAAGTGCAGTTACTTAATCGACTAAAGCCACATATACCTATGACATGTAGATGTAGATAAATAGCATATACATGTATAATAACAATTAATATGAAGCTGCATGAATATGGAAAATAGTACACGCGCATTTAACTACCGTATTCCGTGTGAAGTTACGAACGCAACACCCAAAAAATGAAGTTGGACCCGCTTCCTTCTCACCACACCGGTTGGATGTATCATTCATCTAACGTATTACTCATATGAAAAGCGAGCAAAAACCTGTTTTCAAAAAGCGTGCAAAGTGTTCTCGCCAGTGAGGGTCCGTAAACAAGTTGCCGGTTTATAGGGACAGCTGAGCCTGGCTACCTCCAGTGCCGCCGGAACGTCAGTGCAAGAAAAATGTGAAGGTGTTAAGTTATGCAAATGAAGAACATTTACGGGCTCTTGAAGGCTTAATTTCGGCTAGGAGCAGTAAGGAAAAATAAAGGACCAAATACGACGGGTGAATCGAAAGCTGAGGGAACAGTCGAATGATACGAATACTTTCCGCTCTATTATTTGGATACGCGAAATAATTAGTCTTTCTCCGCAACGTAACTGAGGTCCAGTTATACTGGGCAAGGGTCGTTATGAATAGGTAATGAAAAATTATTCAGACATAAGTGTAATAAACATGCAAATCGAGACGTTGTACTGACAAACCATCGCGATTTGCGATGCAACATATAAAATGCGCGTCATATAAATTGAAGAAAACGCGAGGTTTTGCGCACGTTCGTTAATTAATTTTTATTGCCAGCAACATGCGATATTACTCTTTTATTAATTACAGAATTTACACTTTGTCGATAAATCAGGCATAATATAACCTTCATGAATCAAGTTTTTTTTAAAGAAAATCGAGCGATTAAATGAGGAAATTTATTGGTAAGTTGACATTTGATATCAATCAAACAAGTAACAAAACTTTCAAAATAAACCATTCACGAAGTTAGTGTATCTTCCTGCATTCCATTGGGTTATATGAAAACCACTAATGATGTCCTCATATTTCTTCGATCCGACTATGGAATTAAAGGAATGAATCTAAATTCATATAGTGGAAAATGTTCTTGAGATGCACCATTGCAAATATAAGTCTAATAAAAACGTATGTATTGAGGTCAATAAACCCCTTACAATAAACATTTTAGTATTTAAATTTATTAATAAAACTATATAAATTCCCTTTTAAACTGAAACATACCGAGAACAAACCAAAAACAACACAAACCACAAATTAAAAACGATAACATAACTGCGTCGGTAACATTCGTTTTGTGTATTCCAAACAGTAAATCAGAAACATTTAACCTCATAAAAAAAAGAAATATTCTGTATTTATTTTTAACATCCATTTTTAAAAAATGCTGAATTACAAAAATTGTTTTCATAAATTAAGAATTGTTTTTGAAAATGTAGACGGCACGCAGTTTCATATTCTCGTAGAATACACTACCACGCAGAGGCAACCTCTTCGTTGAAAAATATGACGAAATGCATCAGAATTATGAATATATAAAATGTGCATGTCTAACGAGGAACATGTTTACTTTAGGTATTCATCTCCATTTCTCGTTCAAACCAGAGGAATGTACACATTCTAGTGGAAGCTAATAAGAAGAAATTGTATACTGGTGGCGATTCATGGTCAAGAAATGTTTTAACGACTTTGCTCTGAGAGCATTTATCACAGACGTAACGACCACTTGCAAAAGTTGCACCGCACGCTTCGGCCATATGGACTTTCATGGTAACCAAGTGCATCTACAAACTTTCCACTAAGAAATATACTTTTTATCTGATTATCAATTTCGTAAAATTTTAAGACCTTTCTCTTCATTTCATTGCAGAAGATCACATTTTATACAGCGCTTTTTAACATTTTTATGAAACAATATTGCAGAACATACGGCATGTGTTTATGATAATGGTTCAGGTAATGAAATAATGAACGCATTAACTCATTTCAAGCGCCGATTATAATAGAAATAACATCAGTAAACTCACAACTGAAATCCCTGTTTGCACGAATATTTTGTAGAATAATAATGCGTTTCAACATTTTATTGCATTATTTATTTATTATAATTTTATTTTGCAATATTTAATGTTGCAGTTTCTCTCAGATTTATGAATATTCAATAATGTTGTTAACGCGTAGAATTAATACAAACAAATACATTCAAAATTAGTACTCGTTTGCTCAGTAATCATGTGATCAATCAAAAAAATATAATCATTGACATTCAGCCGACTAAAATCCATTAATACATCCCTTCAAATCTCACGTTACCTCATATTCCTAACACAATCTCCAGAAACGTACGCGAAGTAAACAATCTTTGTCTTGAGACTATCTCATAATACACACGCACGAATTTTTCATCTTTGTATTATATCATTGATTTTAATGTTATCAGTCAATTTAGTACAGTTATCTTTGAATAAAAGTAAATATAAAAACGTGATATTTCAGTCACTCATATAAGAAATCGATCGCTTTCACTTCATCACGCTCCAAAGTACAGAAAACAGACACACGTGGGTGTAGGAAATAACTGTCAACTTCCTTTTATCATCAAGATATAGTGGATTCCTTTTAAACAAATCACCGCTTTGTTAATCGCAGCAGCTGCTTATTTCGGACGAGTGTTGAGAAGCAGAAACAAATCTAATATAAACGTTGAACGAATTATTGGACTATTTATTTGGGCCAGTTGAAACCCGAAGCTGCTGTTTTTTTGTTGTTTTTTTTACGATTAGGAAGTGTCTTCATTGCAGTGTAATTTCCAAGAGGGAGAAATATCGTTGCCGAGTTGAAGTTATCGAATTCCACCCCTAATGAAACAAAATACACCAAAATACAAATAGAAACAAAAAAGTATTTACAATCTTCGAATCTTCAAGTTATTCAATGGTTATATCGTCCCCAACGAGTGAATACCGATTAATTATAAAAGTTTTCAGATTTGGCGTGTATTTTATCATTGGATTATTTTTAAAATTATTTAAGGTCTCTTTTCACTTGTCAGGTCATATAGCCACCACTGTAAATTACATTGGGGGTAACGGTAACGGTACGGACACACACAAACATCCATGCCGCGGACGGGATTCGAACCGAAGGCTAAATGGACTTAATTATTTGGCATCTATCGCATCCCTCCAACATTGTGATTTGTGTCATTATACTCAATTAAATCCCCGTTTCTGAATACATTTCGCAGACACACAACTTCACCCCCCCAGAGACGTGTTCAGTGCTCACCTGCGTCGGCTGCCACGCTCGACCACTACGCTCCTGCTCTTCTCGCAGGCTCGTCACGCGTGCTCGGTGGCCGCGCACGAGGACCAGCGAGCGCGCACGCACGCGCGCACCAACACCACCCCTCTCGTCACGGGCAAAACCGCACGCTCGAGACCTTCCGCAGACACGACCACGCCGCAGCCGAGCCACGATCGGCAGACCACGATGGTGCGTGCGTACCCAACACCCACTGTCTGTCTCTTTCTCTCTCGCGCACACACACACAACAAACACACACTGCACCACGCGGGACGCAACAAACGCACACGTCGGGCGTGGGCCCGACGGACAACTGAGCGACGAAGTATTCTGCGCCTTATCGTCCCGCTCTTACACCTCCCTAACTTGCGCTTATCGCTAAACAAACCTGTGAGCATTGACACGTCCATATACATTTCAAAACCTAAACGTAAACAAGTGTAATATTTACAATATTCCGCGATAACATCCATGAATTCTTTTAAGAGCTTTATCAGAAGGTACTGTTTTCGAGTTAAGAACCTTTCGTTTCGAATGCGGAAGTGAAGTCAGACCACCGAGACAAAGATCTTACGCCAGAATGCAACATACATCTGTAGGGGTGTTGACGGATGAAATAAGAATGTTTGTATGTAAATGGTATTTTTTAATAAACCCTACTTTTTAAAATAGTTTAAATCAACGTCTGTTCCAGTATTTTATTTCTAACCGCTCAGTATTCGGTCCAGTTTTGGCATTACTGACACATTTGTAATAATTGTACTTCTGGAAAAAGAGTTGAGAAGGAATATCAGCCGAAAGTGTTGTCTCTGCACGCGTCAGTTTACAAGATTGGAGTGTCTGCGTTGAGTCTAGATAACGTTTACGGAACGCGAAAAAAATGCTTTGAGAACGGAAAACAACGGGATTGAAAAATGTAATTTTAATGACTAAGATCATTAAAAGATTTATGTAATTTATTACTACTTATTTTTAAAAGGTTTGATATAGCGATTTAGAAAAAATGATCGCAATAATAATGAACTTTTGGAAAATTAGAAAGCAGGTTATGGATGGAAGTACGTCAAGGCACACAGAGTTAGAATGTTAATTGATAATTTATAGCACGATCATCTGATTAAATTTTTTTCAGTCAACAATTGCAATGTCGAGTACAACGGTTTTTGAAACAAGATATGTTGATCCATATAAAGTAAACGCAGGAAAATAAAAAATAATTTAGAGCCGCTATAATTACATCTTCATCTCTGCCGTGACGTACGTAATGTGTGTACCACATTCACGTGTGATGGTAAAGATCTCCTTTGGTCGTTCCACTTACTCAAGCAAACTAGTGAGCAGATCAAACAACTCCATTATTACTATTATTATACGAAGCCAAACCGAAGACAGACATTAAAAGAGAAACTTGGAATTTGACAGGGTGGGATAGACAACTGGACGGGGAAATTAAGGTTCAATGCCCCGGGCGAGCGTATACTGACAAACGAAACAAACAACCGGGTCGAGATAGCGGTCATTGACCGACGGATTCCAGGCAGAGACTTCTCTAAACAATCTCAGCTGGCTTAATCCAGCGTAACCGGTACGTTCAAATAGATTAACCTACAGCAGCCCAAAATAATAGAAATATGGCATTTTCCGAGGGGCGCTAACCTTTTTCGCAGGCATGATTTAAATCCTTTACATCAAAGACCATGTATAAAGTGTGCACATTACGATGCAAATTTAAGTAGTTGAAATTCAAGTATAGTCAGGTTTTGCCTGAAGTACGAACGAGATGCGATAAAATACAATTTAAAAAAGGAAGATGTTCGGTGAAATTATATTAAAAAATCACGAACCTAAATATTTGAAGAGACTTTTTCCTTTCTCCTGGAAAAGGTAAGACAAGGGTAAGGGGAGATAAATAATCGAAAGCCGGGTTCTGATTCGTTCGTTCACAGAATATAATATGCGCCTTCGGTAAACGTACTATTTGCTTAGAGAATGATGCAAAGTGAATTGCTTTATTTATAAAATTCATTTGAAATTAATAATAAAAATAATAATGATGATAATAATAGTAATAATAATAGTAATAATAATAATAATAATAATAATAATAACAACAATACCGAACGAAGTGGCTCAGTGCGTAGCGCGCTGACTTCCTAATCGGGAGGTCCGAGTTCGATTCCCGGGCCGGCCATCCTGACCGGTGTTTTTCGTGGTTTCCCTCGGTCATAAGGTGAATGCTGGGATGGTTCAAAAAGTCCACGATCACCTTTCACCAATATCCTATCACCTCCTAATCCATTAATCACACTTCAAGGCGTAACAACCTTGTTATAATTCAAGGATACAGCTGAAAAGCTGATCCTGGAAGAATTACACACGTTAATCGTGCAGCGTGTTCAGTAATGGCCTATACAATAATAATAATAATAATAATAATAATAATAATAATAATAATAATAATATATAATTTCAAATATTTTAAGGGACGATATCCACATCACACCCATAAGAAAGAAGAAGTTGTGACGTGGTTAGCCCATAGGTATCATAAGGGCAGGGGGGATAGGGCAGAGTGACGTGGGTCAGACTGGGGTAGGACAGGGCGGGATACGGTAGAGGCGTGTGGATCAGAGAGAAGTAGGGCAAAGCGCAGTAGAGTAGAATCGGTAGGTTCGTGCGGGATAGGGCAGAGACGAGTAGGGCATAGGGAAGAAGGCCAGAACGGAGAAGGGAAGGGCGAGACGGCATAGTGCGAGGCTGGACGGAGTTATGATGGGGCGGGCACAGCAGAGCAGGGAAGTGGGTGATGTAGATAAGGAAGGAGTGGGTAAGAGGGTGGAACAAAGTAGGCGGAACGGCAAGGAGGAGAAGTCGGATTGGGCTGCTCTAAGTGTGCGGGGCGAGATTGCGTTGGGGCGGGGCAGTGTTCGTGAGCAGATTCAGATTTAACGGACTCGACGGGGCGCGCGTTTTGACGAGACGCATACTAGAACAGCGAGAGCGTCGCCGCGACGAGAGCGAGTCGTGGGGAGCCGCGGCGTTCCTCCCCTGGGAGAGCGGCGTCGTCGGCGATGGCAGCGGCGGCGGCGGCGGCGGCGGCGGCGGCGGCGACGCGGAGGGCGCTGGCAAATCTCCGCCGGCGCAGGGCCGGCACGTCGTCGCGCCCGCGGTCCGGGACGCGCGCGCCTCCCCCACCCCGCACCGCACGCGCCGCGCCGCGCCGCGCCGCGCCACGCCCCACGCCGCACCACGACGTGATCGCGTGCCGGCGCGCTGGCGGCGCCCATGCTGCTAGGAGGACTCCCGACCAAGGCGACGACAGCAGCGGTTGAGGTGGCGAATGCTCATAAATAGGGGGCGGATTTTGATGACCCAAAACATCGCTACAAATGATCGATAAAATGCTCTTTAAATGTTTTTAAAATGTCCTAAATGCGAAGAAAAATTATGATAAATAATTGATCAAAACCAGTTGAAATGATCTCTACTGGTGGATGACTCAAGCTGATGGATATGTTAACTAGTGTAAACAGGGCTTCTTCCTTTCGACCACGGGAGACCAGCTTGGAAACTTTTGGTTTGCACTGTTCTTTACTAGGAAATCTCGTTAGCATAGTTTGTTATCGCTAAATCAGACGAACTAGCAATGGTGCTGATAGGTGATACAGAAACCTTAGACAACATACTCGTAACGGCCGACATTACAATTTCTAAGAGAAGAAATCGAAATTTCTAAGAGAAGAAATCGAAAAGGCTACTCAGAAATTCTGAGGAGAACATTTGTTGCATCTCGTAAATATTATTTGAAGCTACTAGCATTAATATATTAAAATCCATGAAATCAGATAAATAATGCTTCACAAATGACGAGAAAGAGTAAAATATGACTTATTTGTCGAAGTCTAAGAAAAATACAAAACAAATGTCCTATAGAAAAGTGTAGTTTCCATTTGTCATAACATAAAATTAATGTCTGTACTAGAAGGCATTGTTCTAAAGTGAAAAGAACAAAATGACATTTCATTAAAGCCCTGCCCAACTCACAATGGTAACAATTCAGATGACATTTTAGGTCGCTTTTTAACAACTTGATCATAGGGGGAAGTGTAGGAAGAACACATAGGGACAACACGAACACACACAAACATCAATGCCCGAATTGGGATTGGAACCCCCGACCCTTCGAGCAGAGGCAGCTAGAGCCCTTGGGCCTAAGCGGCCTCAGTTATTCAGTCCGGTCCAGATAGCATAGTTTTACGTCAAAGTCAGTTTAAAATCTGTGAATTTTGGAAGAGAACAATATTATGAAAATTAAATTATAATATTAAGAACTACTATATTAGAATGTACTAGAAGGAAGATGTTCGATACTTGGTATCGCGACTGGGATAGCATTGTGGTAGTGGATGTCAGTGGCAGTGGATGGGATGGTGGTGACGATGGGTGTGATGGTAAGAATGATAGAACGAATTTAGTATTATCATGATAATAGGGGCGGTAATTGGAATGGAAGAAGCGTTGTGGACGTAGAATCACACTACTGAGTTATTATATCTGAACGAAGTAAAAGCATATCTTCTGCTGCCCACGCACTAATATTTTGACTGATGGCTTTGATCTTTCTATAACCATCAACTGCAGCAGGATTTTCTGTGAAATCTGTGACAAATTTCAAAATTATGTAAGTAATGTTAGTAATGTCGTAGAAGGCGATAATCGGAGCCTTCTAACTTCACGATATGGTCAATGCTACGAACGGAAGCCGTAAAACAAACTTGAAAACTTTGATATCAAAAGATCGACTTTTCTTAAATTATTAAAAAAGTAGAAGGTTAACAACCCGGCCGAAGAAAATTAGAAAATTCGCAAAGCGACAATGAAATGATATAACCTCATGTAATCATCGTCGTGTTTTTTCATCAGAAATATAGATATAATGCGTAATTGCGACACACGGTGGTAGACCCTTGCAGAGGCAGACGACGATTTTTTTCTTTTCAATTTAACTTCACATCAATGTATGCGCTCTCAGTAGGGATGATATTCCATTATTGGGTGAATTTGTGGAACAGTATGCACATTATAACATTAAAATCATATATGTTTGATTTCTTAGCAGTAATATGTTTTCTTAATTATTTTTTATTATTTTCTTTTGCGTTTGAATATTTACCAATATCATATGACTATTGGAGTATGGGGATAATTATTTGATATTTGTTTCCGTGAATAAACTTTACGTGACAAGGGGGAGAAGCTAACAATATGAAGATATTACAATATTAAGAAGTACTATATTAGGATGCAGTATTAGGAAGATAGGCGATGGATCCCCCAACCTGTATGTGAAATAGCATTGAAGCAAATACGTACACTTAAGTGAGATAATTAGGCAGATAACAAATCCTTTTAGTGACAATATATTACAATCTACCGCAATAAAAACAGTACCTAAGTCAATCACGATCACAATCCAGTCACTCCTATGCCTGATCACAGTCATATCTCTCTTGGTGAACTATATGATCTTAGTAAACGACGAATTGTTTAAGATGATGCAGTCTTAAGTTTTCTGTAGAGAGAATGCACGTCATATATGAATCAGACATTTGAAGAGGGAATAATTATCTTTTGGACAAGTTTTTAATGATTGTTGTCATGATTTTCCACTAGATGTGTGGATTGCAATATACTGTTGGCATGTGTTTTCTGGATAGGTTGCTTAAATACAAGAACTGGAGTCAGATTGTAAAAAAATAATATGTGTCCCCATGAGGGACAAAGAGTAAAGTCGAAATCAATATTCCATGTACCCATGCGGAAGTTCTCTCGTGCTTCAAATTAATTATAAGTTAGTTATTAAGCAATCAATACGTATGTAAAGTTATTAAATAACTATTTTATGTACCAATAATCAAATTCCAGTAAATTGAGAAAAACAAAAAATGTCTCGCCTGTTACGATTGTTACTAGGGATTGTTACGAACAAACTTCAAAGAGATCTAGCTGAGCCAACGTAAATGTTGCTACTGGAAATTGTAAAATAGAAAGTTTATTTTCAGAAATGTGGACTTTGTTCACTGGGCTACAAAAAGCTGACAGACCACGATTTTCTTGTGATTGTTTTCGAATGTCACAACGAGTTGATACGAACAGAATTATTCCTATCCCCCATGAGAATTTTTCTTAAGGCTCTGATAATTTCCGAAAGATTCGTTTCTAGCATTCTCCGAATCATTCTTATTCTAATAAAAAACATGTAATGTTAATTATGCACTCGTGGTGTGATGGTGAACCTCATTTCTATGTATCTTCACAAGTCAGTATTAATAAATACATTTTCAATGTAAAAACATAAAATAATATTTCTTTACCAATTAACAACTATTTAAGAAAGAGCAATCTCATACCCAAATTGTTTAATAAAGAATTAACATGAAGATTTAATTAAACAAAATTTAATAAACAAAAAAGAATTTACATTAGCAAACCAGCAATTTTAATGATTTGAATTACTTGTACTCTGCCTCACTTTTTATTACATTACCAAGACATTACAATTTTCATGAAGCTAAAACAATGGATTATTGCATTACCAACTAAGACAGCAATTACAGTAGAATTATCATGATAAACTATAATATCCATCAACTACTGATACGTAACTTTTGCAAAAAGTGGTCCAAGATACACTCTATATTTCTCCAAAGGTATATTTCAGCAGTTAGGCGTCCAGAAAAAGAACTTCCTTGCAGCTTACGGCATGAGACAGGGTTCTAAGAAGAATGTTTGCTGTTGAACGATCAGTGTAAGGAGGTTTATCTCTGTATATACAGGTGTAACTTGTCACGCTCATAACCGTCCGTTACTGGGATTTCATTTTCCGAAGCTCTGCCTCCTGTGAGTAACGCCCTCTGCAGTTTTCAGGGCGAGTCAACCAACTACGATGGACGAGGTGTGTAGCGCCCAGGTTCACTCGGGTGACCGATAACGATTCCACTTCTCTTTATTCTTCTAAAGCAATGTTCTCCAAAGTGAATTCTAAGGGGCCCCTGGAAAGCCTTGATACCTTTGAAGGAATCCCTTGCAAATTAAAATATTTTTACGACTGCTTAGGCGACGTCATTAGGGCCGCGAAAGTGAAATAATTGCGAATAATTTTCACCATAATTTTCGCCAATTTTGTAAGACTAGGAAATGCAAGAATTCCCGTTATTGGGCACAGCTCATATTTTGGGCAAAGCATTGCAGAGGCACCCAGTCACCGACCACATTTGCTCCATAGGAAGCAGGTAGCAACCTGAGGTATAAATTTAGGGAGTACCAAGAGAAATAGTAGTAATAGTAATAATAATAAATAATAATAATTAATAATAATAAATAATAATAATAATAATAATAAATAATAATAATAAATAATAATAATAATAATAATAATAAATAATAATAATAATAATAATAATAAATAATAATAATAATAATAATAATAATAAATAATAATAATAATAATAATAATAATAATAATAATAATCGTAATACAATTTCATTGAAACCAATTTTAAAAGTTTCAAAATTATCATTTTTAAAACGCCAACAGATGTTAAGTTTATCAAAATCAAATGTTCCCTTCGAGCGCAAAACATGAGTCCTCTACGACATGAAATTCCCGACGAAGCCCAACCGCGGCTGGCATTGGGAAGTGAAGCACGAACAATTTCCTTTCTGATGTCGAAACCGCATTTCAAGTCCTGATTAAGTTTTTGCTTCGTCGCGCCTTCCCATTCATTCGCTCTTTAGTAAGAGATGAACAATAGCCAGACGTTAGGACACTATTCGCCCCACAACCGCCCTCGAATCAGTTAATGCGTTTGGGCAGCAAACCGCAAGAGAGTTCGGGGAAATACCTATAACAACAGAGCGGCCAAAGAGAACGTCCACTCAAGTCTTTGTTTTTCTGGTTACCAATTCTTTGTTTCTCACTCGTCCCAAAAAAATGAATATTGTAATGATTACGACGACGAAAATAGAAACGATAATGACAATTGTAATAACAGTAATAAATAGGATAGGTACTAAAATATTGATATTAAAAAGGACATTCATTGATGAGATAAATAGCATATGAGTTGATGTTGAAAAAATTACCCGAATTGAAAAGAACTTGCTACCATAAACAATCGAGTGGGAATCATTGTTTTAAATGAAACTAGGATATAATTTCATACACGTTTCAGTTTATCACAAACCGTCATTTACCTTTCCTATAAAATGTATATAAGCTGGATCACATTTATTGCAAGCACAATAATTCAAAGAGCAATTTGTTTTCTTGAAATAATTTTGACCTTTAACGGTGGGTGCCAAATTTTTATTTCGTATCCCATTTGCACATTTCGAAACGATCAATAGAGATAGAACAGTAAATTAACTTTATACTAAAAAATAATAAATAATAACAATTACAACAACAACCACAATAATAATAATGATAATAATAATAATAATAATAATAATAATAATAAAAACAGGTAGGGGCGTGCAGCAGCAAACATTTTGCGTAACAAAACAAAACAAAATTTTCCAAATACTAGAACACGCACACCACTGGAGAACAAAATATAAAATGTTCGCCTAGAACAATGCAATTAATTAAAGATTGTAACAAAGACAGTCTTCGCTAACGTTGTATTAAGGCAGTACAGTATTCATGCAGTAGAACAGTTCTTTACCAAATATGTTTTAAAAATCTAAAGTTCTACAACGCAACCTATGAATAGTAAAAATTAACTAGTTGTGCTACATCATCATATACTTTCAGGCGATGTAGAAACGAAAGGCGAAACAGATACGTAATATTGCAATATTGCATTTTCTGCGCAACTAACACCTCAGCTAATATTAGAAAACCTGCAATTCAACCAAGCACTGTTGCCAGCTCAGCGTTGTCAAAACTATGTGCATTCGCTTGGCAAATAACATCAATACAGTAATTAGAATATAAGCAATTGACATCAAAATAGAACAGACGATACTAAATGGTATATAGCATATCCCACCGGGCATTGTCAGGAGTAATTTTTAAAAAACTCCTGAAAAATTCAACACAAACGGAAGTACTGGCTATCGGTTTAAGAGTTACACCACCACCAGCTGGACTTCATAAAACAGACGTGTCTTATCGCCGCCGACATCTCGACGTTCGACAACATTAGCTTCTCAAATATCGGTGCCACTTTGTTGCGATATTCTTATTAAGCTTTGCAGATTGCTTGAAAAGAAATACATCAATAGATTGAGAATACAAATTTAGTAAAAGAGCGAGAGTGTACAACTAGAATTAATATTGGCGTATTCAATAGCAAATTATAAGTAAAATTAAATTCATTATTTTTCGTATCAATCATTCAATTTTTCTCCTGGCCCGTAGTTGGTGTGAAACCTGTATATATTTCATTAACTTCAAGCAGATTACGCCAAAACTACTCGTTGTTTTAAAAAATTGTACATAACCTTTTTCAAAGAGCTAACTATGTACAACAGACTTTATGTGGGGCAAAAATATGTATCTTCAATTTTGTAATTTTGAAATGTTTTTTGCAATTTTCGAAAAAAGTCAAGCAATTCCCGAAAATTAGACTAGTGCCATATTTCTCACCGTTCCTTATTACATATGTGGAAAAATTTAAAGAAAACATTTAGAGTGGTTTTTGATATTTTTTTGTAAATTTCAATCGCAAATTCCATAAAAATTACACTGAAAGTAAACATAGTTTTTGCAAAAACTTGTACATATTTTTTAAAGGGCTAATTTTGTGCAACAGACTTTGTCTCAGACAAAAATCTTTATCTCCAACTTGGAAATTTTAATATATCCCCATTTTTCAAAAATTCGGGGTGGTCAACGAAAATGCACCGTTTTCCTAAACGTCCTTTGCACTTTTCAATAACAAAATTTAATCGAAAAATTTGGAGCAATTACTTTTTCTTAAATTTTGAAAATGTCGCAGGAGCTTCATGCAAAATTAAAATACCGGTTTCAAATTCCAGTGCACGCGACATCAGCTAGAGCGATTAGGGAATATCGATTTTGGAAAAAAAATGGGCTGAACGGTTTATGCGCTAGCGTTGTGCACAGATGGTATGGACAGAAAGACGGACAGACACGCTTTTTGCCGTCAATCGATTTTTTGGTATCAAGGACTCACAAAACATGAATTCTGGCTACACGACGTCTTAGAGGATTTTTGTCTATATTTAGCAACTGGATTTATCCACTTTTTTCTTACCAGGGCGTGGCAATAACTTCTTGTGTCGAAAATTTGCAGTTTTCCGGAGCGCGATTACAATATTTTCTCTTCTAACGTTAGTAAATGCGAGAAAGTAAACGGGCGGGCTCGTTTTCAGAGCCTTGCTGTGGATTGACTGCCGCGTGGCGTTGATAAATCAACCGGTACGCACAATGTAAGAAAAGGCGGAATAACGTAACCAAATATTGCATTCCATTTACTATAAATTGAATCTGATTCATTGTTTATGGATATTCCCACAGTTGCTTGGTGTGCAACGAAACCACTGGCGCCTCTCACATGCCATTGGCTGGTTTCAATTTATGCGTGCATACGAAATAAGTAATATAGATTTTTATTTTCCCCCGAGTTCCTGGATATGTAACGAAGCCTTTGACAACTCTCACATGGCCATAGGCTGGTTGGTTTTGTCTCAAATTTTGCGCGTATAAGAAATTAGGTTCTACTCGGCACAATGAGCGGCAACCCGCCAGCACCAGCAGCGTAGCCCAGCGCCGTGAAGTACACTGAACGATATTTCGTTCATTTGCAGTTTTTTTTAGAAAATCTAAACTGCTTCATTGTTTTTTATAATTTCCCTCATATTCGGTATCTAACGCAACCATCGACACCGCTTACATAGCCATAGGCCGCTGAGTTTCCCTCTATATCTCCACGCATACGAAACTATTAGTAATAATAATAAGTTGCTGGACTGCGTTGTGAAAGTAAAATAACAATAACAATATGACAATAATAATATAACATAATGAAAATAACAATAATAAGAATAACACCGAGCGAAGTGACACTGTGCTTAGCGCGCTGACTTCGCTATCGGAAGATAAGTGTTCGACCCCCTGACCGGCCATACTGATCGGGGATTTCGTGATTTTCCTTTGTCATACAGCCGATGCTGGGATGGATCGAAAAGGTCACGACCACCTCTTACTTATCATCCTATCACCCCATAATTAATTCCTATCACCTCAATTCATTAACAACCTTGTCTTGCTAAGGGATACAGCCGAAAAGCTACCCCTATGACACACGTTAATCTCTCTCCGGGATAGAATATGATTGGGCCTAGGAAGAGAACGTGTAGCGGGGTCAGAAATAGCCGATATGTAAACAAATAATAATAATAATAATAATAATAATAATAATAATAATAAATAATAAATAATAATAATAATAATAATAATAATAATAATAATAATAATAATAATAATAATGTCGGCCCCAGTTGCGGCAAAAATCGCCTGCGTCGAGGAGGCAGCAGGTTCGAGTCCTGAGTAGACATGGCCGTTTTTATGAGGGTCCCTTCACCTCTCATCATCATCCTATCATCTCATAATTCACACTTCAAGGCGTAACCATCTTGTCGCACTGATGGATAGAGCTGAAAAGCCGATCCTGGAAAAATTACACACTTTAATGTAGCGTGGTCAGAAATGGCCTATAGGCGAATAATAAAAATAATAATAATAATATAATAATAATAATATAATAATAATAATAATAATAATATAATAATAATAATAATATAATAATAATAATAATAATAATAATAATAATAATAATAATAATAATAATAATAATAATAATAATAGCTACTACAAATAACCAGAGTAAAATAATATAAATTCCCACGAAATATTCCGATGTTTTTCCTCGTAATGCGGCATTTTATAAGCAATGCAAAATTGGTTCATCCAGTAAAGCGCGCAAGGTGCTGGCACACCTGACCCAGGCATTCGCCGCACCCACTTCGCAGAGAGGAATATTTCATATCACGGCTCTTAAGCAAGCAACTTTTTTCCCTTCCTTATATCTCCACAATGAAGGCAGGAATATTTAAACAGATAAGCGCGTCGCCGGTGCTTCTGTGTGAGTGTGCTGATGCCCGCGAGTCTGTGTATGTATGTGTACCTGTTATGAAACTCAATATTCTGAATCAATACAAACAAGATAAGACGTTTAACTTAGCGCACGAGCTTAGAAGGTCTGACCGGCCACCATGGGATCTGGCGATGAATCAGTACTCGGGGTTCAACCGGGTGCAGAAAAGGGTAAAAGGAGTTATTCACCTTTCTCATGGTGAAAACGAATAATTCAGTTGAGATAAGCCAATCCTAGTAGTATGGTGATAGCTTACAATCTTCAAAAAAGAGTACGCGGGTTCGAAACAGATTAGGGCAAAGAATTTGTGAAGGGCGGAAAATTCTGTTTTTCGTCATGCATGTGGTACAGAACGTTGGTATAATTCTCACCAAAATTAAACCCTCCAACAATTCCTGTTTTAACAAGATTCAATATTCATTCAGCCAAGCGACAAGGCAAGTAAAAGATGTTTCAGACCGCTGTTGTATCGGTCCCTGGCGGAGAACGCTCCAGGATAACCCTGTCAAAATGACGCCGATTATACCCGGAAGATATAACTACACCTACTTCTGAAAGTTTTAAAATTAATTGCTTCTTTGCATCACTTTGTTTTTGGATCCTGGCTCCTGAGATGTGAGGTAATGTAATGCATATGTAAGGGGAGAGGATAGGACAAGGAAGAGGAAGAAAAAATCGCAAGTGGTCCGTGGCCCGTTTGTTCGGGTACTTCTCCGGCATTCACCAGTTATCGACCGGGGAAAAACACGGAAAACTACCTATCAGAACAACTAGCCGCTAGAATTCCCCTTCAAACATCGGCTGAATTCGACCTAGCTATGTAGCTAGTGCTGAAAATTCTGCCACCGGTTTCGAACCCTAGGACCTCCCACTCAAAGCCCCTGCAGAGTCAGCGGGTATCCTAACTCTGAAATAAACTCAGCCGGTAAAACTGTATTCGAAAACCGTTGAATATTATCTCGAACTATAAGGTTCAATTTCAATACTTCCCCTTCCTGAAAATTTGTTTTTATCGAATATACGTACAATTGAAAATAAGATCTTCCATTGTGCACAGGAATGTCATTATGTCAGTGGGATACGCTAAAGTAGTTTCTGTATTAGATGTAGCTCCATTCAGAATAAAATGTATATATAGATACTTTATTTAGTGAATAATTGACCTTGTGAACCAATTAAACGTTGTTTCAGAATTAAATATTTTTATTATCACGCGTACTTTTAATGTCACATAATAGTTGTATTAATAAAAGTTGAGACAATCTTTAATTCACCTACAAGAAAACATTTCATTCGGTAAATAAAATAATAACTATCAGCAGATATATCAAAATTTTTCATATTGTATTTGATATATTATAAGGCTGACCGCCATTTCTTAATACAAATGCTACGATCAATAAAACTGCTACGATTGTGTACGTTTGCAACGATGAATTCATATTTGATATTATTTCCGATGTTCACACTTATAATGCATTCTCAAAAAAAGCTTTTGCATTAATTAAGGCGATTTCATAAGCTTTAATTAATTGATGTACTATTTTAACGTGTCTTATGATAATTATTTTATTGCAAGTTTCTTGATCTTAATAAAAGAGACTCTGAGAAAAAAGAATTTTATGTGAATGACAAACTTTTATCAAAATGTTTACTATTTACATACGACGTCAACTAACCTGGACACTGTTTTCTTGAGAAATACGTCAAATAGGGTGGAGAGGTTTATTATATAACATGAAATAAATTGTTATAAAAAGAACTCACAGTTTGTTTTACTAAGGCTAAGAAGCTTACAATGGAATTTTTTAAATTCAGAGATATTGATGTATTTTCTTCTTCTAATTTTATTACAAGGGTGCATCTCATTTTATATTAATTTGTTCATCGTCTCGTAATTCCAGACGTCCAATTGCCAGTCGTCACATTCAAAGCAGTCACTTTTTATCATCTACCGTTTCCTCTTCTTCGAACACGATCGGCAATGTACTCAGTAGTTATCTTTTATCTCGCGAATTGGCGATAACGTAAGTACTAGGAACAGGTGCAGGAATTTGGGGATGATGTTTTCAATAATATTCGTTGAATGCAAAGCAAATGTAAATATTCTTAACAACTGACTTTCCACAATGTTAATAATAGTAATAATATTAACAATATATTTATAACCTATAATTTCTTTTCATATACACGTTTATTTCTTATCATAATAGTGGTTTGAAATATTAATTAATGAATTATCACGTTTGTGAACGATATGACTTAGACTTGTTCCATCATGAGTATAATCATATGAATCTGTTTTAATTAAACAATTGATGGATATATTAGTTAAAACAACTTAGTACTGAGGATACCGTCAAAATAATCAATATTAATCTCTGTCAATTAAAGTAACCAAAATAAATATTTACAGGTATCTACAAAATTATCAGCTTAACTATCTTTTAGATCGTAATTCCACGATAAATGTACGTCCGATCTCTTCTTCAAATACAACTATTCCAGAAGAAGACGGAAAGACCGACGAGAACATTCGATAACGAATAATGAAGCCGTCCAGACACATCGTGAACTCCTTGGGAATTGGTGTCGCGATAAGCACTTCGTTTCTTAGATAAATTGATTTATACGGACGTTCATTGCATAATTCCACAAACAAATGTGGCCTAATTCTTAGAGATAGGCTTTTCCTGAGATACGCCTCGGCTCGAGTTAGCACTTGAGCGACTGCGGAATCGAACTCACGATGGATGAATGATATCGCTAAGCAACGATAGCCATATATTAGTTTTAATATCGCAGTGATTTGTCTTCCGAAACACTCGTTGAAAGAGCCCAAATGATATTGAGTTTCAAGAAATGGTTATGTTTGTATATATATACATATATATATATATATATATATATATATATATATATATATATATATATATATATATATTGTATATATAGTTTCATTTGTTTTTAAATGCGATTTCATAGACGTCTAGAGAAAATTAATTTATACCGCTTTCAAATACGTTCTGTCAATAATTTACTTGTATAAAATTACCAGTCACAGAAAAATTACGTTACAAAGCTTTAGAAACAAAACGTCTCAAATGAAATGTATTTTCTTATCGCACGGTAGAAAATACTTTCCGACATATCTATCAAAATTAAAAATTATTCTTAAACTTTTCAGCGCTACATATTCTGCAGATATGCATTCGCGGACAGGCCGATAAAAAGGTCCAGCATTATCCAGCACAAACATTTTAAGAGCAAATACATTACTCAGAGAAATTCGTGATACTGCATCAATGAAGTCTCCATCAAACAGGTCTCGTTCAAATTCTCGCCGAAAAAGTGGATGTTATAATAATATCTGCATAGTCGTACTCCCATTGAGAGAGCAATGAAAGAAAAGAGGCTGGATGTCCTTACTTTCCTTGTCCTAGAGCGGGCGCTTGAAGGCCATCAGTTGGCAGCACTAGCGCCGGCTGCCCGCGAACGCCGCCGCCACCGGGTTAATGCAACGAGCAGAGGTGAGGCGGTGTTCATCGCGCCAAATGAGCCAGGGCGCGAGCGCGCAGCATGTGCTCGGCCGGGCCGACACGCCGGAAGTCGCGCACCGGAAGTTGCGGCCAAGCAGCAGCCGCCCCCGGTCTTCGCGGCTCCCGAGCGCCGAAGGGCTAGACGGTCGCCGCCCCCCGCTGCCACTCCCTCACCCCCTTCATATCCACATCCATTGCCCTCATCCCTGTCCCGTTCCCCTCTTCACCTTCGCCCTGTCTTCGCTGACCCCCCACTCCACTACCTACCAACCGCACTCCACCGTCCGCGCCTCAGCCGTCACCACCCCATTTCTGCCGTCACCGCCCTCACCGCTTCCGCGTCCTCCGCCGCCTCATCCGCTGACGCGGTCGCAGGCGCGCGCTGTCCGACAAGCCGCGCGTGAAGATACGCGCTTGTATCGCGTCGTGACGCCGCGCCGCGCCAAAGGAGCTATGACCTGTGGCCGCGTCCAGGAAGACCGCGTGTGCCGCAGCGCGATGGCTGTGAGGTTGAGGTGGTGACGGCGGCGGCGGTGGCTGTGGCGATGATGGTGATGGCGGAAGCACAGAAAACGGATATGGAAATGGCGGAGGAATAAGACACACAGATGTACAAGAAGAAAGATAAAGGAATATTAGGTGAAGTGAGGAGAAAGAGAAAGTGAAGAGGTCGGAGGTCTCGGAGACTAGGCAGAGGGTATAACGCTCGAGCGCACAAGAGATAGGCTGTTGAAGTCGCAACTGTAGTTGCCGCAACGGAAGGTGTTTAAGTCAATGGCAAACCATCACACACAGCATTCTTCAATCTTCAGCCACTTATTGTTAACTAATGACCTTCAAAAATGCTGTTGATCGAAACCACACAAAATGGTTTTTCAGATAATAGCACGCACACTGTTCATGAACAACAAATAAAAAACTCTTATACAATAATGGATAAAATTAAATACTTGTAAACGTTCGTCACGAACATTGAAGTAGTGCATTAAAATATAGTATTACAGTTATTTAGATATCAAGAATATCAAAAAACTTGCTTTTTCATAATGCAACATGTAAATAAAAAATATTTAATAGCTGCCCCTTTCTTAAAGCCTTGATGTCGCATGACTTCAGCTGTGTAGAAAGGTCTGACGCACTCGGTACGAGACGTGGCAATTTATTTACCACTTCTTGCACTCATATAGGATAAGATGTAAAATCTGCTACTTGGAAATCAAAAGCGATACATTACGATCTAAGGCTGTCAAAGAATTAAAAATGTGATCTGAGAATTTGCGAATATTAAAAACAGAATTACTTGTGAATTTGAGAAAAGGGCAGAAATAAATTCGACCGAGACAGCATTTAAGGAATCGTCCATATTTTCAGAAAGAAACATAGCGGATCAATTTGTAATAAATTGATGGCTATAGTTAGAAAAAATCCATGTTTCAATAATTAAAATGGCTTTGAAAGTTGCGATACATCTTAAATTTTCTATTATCAAAAATATACGCTAAAATTGAAATATGTATGAGATGTATATTTTTATTCAATTAAGAAAAACTAATCAATAAACACATTAAAAAAATAATGAATAATTTATATCATTGCTCAGTTTCTGTAATTTAAGAATGAAAGAACTTAAATATGTCGTTTGACTTTTATGTCTACAGAAATCACCACAATGCAAACACCGATTGAATGCATCGAGATAATCAAAATAATGGTGCAGATTTGTTCAGAATGCGCCAACGCTTCATTTTTACATTTTATTTGTGCGTTGGTTTCTTTCAGCCTAACGCAATTCAACTGTGATCAGTGTTTTAGGAAGTTGTATCGAACGTTAGATAACTACTGCGAAGTTCATGAAGAGTAAACGCAAGATGGAGATGATATCTGACAAGAATTACAGCCATGATACATTCATCATCGTTGCCAGCTGGAGCGGGTTCATAATTGATTGGCAATCACAACTTTATGTGCTTGGCAAACACAGCCGCAGTATTTTAGTTAGCTGATTGCAGGTCAATCACAGTTTCTTGTGTAATTTGGAGCTCATAACCTGGTGAATCCGTAATCGGGTGAACCCATAACCGAGTGTAACCCGATTAGCAAATATTTCGCAAACTATTTAGATCTGACAAGACTAAAGTGACAAGTATAGAGAGTGGGGCACCTAAAAAGGGCAAATACATGGCAGATCTGAGAGTAGTAATTTTATGTCATTCAAATTATCGATGAAAAGGACGTCGAGATGGGAGACTGGGATAACCATGGATTATGAATATCTAACACAGCAAAGCAGATCAATTAACAATCTAATTTGAAAGTCGACCCTTTTGAATGATCGTTATTGTTTTCTAAAGTTCGAATTTCTTTCGATACTTCCCTCATATTTTAGATTTAAATATGAAAATAAAATCCTCTGCCGAGGAAAAGATATCTTTAACCCGTGTCACCGAGTATACGTTAATAGTGATTATGTAAGAAAAAAATAATTTTAAAGAATATTTTAATAATATTAAAATATTTAAAAAAGTTCAAAGAATGCACTAAAGAAATCAAGTTCTCGGTGCAATTGATTAATATGGTTTCGGAGTTCTCAAAATGTGTGCCTTTCAATTTTTAATTTTAAGTACGAGGAGGAAGAGAAATACCAATTATGCCGAAATAATGTCTTACACACCCACCCACATCCGCTAGTACTACAAACATTTTAGCATCAAGTCTTGTTCTACCAAAGGTCGACTTTTTCTCTGTGGTACGAAAGCGGTGTCTTTATCTGCTCATAAATATACCTTATGAGATTATGGTGGTGTTTCACAACGCTGCATCGCGGGGTGTGGCCGACGCGCAGATAGCACGCGCAGCCGAGTTTGCTGGGAGGTTTATCTGCATTGAAACGAGCCGCGGGTTGGAGTTTGTATACACTTTACCTAGTTACGTACGCAATTACATGCGGCGAAGTTGATATCATTTTCCTCTCTGTAGAGTTGTCGAAGTTTCTCTGAAAACAGGGTAGTGGTTCAGACCGATCGATAGGTAGGCGAAAGAGTTTAGGGACACGAAGACAAAAATGTCATTGAGGTAATGACTGACAGAATAATAGAGAATGATAACTAGAACTGTTATTCTAGATGGAAACATTGACAGATAAAAAGTATAATAATTCGTCGATTATTGAATAATTTATTAAATTAATTTGAAGATCATTCCGTAAACATTTCAATTACATATTTCCATATTTAAGCTGAAACGAAATACCTGCGTTTTGGAAATATAGAGTGAGCTACTCCTTCATCAAGGAGAATCATCTATATTTTGTTCAAAATGTGAAATTGCTGCAATCGAATAACGAGAATCGATGGATACCTCGTACGCCAAAGATGTTTGATAAATGAAATACAAGAAATGAGGCATCGTAAATGATAGAGCCAGGGATGGCGTGGATGGCAGGTAGGGTGGATAACTGGGAAATATATGAATAAAAATCATCCAAATATTGCAATTTATTTGTCCCTAATTTCATAAGTGAGGGTTAGGAATTGACATAGCAATGCAGAAATAACAAACGTATGGCAATGAGTTAGACAAAACTGATAAAACACAAATTTAACCAAAGGACTCATTAACACCAGCTATGCACAGCAACAGTGTTTCTAGAAATTTTCATTTGTAAACGCAACTGACTTAAAGTTTCAAACACATTTCTAAGATTCCTTGTAAGTCTTTATGTACTAGAATCATGAGTGATTAAATAAATTAGCAATTTATGAACTTAATCGTATAGGGAACCCCAATAATTCTTTGAACAAAATTGAATTTTACTTCTTAAATAGGCAAAAATATGTTAATATTAATTTTTTAAATTGCAATGTTACAGTTTATTTTCATTTCATAAAAAAAACACTATAATTCTTTAGAGATTCCTTGGTTTGGTTATGCTAAGGGCTCCTTAACATATTAACGGTTGACCCCAGAAGAAACTGAAATTTATTAAAGGAAATTTGAATATGTTTAAGAAGTATTATACATGTACATAACAAAAAATAATCATTTTATGCATGCTTGTGTTAAAATATTTTAGTTTTGGGGGTATAGTAAGGGCATGTATTTTAAACATTTTGTGTACTTCCGGTCCCTTCTACAGGGGCTCAAATGGCCACGTCTTTTAATTGAAGAACCACTCCCATCGCACAATTATTCTCTGCGTCTAAAGATGTTTAAGTAAAATTTCAACGTTATTTGCAGTTGCCCTGTCTGAAGAAGTCTCCAGAATGTCTTCACACATGGGGACGGTTTCGATTAATTTCTGTAACAACCGACAAGCGTTAAAAGACCAAACTATCGCGAAGGGTGCAGAAAGATTATAATAATAAAAGCCAAAAATGTGGAAAAAATAACTTCTTGCTTAAACAAAGAGAAAGGCTGGGGGCATCGTTGACCCCACCCTCGACCCGTTGGTATTTGTTATTGCGACCCTGATCACAATAGACCACTAGCACACACCTCATCTAAAGAGGTATTCACAATTTTCGATGTAAACCAACCTCACCTAGAACATCAGTTCCAGTTATCACGAGTATTGATTATCTTGGGTACTTCATTAGAATTCTCGAAATTCTATAGAATTAAATCGCTTCGAGTAGTCAATACTGTAAGTCATTAATTCTGGATAAATTGACGAGTTACACTCGGTCTACATCAGGGTAATCTTGGATCAAAATGTACTCCTAAGCAATCTGTCAATGCTGAAAAAACACGTAAGTGGGAGTTGAAGTTTCTTTTATGCTATAAAAGTACTTCGTCGGAAATTTGTTTAGTCGCCATCAATAGAGAAAGGTAACTTCTCTGGAGTGTGAAGAAATGGAAACCTAAAATAATACCGTATAACACCACTATTATTTCGGTTTCATAACTGGGATTTTAAATAGGAAATAGGAAAAGTATATCCAATTTTTCCCAGCAGCCACACGCCGGCGTTATTGACATGAAAAAATCACGACACGTATTAGTGGATTCGAAATTCGTATTTTTCAGCTTGCAGCATGTTTGTAATGCTTTAATGCATATTTAGTTAAAAGGTAATACAACCATTGATATTGCCAAAACATAGAGATTTCCGTAGAATGAGATTTATTGCAATAGTAGTCAAGTTTCCCACAAATTCAGTGCAACACACTGAAAGTGCAACAAAGGTATTTTTTCCAACCATCAAAGAGACTGTTTTATTAAAGATTGTGCTTCAACGAAGTTAAGGATCAACATTTTCATTAATTAATTTATTTAGTTTCATGTTTACTTATTTATTTATTCAATGTCAAAAAGAGTTAATGTATATGACGTCTGGAAAAGAAGTACCATCTTTTGGGCACTTTATAAATGGATGTTCATAAATATCTCAAAATTTCTAGTCGTATAAATTAGTTTATCTTTAAAAGACATTGCGTAAGAATATATGACAAACCTGATCACTCCACATTTGTATTCAAACTTTTTTAAGTGCTTGTGAGCAATTACAAGTGATTATTAAGGATAAATATTATTAAGTAGGATTTATAAGATAAGAAATCAATAAAAAAGGTACTAAAAAATTAAATGTCAAATAACTGAAACATTTTAATTTAACTGTGCATGTTGAAATCACTTGAAATGAGCTTTTTATACTTACGTAATTAATAATCCGTGGCCCTTACCTTCATAATTTTCCTGAGGTGTCATCCAGGATGGAAGTAGCTCGTGACCTAAAAATAGTCAAAACGGAAATTAGAAAACGAAAAGATTTTTAATACTCCAATGTAGGAGTTTATTAATTAAATACACTTTTATTTATCCGATTTCTCCTATCTCCATTTTTACTTTCGCGCTATGGAGTAGAGAGTAATGTAATGCTGCGCAGAAAACTCTTATTACAGGATCCTAGTAAACAAAAACTAGAAAAAATCCTCTAACAAGTGATAAATCCAGAATCAATTTTTGGTGGGTCCTTGATACTGAAAAATCGAATAACGCCAAAACGTCTGCCTGTCCGTCTGTCCCTCCGTCCGTCCCTCCGTCCGTCCCTCCGTCCGTCCCCCCGTCCGTCCCCCCGTCCGTCCCCCCGTCCGTCCCCCCGTCCGTCCCCCCGTCCGTCCCCCCGTCCGTCCCCCCGTCCGTCCCCCCGTCCGTCCCCCCGTCCGTCCCCCCGTCCGTCCCCCCGTCCGTCCCCCCGTCCGTCCCTCCGTCCGTCCCTCCGTCCGTCCCTCCGTCCGTCCCTCCGTCCGTCCCTCCGTCCGTCCCTCCGTCCGTCCCTCCGTCCGTCCCTCCGTCCGTCCCTCCGTCCGTCCCTCCGTGAACGTTAGCGGCTAACCCTATCAGCCGATTTGCTCCCAAATTGATATTCCCCAATCGATATGGCTGATGACGAGGACCCTTGAACTGATATTTTCATTTGGGAGTGGGTACTTTACATGAAGTCCCCGCGACATTTTTAAATTTTCAAAAAAATGACTAGATCGTTTTGTCGATTCGATTAAATATTTTTGTTAAATACTGTGAAGAACATTAAAAATTTTAGTACAGGTCTGATGTTCGTTGAAAGCCTTGAGTTTTCGGAAATTGCAAAGTTCAATAACTTTTCGGCGTCTTCCTACAACTAAAATAAAGAAGGTGATTTTCCCATATGAAATCCCTTCTTTACAGATGGATTATGAAATCAGATCATGTACAATTTCTCGAAAATTTGGGTTCTTTTCGCGTAATTTTGCGGGAAAATAGGACGAGAAAGCGAGTGCTGTTTTAGAACTACTAGTTTCAATGTCAAATCACATTATTCTTCACGTTTCTGAACCATGACTGCAAAAAGGTAAGATCGCTGTCGTTTCTACAACCATGATGCTGTTTCATCACTCCGTCGACAACACTGTATTTTACTCAGAACTTGTATTCATGGAACTCCCAGTTGAGGCACCTGGAAAATTTCTTTTAACTTTACTCCAGCGCCATCTCACTGACTTTGGCCGCCTTCGACTAATGCAATAAAACATTCGAAATACACATTTACTTTATACGTTTATTGAAATGATAATATCAATAACAGCATTTTTTAAAATTAATGGATAATTCGAATTAAGTCCAATTAACACTGTATTTTCAACATGAAATCAACGCGTGTTAAAAATTTATGTTGCGTTTGACCACTTTTCCCATCATAACAGAATCCGTTTTAGGGTGGGTTTCCTGCGTCCTGCTTTGGCTGCGGCCTGCTTCCCCGCAGCGAGCGCTCTCGGGGTCGGTTCGCGTCCAGGACAGTGTCTGCGCGCCCCTAGGACCCGCGCCTCGGCGCCCCAGGCCCCCTCACCAACCCTCTTCGTCACATGCCTTTCCATCTCGTCCCGTTCTGTCCCGTTCTATCCTGTTCCGTCTCATCTCCGCGTTGTCCGCCACCGGCGCTCCTCGAGCCCGCCCCGCCCCGACACATCCCTCCCTGCCCAGCCCACCTCGTATCGCCCCGCCCCGCTCGCCCCATCCCACCCCTCTCCTCCCCCGTCTCGGCTCGACCCTGCCGCTGCTGGGCCCGGCGAGGTCCGGCGCAAAGGCAGGCAGCGCGAAGACGCCGCCCGCCGCCGCTCGGCGTTCGCCACGGCCCTTATGAATGATTCAGGCCGCGCCTGTGTGATCCCATCTCGGTACGCGGCGGGGGCTGCGGCCGAGGAGAGGCAGGGCTGGGGCAGGGGCCGGGACCGGGGGTGTGGGCGGAGGTGGGGGCGGCAGAGGAGGGGGACGAGGGGTGGGGAAGGAGCGAGGGCGGGCGAGGGCGAGGGTGCGGGCGGGGGTGGGCAGCGGCCGGCAGAGTATTGACTAGAGGCCGACGGGGACAGTGGCCGGGCGCGCGGGCGACGCTGCAGGGCGGCGGAGGCGAAGCGGAGGCGGAGGCGGAGGCGGAGGCGGAGGCGGAGGCGGAGGCGTTCTCCAGGCCGGAGGCCGTGGCCCCGACGCCCCGCGGCCCGCGAAGACCTGACACCCCGCCCCGCCCCGCCCTTCCCCACCTCTCTTCGCCAACCCCGCCACGTCCGCGTCGCGCCGCGCCACAGTAATACACGTTTGCTTCGCCTTCTCGAAAAACGAGTTTTCCATCTAGCCCAATGGAACCAATCTCCACAAATTTTCATACAATGTTATCAACCAAAGATAGTTATCAATATTTGCAAACTTTTGCACAAAACGTTACGAAAAATGGTGAATCACACATCCACTCTTCATATCAAATCTTTGCATTTACAATTATAATACCTTTTATTTGTATTTGAATGTAATTGTATACAGACTGTAATAGTTTTGAAGGGTGACACGCAAAAATCTCTACAAATAAATGATTGAATAAATAAAAGCCTGTATTAATGAATACCCCTTTTAAATAATTGTTTTCAAAATGAGGATAGCTACATGTTGGACCCCACGTACGAACGTTTCTCACAGCCCGCGCTAAGAAGCAGGTCCCCTTCAAAAATATAATAGACCATCACACATTTTATAGTATTGTACATAACAGACCAAAATTACCAGTAATGGCAAACAGTGGTTTTCCGTTGATGGTTTCCTATAAACGCCACAAAACCACTTCATTAGCATATTATATATAGAAAGGAGTGGTAATGTTTCGATTTGATTTCTGTAAAACCAGAGAGCTATGATTGATGCAAAATTATCATTTCGTAGGAGTAGACGTCTTGACTGTCGACTCGATAATTTACGAAGAAAGTTACTGAACTTTACTGCAACGTCGACAAAGAAATCACGACCATATAAAAAAACACGGAACTGCAAAATAAACAATACTCCGGGGAAACAACATGGTTCCACCTAGTACACTGAGAATGATTCCAAAAGGATGTATACTTGTAAGTTTCCATTAATTCGTCCTAAGAATTAATATACGCCACTTGCTTATGTTAATCCTCCACATTATATGTTACGGCTACACTCTCATAATCGGTTTGTCGCCGCTTACGACACAGCTGACGTCACGCGATAAGGAGCTTCAGTATTCACGTGTGCCGTTTCAGAACGGCCCATTTTTGCTGTTCAGGGGCCGAATTTTCCTCACACTGAACAGCAGCATTTTTGTTGCTGCAGGCCACTTGTCTTAAGAAAACGAATGAAAATACGAACTGAAAATGTGGTAGATATTAATGTTTCTGGGATCGTAGATTTAGATTTGAAAGTCAAATAACGGTGAAAAATTCAATACAGCGATAATCGTGTAACTAATGTCTGCGAAAATGTGAACCATGATTTACTTTTGGGGTATTTACGTTTTCGGGTTCGCTGATATGGATCAAGAAAGACTGGAGAGGTGAAAAGGCTGAGAGGAGACACGTGTATAGGCAAGAGACGATGGAAAGAGAGCGTTTAGGTGAGATCGGTGAACATGAGTCGGTGTAGGAAGAGAGGGCAGGTAGGGTGTTGGCAGGAAGGAAGCTAGGAGGTGAAGTACAGATGGCGGCGGATGGTGAAAGTAGGAAAAAGGGCTAAGAAGAGGGGGAGGTGGTGTACAGAAGGGCCGCAGGCGTTGGGCTCAAAGCAGGGGGTGGAAACAGGAGCCGGTGAGGAGACGGAGCGGAGGAGGACGAAAACGCGGGGGCTGGGGCGGCGAGGTAGATGAGTCGACAGAGAATCCCTCACCCCTTTCCACATCGCCACAGGGGGGAGAGATTCGCGTCCACCCCTTCGGTCAGCGTCCCGGCTCCCTGCCCCTCCTTTCCCCCACCCCCTGCCTTCTCTTCGGAACGCCTCTCGTCGCGGCCCGCACACCTCTATACACACCATTGTGTTCAGCCTTCTTTTCACGGAACCATCTTCTGCGCGTCCAGATTGGCACAGAACGAAGTTAAGAACTGATACTCGTTTTCGCTTTAATTAAATGAAACTAACTTTAGGGAATACCTTTTTATCAGAAAAGATCAATGAACTGTTTTTCTATGAAATGGCTAAGTCAGGGAAGAAGGTTTCGGTCCGAACAAAAGCTTAAGTTTACGAGAAAAGGTTCAAAGTCAAACAGAAAAGACAATGCGCAGGAAGATAAAAGCTCGGCCAGCTCGGTCCCCCACAATAGAAATAAACAAACACAAAGACCCCGAGGAAGAGGAATTAAAAGGAAAGAAGCACAGGCCGTTGATTAGCTCTACTTTGGGGAGACGGAACGCGTTGATTCCGTAGCATTGAGGTGCAGTCGTGGTTTGGGGCGGCGGCGGTGGGGGAGGAAAGCGGGATGGGAGGGCCAGGGGCAGGGGCAGGGGCCGAGGCGCACGCACGGAGGACCCTGATCATGCTCGGCCGCCGCGCCGGTGGACGGGGGCAGCAGCTTGGACGGCGGCGGCGGCCACGACCGAGGTGGACACGGGGTGAAGACAAGCGCAGATGGAGCGGTGTCAGAGGACGGGGTGGGGATGGTGGGTGAAGGACGTGGGCGGAGCACGTGAGCAGAAGACACGGGCGCAGGTCATGAGAGGAGGACGGGACTGGACGGAGGACGGGACTGGACGGAGGACGGGACTGGACGGAGGACGGGACTGGACGGAGGACGGGACTGGACGGAGGACGGGACTGGACGGAGGACGGGACTGGACGGAGGACGGGACTGGACGGAGGACGGGACTGGACGGAGGACGGGACTGGACGGAGGACGGGACTGGACGGAGGACTGGACTGGACGGAGGACTGGACTGGACGGAGGACTGGACTGGACGGAGGACTGGACTGGACGGAGGACTGGACTGGACGGAGGACTGGACTGGACGGAGGACTGGACTGGACGGAGGACTGGACTGGACGGAGGACTGGACTGGACGGAGGACTGGACTGGACGGAGGACTGGACTGGACGGAGGACTGGACTGGACGGAGGACTGGACTGGACGGAGGACTGGACTGGACGGAGGACTGGACGGGACGGAGGACGGGACGGGACGGGACGGAGGACGGGACGGGACGGAGGACGGGACGGGACGGAGGACGGGACGGGACGGAGGACGGGACGGGACGGAGGACGGGACGGGACGGAGGACGGGACGAGACGGAGGACGGGACGGGACGGATGACGGGACGGATGACGGGACGGATGACGGGACGGGACGGATGACGGGACGGATGACGGGACGGGACGGATGACGGGACGGATGACGGGACGGGACGGATGACGGGACGGGACGGATGACGGGACGGGACGGGACGGATGACGGGACGGGACGGATGACGGGACGGGACGGATGACGGGACGGGACGGATGACGGGACGGGACGGATGACGGGACGGGACGGATGACGGGACGGGACGGATGACGGGACGGGACGGATGACGGGACGGGACGGATGACGGGACGGGACGGATGACGGGACGGGACGGATGACGGGACGGATGACGGGACGGGACGGATGACGGGACGGATGACGGGACGGGACGGATGACGGGACGGGACGGATGACGGGACGGGACGGGTGACGGGACGGGACGGGTGACGGGACGGGTGACGGGACGGGACGGATGACGGGACGGGTGACGGGACGGGACGGATGACGGGACGGGACGGAGGACGGGACGGAGGACGGGACGAGACGGAGGACGGGACGAGACGGAGGACGGGACGAGACGGAGGACGGGACGAGACGGAGGACGGGACGAGACGGAGGACGGGACGGGACGGAGGACGGGACGGAGGACGGGACGGTGGACGGGACGGAGGACGGGACGGAGGACGGGACGGAGGACGGGACGGTGGACGGGACGGAGGACGGGACGGAGGACGGGACGGAGGACGGGACGGAGGACGGGACGGAGGACGGGACGGCGGACGGAGCGGCGGACGGAGCGGCGGACGGAGCGGCGGACGGAGCGGCGGACGGAGCGGCGGACGGAGCGGCGGACGGAGCGGCGGACGGAGCGGCGGACGGAGCGGCGGACGGAGCGGCGGACGGAGCGGCGGACGGAGCGGCGGACGGAGCGGCGGACGGAGCGGCGGACGGAGCGGCGGACGGAGCGGCGGACGGAGCGGCGGACGGAGCGGCAGACGGAGCGGCGGACGGAGTGGCGGACGGGGCCGAGGACGGAGCCGAGGACGGGGTGAAGTAGGGTGAGGAGGACGTGAGCTGGGAGGTAGCGGGACGTGACGAAGGCCGTGGTCGAAGGGAGAGAGCGGAAAACAGAGGGTGGCGGACGTGGTCAGAGGAAATGGGCGAAAGATGGAAGCGGATAACGGGGGGTGGAGGACGAGGGCAGAGGAATTGGGCGGAGGGCGGGAGCAGACACGGGGGTGGAGGACGAGGACGGAGGAATTTGGCGGAGCGCTGGAGCAGACACGTGAGTGGAAGACGGGGGCGGATAAATGGGAGAAGACTGTAGACGGACAAAGAGAGCGGAGGACGTGAGCTGAATACGGCGCGAAGGTTGTGGGCGTAGGACGTGGGTAGCGTGGGGGCAGAGGACGGTGCAGGACGGAGCGGGCCGGGGGAAGGGGCGAAGGACAGAGGCAGAAGACAGGAGTGGGCGACATGGCCTAGGATCTAGGGAGAGGAGCGAGAGAGTGGGAAAGGGGCTGAGGGTGTCACGTGTAAGCGGTTGAGAGAGTGAGTGGGTGGGTAGGTGTGAGGGTGAGCGGGCGGTAAGGGAGAGATTGGTACGGGAATGAGTACGTAAGTGGGTGAGCGGCGAGTGGCTAGGGAGTGATCAGGGAATCGGCCAAATGTCTGATCGGATGATGAAGCAACCTTACGAGCGGATAAAATGGAGAAGGTGAGTAATCCGGATTTGAAAGTAATAGGGCGAGGCGGAAAAGGGATAGCGGTGGAGTGGTGGCTCAGGAGGTGACGGCAGTGGTTCATCTAAGGGTGTTTATGAGAACTAGGTAAGAGAATGACGGGGTCATGATCGTTTCAAAATAGGAAGAGAAGAGGTGAGGTAAGAAGAGATAGCGCGAAAGAAATCTCCGAGGAATGTGTGAGGTCAGGAAGAGAGGTACGGCGCATGTTTGGTTCCTGGTGTACGGCTTTGCAGTGCAGGGTGCAATAATTTGCACACACGATGGAAAGAGAGGAATGTTGTGACGGGCGTGGATCTATCCCCTAGTGAAGCATTTTAAGTAAAGTAGAGTGTTTTAATCCGTTGTTTGTACGTGCGGTTGTGTAAAGATTTTTGTGATGTTATGATGTTACAAACAACACGAATATGACAGTCAAACAATACTAATATAAACATTGTGAACCAGATATTTTAATTAAAGCCAAAGCGAAAGATTTACAAAAATAGACGTTATTTTTACAAATAACTTCAAAGCATAATAATATGCATACCTAAAATAGTAAACTATTTTAAAGTATAAGTAGTTTCTAGGTTTTAAAGGGGTAGTTTTTTTATATAAAAAGAAATACGTAATTTACAGCCTCGAAATCATAGTTCCACTCTTGATTTGCCTGTTCGTAAGTGTATATAGTTACCCTGTGGGAACATAGGTTTTCCGTATGCTGGGTAGAAAGACAATAGGGTAGCCGTGAGTGCAGATTGGAGCCTCGTTGCCGGCGGAACGAAAGTGAAGAGGCGCAGCATTTCACGGCGTTTGGATCTCTTTGGCGGGCGAGCCGCGGGGGGCACGGCGGAGCACAACTGGTGGATTCTCCTGGGTTAACGCCCCCAGCGTTCGGCCGCCTCCGGCGAGAACCAAGGAGACTGCCTGGCGGCTCGCTGAACGCCCAGTTCCACGGAAGGTGATCAACCTGAAGGTCGGAATCTTCCGTTTCGTCGTGAATCACGCTGTATCATGACACGGCACGTGTGGTAGAGCTTTTATCAAACCACAATAACAATGAATAACACGGAAAGCGCGCTATGATATTTCTAATGATTATTACTGAGTCCATACTGAGCGCTCGATTTTCTGTTTAAAATCGCATCATCGCACATAAACTCACTGGCCCATGATCAGTGCTTCTTAATTTTAATTACGTGTTTTAAACTTTCATTGATTTCACAATATTCTCTTTATTGACAAAGCATCGTTACGTATTTCATATTGAACCGCTGAGTTCCAGGGACCGTGATAAATCTCAAGATTAAAGTCTCTTTCGTTGCGAATAATACTGTAGGCTCGAATAATGCGTATGACATGGCACGAATGGCACAGCCTGAAACTAGAACAACGCTTAAGGTTTATTCATGCAGATACACTTCTGTTTTTTATTCAAAACTACGTCCCCTCATCAAACCACAATTGCATTCTCTCCAGGCTTAGTAGTCCAGAATTATCATTTTATACTGCATTGCTTTATCCACTTTCTCCATTTTTGACATATTAACTTTCCATATTTCTTTTTACGAATAATTTAACGTACTAATTACCTTTCTTACTAACTGAATCTATAAAAGGCACATCGTTTTCACGCGTAAAGGTAAAACAGATAATGTGCGAAATTGATTAAAACATTATATTAAATGTAAGAAAGGGGTAGTACATACATTTATCAGTTTTTCTGTTTTCCTAAAATTAGACAAACCTGCAAAATGTTAGATTAAAAGTGCATCGGTTTGAATGGGCAAATATCAATTTATATTCTTTTGATAATGACAAAATGTGTTTCATACTAGCAAGAATGATGGTGAGCCATTTTTATACTTCTAAAAATAGTACACGCCTTTCGTTTCTTTTCACACTTTTCCTGCTTCCCGCTGGCAAGTTTACAGCTGTGGCGCCTGCGCCTCCGCCCGCGTCTCCAGCTCTACGTATGGACGATAACAAACGATGTTTGCTTAGCCCGCGAGGACGTCGAACTCCGACCCGCTGAACCACTCGCTCCGTACAATCGATCTTTCTTCCTCTGAGAGCACCTTTTCGTTTCCCCGACATCTGTTACTACTCGCAGTCCACAGCTCACAATACGATTTGTTCATGATTTTTTTTGTCCTTGCTAGAATCATACTTTTGTGAAACTCTTGGAACATTTCGCAGACTTACAGAGTGCAGAAACGAATTATATGAACAATGAGTGAGAGTCATTCAAGTATTTTCTGCAAACCTTTCATTTCTTGTCTCAAACTTTCCGTGGTTCTTCTTTTATGTATCGGAGGTTATCACATATAAACAAAGAGCCAGTATTACACAATACAGATATTCTTTGCACAATGCAGAATTACACATTCTGTACATTGTCACATCTGAGTATACAGAGTACACCTCCAAAAATACAGACAATCGTCGTACAATCACACACTTCATCTGTAATACTTCTAGTAACATACTGGATGGTATTATACAATTGGGTACATTGGGTTTATGTTGATAATTCTTGACACGATCGATTTGAAATAGGGTGAATCCCTTAAATGATCTTAATGGTGGACTTCTAACTTCATTTTCCATTAAAATATTTCTCTACAGTAAAATCTATATTTTTAATATTTGCTGCAACATTGTACTTGTCTCAGTATTTTCACGTTAATGTATCTATTCTCACGACTTTTTGAAAAGTTTTCAAATTGTGATGTGTTGTGAACAATTTATTGTATCTTGAAAAGCAAAAAATTATTTAGAACACGATCGGAAGTTTATTAAAGGCAAATCAGTCATAAATGTGCAAATACATTGATTGATTGTTTAGTGATTACAGGCACGTCAACTACCAGGGTCATTAGTCCCGTAAGAGTAATGCATGTTTTTTGCTCGGGAGATGGCGGCGATCTTTCCCCTGCTGTATAGCGAGATCCGGTGCCAATTAATCGTTGGCTAGCGTGGTTTTCCCCAACCAGGTATCTCCTACTAACAGGGCAGCGCCTCAATCGGGACAAGCTCTTAGCTCTTGACGGGTCTCCCGACATGTGTGATAGTGTAGCGCGTGTTAATGGGTATGTAGTAAGATATGAGGAAAGGACAAGGAGAAAGTGAGATCGCGCGCGATCCATGGCCTGTTTGTTAGGGTATTGCTCCGGTATTCGCCTGGTATTGATCGCAGAAACCAAAGAAAACTACCGATCAGAGCCACCGGCCGCTAGAATTCACCTCCAGACAGCGTCTGGACTCGACCTGGCTGACAAGCCAGAGTCGAAAATCCTGCCACCTTCAGGACTCGAACCTAGGACCTCCCGGTCAGAGGGACTGCAGTTATATCAGCTGATGCCTTGAACCATCTCTCCCGGTCGTCACTTACACTTCACTCGGTCGTCACGTCCAGTTTTTACTGTTCTTTGCCGAAGTAAATCAAATAAAATGTGCGTGTTTTGGGGCGTGAGACTGATAGAGGGTGTTCAATAACTTTGTATTACGCTACTTTTGAAACTGCACAAGGCAGACGATAAATTCCGAAGACACTGGACTCCCTGGCACTGGGTTTGCTCCACTTTGTTTACTATTATAGAATGAACATGCCTTAGGGTGATTTCAGGTCGCCCACAGTGTTGAAACGCAATAACAATTCTGCCTTTCAAAATAACATGAATCGTTACTCGATTCATGACAATGACGATATTTGAATCTTACTTTGTAATGAAAACAAAATTTTTGAAAACCTATTTTCTCCATATTTATTAAGGTAATTTATATGCCAAAATCCAAGCAACTGTATTAATGTTTTAAATTAATTTACATTATAAACTTCTCTTATCACAAATAAAAAATTAACTGTGAAAATGCCAGTCGGAGTCTACACGCTAAACTTGTGCGAGAGTATTTTAGATTCAGGACAACCAGATTCCATCAGGTAACAGGTAAACGAGTTTACATATTTCGACCCTGCGTCCCAAGTAATTCTAATTTAATATGAGAGATCTAAGTCACTAGTAAGCTTATCAACATTTTTCCTTCATTGCCAAGTAATCCTCACGGAACACGGCGATTTATAACAAACAAAGGTTTACAAAATCCATAGATGAAGGCCTAACTGAACAAATTGTTGTCACAATATCTAGAATTTAATTAAGAATCTGATGAATCTGTGGGTCGTTGCCTTTCTACCTTAACACTTCGGTCAGAAAATTTTACGAAATCAAACGCTTACCTTTCGTGTGGTTTGCAGGAAATGTTTACTTTCTTTGTGCTTCTCATTATTCAGAAGATTCGCATACTTGATGCTGACAGTTTGAGGGGAAAATTAAAAACTAAAATTATAAATAAATCATCCCAACGCTGAAAGGCACGAAGGGAAAAGAAGGAGATGAAAACAAAGAAGACGAAAAATCATAACAAATAAATTATGAAAACGAAGAAAATAGAAAGTAGAAGGAAAATGACCAAGAAAAATAAAGAAACAATAGAGGTCAACTAGCGGAAATCAGTTCACCTACAATTATACAGTAGGATGCTTATCTTGTCTTTTCTTACCTGTACATTTATGAGAATCATGTATGTTAAATAATTAAAAGAAAGCAGGAAGTAGGAAAAAGAAAATTACCAAACGATGGTTCCAAATTAAAGAAGGTTCGTGGGAATGAAGAGAGAAAGAGGGAAGCAATAAATAAAACGACTAAGAAAGAGGCAAAAACAGGAATATAAGGGCGGATAAAGGAACTTTAGATAAAAAGGGAAGATACGGGAAGATCAGACTATACACCAGTCTGGCTGATGCGTTCTTACCTGACCCTGTTACCTGATTTGTTGTTCTTACCTGAAAGACTTCGGAAAATAATACGAAAAAAATAAAAATATTTTAAATGAACAAATATGAGATACAAAAAATGAATATTCGCCTGCCTTTCGAGATGGTCTTTCTAGCATAATCTTACCTTGAAAATTCGGGAGGACCCAAATAAATGATTTGATAAATTTGGATAAAAATAAGAATGAAGGAAGAACAAACAAAAACAGTAGATAGGTAAATCATCTGAGTAATGGTTATAGAGAATGTTACTGCAAACCGGGTGTGATGTTTTGATACCAATTAATTTGTATACAAAATTTAGCCGTGGTTTTTCTTATTATTGGAATATATTTTAATGCAAATATGTTTAATACACAGAATTTAGCAATTTATTGTAAACCAAGATGATTTTACGGACTTTTGAAAGCATCTCGCAGCTAAATGAAAAATATCACTGATGAGCCTGCTGAATTCAAAAGTTAATTCAAGATGCAAAACTTGTACTTGCTTCTATACGTTACGTACAATTTGCACTATTTTTTGACAATAATAAATAAATACTAATCAGTAAAAAATATTCAAACCACTTCCAATACTTCATAATTCTTATAAGTTATAGGCAGAAACAATATTATGTAGTTAAGACACTCGAGATACTTATGACTAAATTTTGAAAGGAAATTAAAGAAAGAATTGTCTATTCATTATAGAACTTCATGTGACACGCGTGACAATATAATTATACCTTATAAAACTCCTTATGCTTTTTCACTTAAAACATCACCGTGGTGTCGAAACACCGGACCCGATTCTCAGTGCGTTAAGAAATAAGGAAAAGGAATATTCGGGAAAACCAGTTCCGTCGACACACGAGACCGTTTCGGCTGCCTATCCTTACCTGTGAGATTCGGGACTTCGCGTGGGCCGGTCGCTAGTGGGGCGGAGGGAGTAGGGAGGGGAGGGAAGGGGAAGCAGGGAGGGGGCGGGGGCGGGGGCGTGCGCCGGCGTTCCGGCAGGGGGCATTCGGAGGCGCGGGCCTCCGACAGACGCGCAATCGACCGCAAATGCACATGCAGCCGTGCTCTAACTACGAGCGGAAGTGGCAATTCTGCGGCATGCGTCGTTAAGTTGCGGTTAGGGCGCGCAACAAAACGCAAAAAAGCATACGTAATCACGCTAAATGATGAAAATAATAAACAGAATCCCAACGGCATACTACACGGTCTCCTCTTACAGGGGAGGGGGCAGCGTATCTGTTCTGACAGAGGCGTCACCCCCTTTCTTCTAAATTGAACGTGTCCGCTACTCAGGAAGGAATCTAATGTTCGGCACTCTAAGGTTTTGCCGAGAGAAACATGCTATGCATTCAGGCAGAAAAATCATGCCTTATTTGATGCAAGAGAAACGTGCTGCAACATGGCAAAGGCATGAGGAGGCTGAAAAAAGAACACCATGCAAAACAGGCAATTGCATGCTGGATAAGCTCACGCAAGAAATATCCATTCTTGTTGTACGACGTCAACTGTGACTGCGTGTCGGTTCCACTCCCAGTTGGTTAGAGGTCACAGTGGGCATTTCACCTCTGCGGTCAGCCACAGCCGCTGCTGATCGAGTTCCGGCTCGGAGTGAATCGCCCGATCAGGACTTGAGCGCCTGGATGCCCACCGGCGGTCATCTGCGACAGTGGCGTCCACGACGATATAGTGTTGGTTGTGCCTATGACGGCGACGGTGTGACGATGTGACGGCGACGGTGTGACGCTGACGGAGTGACGCTGACGGAGTGACGGTGACGGAGTGACGGTGACGGAGTGACGGTGACGGAGTGACGGTGACGGAGTGACGGTGACGGAGTGACGGTGACGGAGACGGAGTGACGGAGACGGAGTGACGGTGACGGAGTGACGGAGACGGAGTGACGGTGACGGTGACGGAGTGACGGTGACGGAGTGACGGTGACGGAGTGACGGTGACGGAGTGACGGTGACGGAGTGACGGTGACGGAGTGACGGTGACGGAGTGACGGTGACGGAGTGACGGTGACGGAGTGACGGTGACGGAGTGACGGTGACGGAGTGACGGTGACGGAGTGACGGTGACGGAGTGACGGTGACGGAGTGACGGTGACGGAGTGACGGTGACGGAGTGACGGTGACGGAGTGACGGTGACGGAGTGACGGTGACGGAGTGACGGTGACGGAGTGACGGTGACGGAGACGGAGTGACGGAGACGGAGTGACGGTGACGGAGTGACGGAGACGGAGTGACGGTGACGGAGTGACGGTGACGGAGTGACGGTGACGGTGACGGAGTGACGGTGACGGAGTGACGGTGACGGTGACGGAGTGACGGTGACGGAGTGACGGTGACGGAGTGACGGTGACGGAGTGACGGTGACGGAGTGACGGTGACGGAGTGACGGTGACGGAGTGACGGTGACGGAGTGACGGTGACGGAGTGACGGTGACGGAGTGACGGTGACGGAGTGACGGTGACGGAGTGACGGTGACGGAGTGACGGTGACGGAGTGACGGTGACGGAGTGACGGTGACGGAGTGACGGTGACGGAGTGACGGTGACGGAGTGACGGTGACGGAGTGACGGTGACGGAGTGATGGAGTGACGGTGACGGAGTGACGGTGACGGAGTGATGGAGTGACGGTGACGGAGTGACGGTGACGGAGTGACGGTGACGGAGTGACGGAGTGACGGTGACGGAGTGACGGAGACGGAGTGACGGTGACGGAGTGACGGTGACGGAGTGACGGTGACGGAGTGACGGTGACGGAGTGACGGTGACGGAGTGACGGTGACGGAGTGACGGTGACGGAGTGACGGTGACGGAGTGACGGTGACGGAGTGACGGTGACGGAGTGACGGTGACGGAGTGACGGTGACGGAGTGACGGTGACGGAGTGACGGTGACGGAGTGACGGTGACGGAGTGACGGTGACGGAGTGACGGTGACGGAGTGACGGTGACGGACACGGTGACGGCGTGGCGGTGGCGGTAACTATATCGGTGTCAGCCAAGCTTATTAACAATGAATCATTCCAAGTTAACGGTTGTAAGTCAATCATCTTGTGGTGTAATGAGCAGCGAAAGTAAAGATAGTTAAAAACAAATTGACAGTTCTCCAAAATAATAGACTTTTTCGCATTATTTGTATCCGCTACGGAAAATATTACTTGTACCTAAAAAATTTCGAAAATTCAGAAATTTTCATAGACGATTCATTCCGTGACGAGTGATCTAATTTTCGAGAATTGCCCCGCGCCACTATCTTGGATTGTGAAGTTGTAGCATCATAGGTGAAATCGATTTTGAGATTTAGCGGTTTTTTTAACCCCATGCAGCGTCGTTATACACTACGACTATGCGATATTCCCAACTTCGATACTCAATATTGCCTTCTCCGTTATTTCTCAGCAAAAGAATCTGAGCTTATTGGTAAAATTTTTCCGCCGTATTCAATTTCACTAATGTCAATTATGCCTTAACACAGAGGGGATACTTTGCAGTAAATTGTTGAAAAATGTAGTGTTAAAAAAGTTTCAAACATTAACATTGTTTTTCTCATCGTAACATACCAAAATTACATTATTTATGAATACATAATTTCAAATTTCTCGATCTTACATTTTTCATTTGTTTATCAATAACGAGAAGGGAAGATTTAATCATAATTTGGGACTCAGCATACAATTTTCATCAAAATCCAAGATTGTCACTCGGAAATCTATAAACTAATTAACATGGAATGACTCAAACATTATTTGAAAATCGAATTTTGAAGCTTTTCATTATGAACACAAATCTCTTATCTAACCTACCTCTTTAATACTGTGGTTGTATCAAGAGACCGAAAAATTTTAAACATATGCTATTTTCGAAAATGTTCACCGAAAATGGAATATCCGCGTTATTTTTATAAACGTTCTTTTACTTATCTGACAAAATAGAGCCGTTGTGAGTAATTAATTTTAATTGATTTCACGCAAATATTACGCAAACATTATTATATATTCAAAAAAGGTGTACACGGAGTTTAAAAATTAAGTTGAAGTATCTGATTTCATTAAAAAAACATCTGTTTACTTGGTAGATTTTCAATTTTAGAAAATGTAAAGGTCATCGAAAATGTGACCTGTGCTATTTTTGTAAGCATGCTTTACACCGCTCGTGCAAAGCTTGAATAAAAAATTGAGTCGTCTTGTAGTAAATCTTATCTTTAATATTGGCTATAATTCACGTAAAATTACCCCAAAACTACTCAGATCTTTGAAAATTTAAAACGTAACCTTAATTTAAGATTATCTTCGCAGAACAGATTCCATTAAAAAAATCTAAATATTTTCAAATTTTCAGGACCTCGTTATTCATTTATTATTCAATTTATTTAGCGCCAGAAACAGTTAAAAGTGTGTGATGTGTTACGGGGGAAATGTGTTTTCTGTGCACGGTTTCTTAATTCTGGGAATTCTACCTAAGCCATATACATGATGAATTCAGAATACAGATAAAAATAAGCATTTCTGGCCCGAATTTATAAGAAAATATTTGCTTCGGTGAATAAAGATTATTTGCAAGTGCAAATCAGCAATAGATTTGAACTCTTATCCCTCAACGTGCTCTTTGTGAAGAAATAGACTTCCTGCCGTGAGAACATGGAGAACGATAATTTGAATAACTATATTTCCCACTGAACTGTAGAAGACGTGCACAGATGGGAAAGTTACATTTATGCCCAGAAGGAAATCTAGGGGCAATCTCAGCATTCGTTCGAAAGCTCAGGGAAACGGGATAAAAAATCTAATGGAGATGGGGGTCGTTGACCCAGATGCTGAGGCACAATTCTTGTTAGAGGTTGTTTAGAATTATATTAGTTCAAAAAATTAAAACATTAAATATCATTGTTAAAATTAATATAACATCCCTTTTTGATGAATCTCTAATTGTATAGAAACAGTTAGGCAGTAGAAAATATTTTACTTGGGCCTTAAACTTTTGTATTGGCTTTAATCGTTTAATGTCTCCTTGAAAAGTGTTGTAAAATAATGTAAATATATTGTATGTTAATTTTATGCAGTGGGTTGTTGATACTGACATCTGATGAATGTGATTACTACGTGGAGTGTCATAGTACAAGACATCGACGTTTGTTGAAAATACGTTCCCCTCCCTTGAGTAAGTCATATTTGACAAAAAAAAAAAAAAAAACACGTTCGTAATCACGATTCGTAAATCAAGACACGAGGAGCACATGTTTGAACGGTTTAAGCTCTTGTGTTGCCTATAGCGGACGTTTCGTAGTAAAGTTTTCATTATCAAGTACCAACAAAATGTGGGTTTTGACTACATACTGTACTGAGGAAGTAATTTTCTACACGTAGGAACAATATTTAGCATTGCAATGCTTTTTCTTTGCTACGTAAGTACATAGCAAGCGAGACAATAGCAGATTTAATTAACTCTCCGACACGGTATTTTCTGATTGTAATTCACTTTCTTCCTCATTCGGATACAATCTTCACCAATAAGGTGATTTTTCTGCACAATTCAAAATTTGGTGAAATTACCCGGCAGATTCAAGTTTAATGTATTTAAAGATCGCCTTCTGCCACTGCTTTGATCGGCAGCCGACTTCAATAATTCTAGATCTGTCTTGCGGATGTTTGATAGTTTAATATTAAAAATTCTATCATTTGACATTTTGGGCTCCAAAGGAACGAAGTGTACGTTTCTTAGAATTCAATACTTGTAAGTTCTCTCTGACTATAATCCAGACGTTGATATAATTGGATAGAAATTGTCTATACTTTTCAATACGACTCTTTTTTAAAATTTTATTTCAGTACTTGAGATTAGTTCCTAAACGATTTACTGACCATAAGTACTTGAAAACGAGAAGATACTTGCATGGCTTCCGTTTGTACAGGCAAAATATATTTGGAATTTCAAAATCTTAAATTACTTATGTCAGAAAATAAGAAATTGCAACGTTTTTATTACATTGATTGTTCTATCCCACCACACTATGAGAGTTTGATGCTCATTCGAATGTGCGTTGAACAGCAGTCCTTCGTCCAATGAGATCATTGTACACACCTGACATCTGGATGGCAGATACCCGACATTTCGACACTAAAGAAACCAGAATTCTTATTTACAATTAGAAATCTAACAAATAACACTAAACGTCTAATTATTTTATTGCATCCAGATCTTCAATTGTTACTTCAATTTCCATGGACGTTTCTTAACCATCCTATTCTCATAGACATGTCGGGAGTGAAAAATTACCCTATGTTGAGAAAAAGAACGTTCCAAGAGACCCCATAGAATGATCATCGCTTCAATAAAGTATATTTCCGTTGGATGATTGATGGTTGTGTGTTTCAATTTTCCGCATTGTTTCTGTATGATGGGATGCGTTCGCAGAAACCTGAATACGAAAACTTCAACAGGTAACGAATATGTAGCTCCGCACGTGAATCAAAACTCACCCTGCACACTCTCGGGCGGGCAGATTTTATCTCCAATGCATTTTGTGTTTTAATACATTTTTCCTACTTAGCCTATTGAATAAAAACGACATCCTTTCCTTCATTCATCGAAACACTAGAAACGTGCTCGATGCTTTCGTGTAAAATTAAAATCTTCAATTTCCTTCCCTTTAATTACAAGATGGAAAAGAGCATGTTTCAAAGATCGAAAGCCACAATTGTTTCAAGCTCTTGAATAAAGTTTCTGAATCAAAGCATTTTAATGAATTTTTCAATTCTATCGTTCGTCATCACACAAGCTACCCACAATTGTGGTTTCCAAAGGCGTGATCCATCCTTATTCTAATGCCTAGTCAAGTATTCACGGCGCAGGGTCAAGCAGGAAGGACCCGCGGCTTCCGGCCCGGCTGGTCCGCCGATCGGCAGCTGCCAGCTGCCGTGTGGGCCAGGTGTCACTCAGGGAGAACCACTCGTTCTACATCCGCCAACAGCGACTTCACAAAATATTTAGGGGAAAGGGCATGTTTCTAAAATGAAAGGAATTCAAATATTTTTTAACTTAATTATTTTACTTAAATTTTACATTCAGTTTGTGTATATTACTTTTTCACCTCTACGTCGAGAACGAGTGATGAGTACTACTTTTCTAGAAGATAAAGTTTGGTTTTAAACTGCGTTCCAACGTTAGAAATAAAAGCATTCACAAATTGTCAAATAATAATAGCGTTAAAGAAATTCACTAATGTATTATTTTTAAGGATACGTAATTACTAATATTAATTATGAAGATTCTCCTTCCTCTCTTCTCTTCACCCTTGTTATTCGCCGAAAATTAACGATTCCAAGATACTTACTTATCCAAGATACTTACAAATCCAAATAAGAATGTAGTGAAAATTATTTTAAGTCGCAGGTGTATGGAACCGGAATCAATAGATCCTTGTCTTTCCGGGAGACGACGAGTTCATGACACATTTGCCACCGTCTTGAGCGTCATACTCCTCCTTTCTTCAGAACGAAAAGCAAAATCACCCTGAAACTGGTTTTCATCCAGAAGTAGATTGGGTTTGACTACCTCAACGTTGGCAATTTCGTCTAGGACAAGAGTCTCCCAAACAACTAATAATCTATATGGCCAATAATGTAATAAAATAAATTTCTCTATTCTCGAAATAAAAATGAATGTTTTAGAAGATGTATCGCAACTAAATATCTTACTTTATTATATCAATTTCTATCGAAATAATGACATGATAAATGGCAAAATAGTGACGCCTTCGTCAAAGCAACATGGCCGAAATTCCTGAGAAAATTCTGAGAATCAGAGAGAGACACAGAGAGACAGAGAGAGATAGAGAGAGACAGAGAGAGACAGAGAGAGACAGAGAGAGATAGAGAGAGAGAGTGAGTAACTTGAAAAGTAAAAAGGATGCATGAATATACTCAATACGAGCGAATATACCTGCATCAGTAGGATGCCTCCGATCATTGGTAGCTGCATCGATGACCAAATAATATTATAAAAATTATGCATTTGCAAATTTTAGAGAAGAATTGAATAGTACTAGTAAATACAAATATTTTTGCGGAAATAGTAAAAGGCAGCGAAGTTTTGAAACAACGAGAAACACGTAAAGAATTCACCGATATTAGCACATCGAATTGAGAGTTCGCCGTCGCTCACGGTAATTCATCCGCCCGCTTCGTGCCGTATTCCTTTGCACGGCCAAAAGCACACCGCTACAAGTATAGTCCGATAATCTCGGCTGTTCCCAACTCTGCTTGGTGAAACACGCCCGTAGGATGTAGTATGCACTTTAGTAAAACAATGTTTAATTGTGTGTTCTGATTTTTTGAGCTTTTACTAAGCTTGTTAGGGTTTTTAGTTTTTTTAGTGGTCGTGCACTGTGAAAGAACTTGATATCGTAGTTTAGCAGAAACAAACCTACTAACTCATATTTAAAGAGACATTTTGGTTGACTGAAATTTTTGGCTTTTGATCGTGAAACGAAGAATGTTCTGACAATTCGTCTGTTAACTTGCATACAAATATTTTTGAATCAGTGTCAATTAATTCTTTTTTACAATAATTGCAGCATTTAAAGACAAATCCTGACAAAAAAATCGTAAAATATATTTAGGATGTTTGGTTCATTTATTTTCATTTCATATTACGTCTGTAAATAAAAAATGTGCATTTGAAGAGTTAGTTCTCTTAAAGGAAAGGGTGAGCATCACGGATGAATATTTCTCTTGATCTGTGAGGTCGCATGCAGTTTTCGGCCAGAGCAGTCAGTGGCAGCAGTGCGTACGATGATTTGCGAGTGCTCGTGGTGCTTATTGACGCTCGCCAGAGGCCCTGCGGTGACATCAGTTGAGCCACCTTTCCCGGTGCAGGCTCTCGAGAGCTGCTGGCGAGAAGGCGCGGTGGTCGTAGTAGGCCGCAGCAGAGGCGGTGGCAGCGAGTGACACCTGCGTTCCAAAAACCGCCTCATGCTGCCCACGTCAGGCGACGCGCGTGGGCGGATTACCCTGCGCGCGCCGCCGCCGCCGCCGCCGCCGCCACCACCACCGGCGCACGATGAAATACGACGCACCACGACGCCGCGCGACAGCTTACACAGATTATTACACGCAGCCTCGAGAATCTGCGCCGCCTGCCAAACGCGCGGCTCACACGACGGGAGAGGCGGTGGCGACGGAGGTCGGGATGCCACGGCAAGAAACGGTGGTTGTGGTGACGATGGGAAATGGCGGCGACTGGGCTGGCGGCGGCGGCGGCGGCGGCGGCGGCGGCGGCGGCGGTGGTGGTGGTGGTGGTGGAGGCAGCGGTGGCGGTGGCGGTGGCGGTGGCGGAGGCGGTGGCGGAGGCGGTGGCGGTGGCGGAGGCGGAGGCGGAGGCGGAGGCGGTGGCGGTGGCGGTGGCGGTGGCGGTGGCGGTGGCGGTGGCGGAGGCGGAGGCGGAGGCGGCGGCGATAGTGACTTTTTAACCTTTCTGTTGATACTGGGAATCAAGTGCCGATCAACCACACAGGTGGAATTTGTGGACATGAGAATTTTGTGGCAGATTCCCAGATATACTCAGCCTTCTACCTTTACCTCTCATTTCATTACTGTTTTGTCGTTCATCCCATTATCATTTGCAAATTCTTGGAATCGTCAAATTCGTCTCTGGTGTTCAAAATTTATTTGACACCAAAAATGCTAGGGATGTTCCAAATCACTATTTAGGTGAATGTAGTACATATAGGGATTTACATGTCATTCTCATACTTCGCATATATACTCTGCTTCTCATTCTTGCATTTATCATTTACCCTATCCTCGAAAACGGTAAACATTCCACAAACAATTGTGAATTTCTGACTGAAATTAACAATGCTAGTCGCTTGCAAAGACAAAAATGCTGCTGAACACAATCACAGAATATTTTTTATTTATTTATGTACAAATGAGATTCAATAGTTTCAGATTAAGATTAAAAAAGAAAATTGGTGTTTTTTAAAGAAAAATAATTTAAGATCCACTTAATTTAGAATGCTGTTGCTTTACTTTATTATTTTCCATTCCTACAGAGACTTTTTACATATTTCCAGCATTTCACATACACGTGCTTGCTTGTGGAAAGCAAAGATTCTTCGCAGAGTTTATGTTCATATTACGCCAATATTAAATAATAAATCGAAAACTCTGAATAAGAATAACAATTTTTTTAAGGTTCAAAAACCCTAATGTTAATAGTTCCATTGCGTTTGCTCGTACTGCATTACTACAACAATCTTTACTATCTGAACCCGGAGAGCGGATTACATAACCTCACTGACATCCACCCAAAACGAAAACGATCATGCGTCATAAGTAGATGGTCGACGAGCAGAGACGTACAAGCTCCCAGGGTATTCCTGCTCCTCAGTCGGGTCGGGCGATGCTTTGCATTTTGACTCGTCGCAATGATGTAATTCATGAGAAAAGTTCAGCCCAGGTTACGCCACAAATCTTTCAAGACGAGCGCGCGGCGCCGACAAAGGCTAATGCAAACAAATATGTGATAATCACCACTAATTATTCACCAGGCGCCTTCCAGTTTCCCGACGATCGTCGCACACGGAAGCGACGTTTCTCAAGATCTCGCCGCCGCCGCCGCCGCCGCCGCCGCCGCCGCCGCCGCCGCCGCCGCCGCCGCCGCCGCCGCCGCCGCCGCCGCCGCCGCCGCCGCCGCCGCCGCCGCCGCCCGACAGGTGGAAGCGAAGGGGAGACTCGAGCGTCGCCAGCGAAGGGGACTCCTCGGAATGGGAAATGATCACGTCGCATTCTTTCCCAGCGCCGCGAAGACGTTGATGGCCCGGAGCGGCGACGGAGGGGGGGGGGAGGCGGCGGCGGCGGCGGCGGCGGCGGTGGCGGCGGTGGCGGCGGCGGTGGAGGAGGAGGAGGAGGACGAGCCGGTGGAGGTGGAGAAAGAGGCGGCGGTGGGGTGGTGGAGGAGGAGGATTGGGAACCGTCGGACGAGCGATAGCGGAAACGGCGCAGAGGCAGGAAGAGGAAGAAGCGGTAGAGGTGAAGGAGGCGGAGGAAGAAAAAAAGGAAGGAGGCGAATTTGGAAGAGAGAGTGTCGAAAATGGAGGAAGAGTATGAGAAGGCAAATGTGAAGGCTGAGATGAAGGTCAGGGCGAGAAGTGGAAAGAGGTGGATAGTAGTGGGTTTTTTTGACAGTGCCGAAAGGCAGGGGGGAGATGTCATGAAATTATGTAGGGCGAAATTATGTAATGACGTGGTAGGGAAGGCGGCTTACTAGTAAGACAAAACATTTAAATCATTAACAGCGTACTACACACAGAAAATATGTAATATTTTAATTGAATACGGTTACTAAAACGACGTTCTCCATTGAGTACGTTAAATTTATTTCATTTTAATTTCGTCCACTTTTTGACTGTTAATGACGTCTATCATAATGATAAAACTATCTTAGTGAAGATAATATACTGTGTGATTCATATATTTTGTTATTTGATAAAATCACGATATATTTCGAAAACGTTTGCTTGTACTTGTCTGAGTGAAAATACTTTCATTCCCTGTCGTTTACCTACAAACATTGCGCGGGTAGCAAGCGGCGAGTTGCAGACGGCAGGCGGCGGGCCGTAGGAAGCGGGCGGTGGGCCGTGGGCAGTGGGCAGTGGGCGGTGAGCAGTGGGCGGTGGGCAGTGGGTGGTGGGCAGTGGGTGGTGGGTTGTGGGCAGTGGGCAGTGGTCGGCGGGCAGTGGGCAGTGGTCGGCGGGCAGTGGGCAGTGGTCGGCGGGCAGTGGGCAGTGGTCGGCGGGCAGTGGGCAGTGGTCGGCGGGCAGTGGGCGGTGGGCGGTGGGCGGTGGGCAGAGGGCAGAGGACGGCGGGCAGTGGGCGGTGGTCGGCGGTCAGTGGGCGGCGGTGGGCGGCAGGCGAGGAGAAGGCGGGGAGGGACCAAGATGGGGGACGGGAACGGTGCTGGTACAGGGGGGCGGGATGGGGTATGGGCGGTGTTTTGGGCGGGTTTGGGAGGCGGGGATTGGGCGGCTGCAAGGCGGGTTGGAGGCGGAACGGGAGAGGGGGGCTGAACATGAGCGGGAAAATGGGGGGTGGGCGGGGGCGGAGGTCCAGGCGCACGGGCAAGGCGAGGGCGGGGCGCGCGGGAACGGGCGCCGTTCGAGGCGATCAGCGGGCGGACGGCCAGGCAGCGATGCGGCGAGGGATTTGGGCTCGCGATGGAACATGGGCGAAGCAATCCGGGGGGTCGCAGTCACGGCTTCCACACGGCTGTCACATCACGCGAAAGCACAGGGAATCGTACGGAACGAAGAGAGCAATCCCCAAAGCCTTCTGGGGCAAACGCTCATGCCACCTCAATTCCGAGACTTTTTTCACACAATTTGCATTACAGTGGGTGGGAAAATACAGCCATTATTCATATACATATTTAGAAAAAAAACACTGGCACATGGAAAAAGTTGATTTTCCAATTTGGGTGATCAATCAAGTTTAAGATTCACATTTGAGATTTTACAATTCTGCAGCTACTCGGGAAATAGTTTCGTTGCATGATTCCAGAACGAAATTCTGGCACGTGGAGCTGTTTTATAATAACTGAATCAATGATCGACACAAAAACAAATCGCTCTCTAACAACTTATCCATCAATATCCTCCACAAATACACTCTTCTAACAATATCCCCTCAAAAGGAAGTTTTACAACTAAAAAATAAATAAATACACTATGACGAAATGAAAATACTATTTATGCAATGGACTACGTATGCAACAAAACGAACTATTGCTTTATGGATAATGAATACTTACTTCACACTCACTTGATTTACTTTCTGAAACAAAATAGAACGATGACATTCAAAAATATACTATATATTTATTATCAAAAATGACGTATCGTAGTTTTTATTCTTTCAAATCTACAGAATATTTCTTAAAATTCCCTTCAGAATTGTCTACTCGTGAGCTGTTCAGTGACTGTGCAGACTCAAATTTTTCAATTTTTTGTAGCGCATCTTGCAGCTTTCTTTATTTCAAGGAAAGAAGCCGAGAAGTTGCAAATCTATTCATCTTAAGCATTAATTTATATTGCGATGATATTAACGATTACAGTAATTACTTCCTAATTCCTTGCCTAGAGATTCTTCGACTATTTACACTTTAATTCAAATCAGTTGCATTCAGCTAAATTACCAAACGCTACTATATCCACATTGCTGCTGAGTATAGTGGTCTAAAAGATTTCAGGCGAAATGTTGCACCAAAATTCTAGTATACTTTCGTATCGTATGAAATATTCTGAATATGCGCAACTGCTGTTCCGCTTCATTGGAAATGCCGAGGACACAAATTGCTATCTGGGAACCAGTTTCGGCGGTAAAGCCAGCCTCGGCACGGGTGCGGAAGTCGCAGCGGGAAGTAGCAAGAACAAGAGCGGGGGTGGAGCTGAGGTGCAGGGGAAGGCGATGGCGGCATCGAGGGAGCAGGCGGCTTGGGAAGTTAAGTAAAGGAATGGGCTGTGCCTGAGGGCGAGGGTAGGGCAGGGAAGGGGCAGGGTGTAGACGAAGGAATGAACGGGACAATAGCGAGGGTTGGGTTAGAGCGAACGTGAGAGCAGGCTCGGAGTGCGATGAATGGGCAGCATGCAGAGACAGGTCGACGGCGTGAAGAGCGGAACGGAACGGGAGAGAAACGGGAGAGGCTGAAGACGCGCGTGCGGGAACGGGAGCAGGCACAGGGACAGCGAATATGACCATCTCGGTGGAGGGCTGCAATTACAAGTAGGGGACAGATCTGGGATCGACGCCAGGGTTGTAGAGGTGTAGTGGTTGCAGTAGTGAGAAGTTGGAACCGGGTGGTGTCGCGGGTTTATAAAAGCGCGAACAGAGGAGGGAGGCCGTTCGAGTTATAAGTACGGAGCCGGCGTGTGACGGAAAGAGGTACGGAATGGAGACGGAAGAGCACCCCAACCAGGGAAGAGATGACGAGACAGCGAGAGGAGGAAAGGGAAGGGGGAATGGAGCAATGTGGGAGACAGGTACGTTTTGGGAGGAGTTATGGAGAGATCGAAAGCGTTGCGTGAGAAGATATGGGACAGGGGGACAGGAGAGAGGTGGCACAGAAAATGGGAGCGATGATGAAGTCGGGGGGCGGTGGCCGGGCCCGGGTGGGTGGTACAGGAAATGGCGAGGGCGGGAGCAGGGGAGGACGCGGAAAGGGTGGTGGGGCGGGGCGTGGGCGGAGCGTTTGCGATTTCACGTGCGGGTGATGGCTGGCGCGAGTGCGGGGCGTGGGCGGGCGTGGGCGGGCCGTGAGCGGGGCGTGGGCGGGACGTAGAGCGAGGCGTAGAATGGGAACGGGTGGGAGAGGGCCGGGAGCGACGCGGAATAGGGAGCGGGTGCGCGTGAGGGAGCGGGGACCGGAGCGGGCGCGGAGCCGTGAGTGAGGGCGAGTGCGGGGGCGGGGCGCACCAACGTGGCCGGCGGTGGGTGCGCTCATCGGAGCGCGGCGCGGGCCAGCCGGGTCCGGCGCGGGCAAAAACCCCGAGAGGGACCGGCGTGTCGGTCGCCGTCTAAGTACATGTTACAGGCGAGCGCTGTTTAAGAAGAAGGCGACGCCCGACCGCAACATCTCAAGTCATTTCCCATAAGCACCAACACAAAACCGCAAAGTTCAAAGTCGTTACGATTTGTTTTTTTCAAGACAAGGAAAATAGAAGAGCTCCTCGCGGCGCCGCGTGTCCCGGCCGAAGCCTGTGCCCGCGCGGACCCCCTCCGCCGCCGCCCCCGCCTCGCCCGGCGCCCGCCCTCCGCGCGCCCTCCGCCACCGCAAGAAGAGCCATTCGGAAGCGCGACAAGCCCCACCAGACCCAGTTCCTCGCGACGTAAATCGCCGTTCGACGAGATGGAATGAGGCGGCAGTTGAAGTGGGTGGGCGAGGGGATGGGGGCAGAGGAAGGTGGTCATTCAATAAATGCGCAGGACGAAGTGGAGAAGAACATGACGCAGAATAAGGGTCGGGGACCCGCAAAAAAATGTGACTGGCTCGAGGAATGTATGGGGAAGTAAAATGAATTATAACTCGAGTACGTACAGAATAAAAACAAATACAAATGGAATCAATGTTTGGAACTATTTATAGAAACCTCTAATAAAACAACTACAAAGGATTCAATAGAAATATACAAATCCACATCACTTCCTTTACGGATTGGGGAAGTGAATCAAATGTAATTAAATCGAATCTAAAAGAACACTGAATAATCAGCAGAAATGGTACATTTACTTTACGTCAAAGGATAGATAAGAATGGATTGTATAAGGAGAGTATGTATTTGTCATAAATGAAGAAACATTAACGCGAATAATTTGGCACAAGCACTTGGCGACATGGCACGAAATAATAGGAAATAAAAGACTAACCAAACAAGACTTTAATCGGGAAGTCGTGAATTCTGTAAGTCCAGAGAGAAGTACTAGTATTGGCTTCACTGTTACAGGTCAAAAGCCCATATACGTGAAGGTGTTAGAAAGGCATTTGTGTTGGTGATGAATGAGTAGGTGAAGAATAGATAGAGAGGAACAGAACGAAGTGGTGGTGCAAGGAAAACACTGGAGGCGATGAGCACGTGCTGCTGAAAATACATTTCGGAAGTATTTCAACTCTTCAGCAATGACGAGATTGGAGTAATATTTCGCCGGATGGGGATGTGGCAGCAAAGAAGTGGGCGAATGGTAGAAGAGAGAAACGAGAATATCTTGGTAAAATCAACGCACAGTTTACAGAACTGAAGTTAAGAAAAATACAATAAAATATAACTGATAAATGACGCCCAAGAAAGTTAGTGGGACAATTGTTAAGGTTAATTGCAGATAATTTTGTTTACAAGGAACCATAAAATGACGTGCGAATATGACATAGGATGGAAACATAAAATGATGTGCGAGAGAGAGGAAACATTTAGGAAAGCATGGAGACACAAACTAAGGCGGTAATACAGACACTGAAAGACAAAAGTGGATACTTAGTGATGGTTAAAGTGGTAGAGGCAGTAGAGTCGTTAATTACGATCTGGAGAGTGGGAGAAGTAAATAACCCGACATGAAATCGTACTGAAGAGGCAGAGAAGAGCAAGAACAAAGGAACAGTACAAGCGGATATATAATAATAATAATAATAATAATAATAATAATAATAATAATAATAATAATAATAATAATAATAATAATGAAGAAAAAGTGGATAGACAAGCTTTATCCAAACAGCCGTCAACCGAGTCTCTGCCACGAATGAATGACTAAATCCTTGGTCTTTTGTGGTACCCGCCGACTATTTTGATACATTAAGCAATTAATTACTAAATATTAAGAACAGCGAACTTCACAATAAAATTGACAAAATTCTAATTAACCAATTTAATGCGATGAACGATGAGCGAATGCGTCATTTGACATTTTATATCTCAAAAAATACAGATTCAAATTACAAAGTTTTCTCATCTAGTTGAAAAGCAATAGTGTCAGAATTCCGTAACTGAGGGTCCGAAATATAAAAACTACTGATGTTACAGAATTGCACAGAGTTTCTCGTTCTAATTAGTTTCCTGATCTCTTTAGTCTGGGCCATCTTTTCGGTTTCGTCCCACCCTCTTTTCAGAAGCCGCCTATTGACGCCTAAAGGCTTGTTTTTACATTTTCGGCCCCCACTGCTAGAAATAAAATATACGTATACTATAGGTATACTATAGGCAGGTAAACACCTGGTCATAAATGCAAATTTTCCTTGAACAATTTGAAGTCGTTTTTGAAAAAAAAAAATCATTTAAACGTTTCTGAAAATGCGTATCGGACTTATGCCATCTTTATAACTGTATTTCATTCTATTCTTCCACGAAATTTAAAGCAAAAAATTGGAGGCATTTTTGAGAGAATTTTGAAAATGTCCAAGCGCCTTCATGATAAACTAATCCCAAAATTTAAAGAAGGTTTTTTCAAAATCGTAGAGCTTCGAGTCGAGACAAATCGACAGCGGAATATTCATTTGGGAATGAATCCTACTAAAAGTCTAAGCCCTAGTGTTGTTCACAGACGGACAAACACATGGATGGACGTTTCGCGGGAAAAATTGTTTCGATAACAAGGACCCACAAATCGTAAATGTATCTACACAATGTGGTAGAGGAAGTAATTCACTGCATATTGGAAGATTTCCACCTTTTTCTATATCAGGGCTCCACAGTGTCGCAGCATTTAGTAATTTTCTATACACTATGTAAATGAAAAAGTAAAAACGTTCCTTTAATTTTAATCTTGAATGTTTTATTGCATGTTGCCGCGCAGACCTCCTTTCAAATAAAATTCATCTTCTCCCATAGGTAGCACCAATTTACTGGTAAAATACGTTAACTTGTAACATTACACCAATTGATGTGAGTTAAGTTTTTCTTAAAAAACTTTTTATACATTTGAATTGGCTCCTTCGTCTGAGAAATATTCGGCTGTTCTCCGCTCCTCCCCGAAGTGTCGGTAAAAACCCCGGCCGTTGCCCGTTGCGCAAGCGTTGCCTTGCTTGCCTTCCTTGCCGGGCCGCGCACGCGAACTCGACGCAAAAGGCACCTTATTACTGTCAACAAGGCCGCGCGGGCGTGTTTGTTTTCTCGAAACTCCCGTCGCAATTACGCTTCCTCCTGTAGTTAATATATGCATCAACGCGTAACGCTAATTTACAATAATTTTAATAAAAAAAATGCATATCCATTAATGCGGCCGAGTATAATTTTTTCTCTCGGCGGCTGCTCGTAACAACTGGGAGTGTGACACGCATTCGGCTTTTCGAAGAGGTAGGTGGGCGGCAAATGAGGTAGTTAGAGGACAAGGAAAGAAAAAAAAGTTCACAGACCTCTGGGCCTCCAAAAGACAGGGTCTTAGAAGTCACATAGCTATTTGAAACGAATATACATTAGAAATTTAGCTGCTCTGGCGCTGGCAGATTTCCATGTAGGTTTTCACTATTGTACAACATGTCCTCTCTCGTTTTTCATTCTTACTTGATGCGCTTGACAATTTTATGTCAAGCGCGTCATTAGAACCGTTTAGATATAGAGAAGTGGTTTTCAACAAAAGTAATGAAAGAAAGCGGGCTTAAACTAGACTGACTAGTAATATGTAGTAGGTTTTTATTGTTGAAATATTTAATTTCATTTATTTTTGTTTTAAAAAAGAGTGCGAATGGCATGCGACACTAGGTACGACTGTATGTGATATATTTTAATCAACATTAATGTTCATGAATTGCCGTGTCTCATTTTTTCAGGGTGATAAATAATGAAATAGTGAAATAAAGAAATGAATATTTCCCGTAATATTGCTAAAAGTAATGTAATATCAATAATACAACTTACCCTACGTACACTTTAGCCATGACTTTGAAACTCCTGTCCAAGTGAATCGCAATAGGTTCGAAAAACTACTTCTCACAAATAAAATAAAGTTTTAAAATGAGCTAAGAGTTTGCCTAGTAATTAAAATTTGCGTTCCAAACAGAAGGATCCATTGGGATGTCTTCATATCAGGGAAAATCCTGTATAAGTTTTAGGTTCTATTGTTCTTTCCGGACGCAGGCAGACTAAACCGACGCATGATTTGTCGCATTGTGTATAACGTTTCCAATTTTCAAAAATCCAGCGTATTTGACAAAAATGAGATCAAAGCCACTCTTTAAGCGTCCTTTCATCTATCCGAGAAAAACTAATTAAAAAATTGTGATTGATTTTGAGAAATGTTTAAATGAGAAAGACCGACACACCGACAGACAGGCGGATCTCATTCCTAAATATACCACATACAGGAGAAAACTAGAGAAGCTACAACAGCACATATTTTTACGTATCATTTCTAAGTATTGCAATTTTCTAAAATTCAGAGATTTCAACGAAAAAGACATTTGCGCCATTTTTACACATTTTTATTCTATCAGTGGAAAAAAAAACATTCCTTTCACCTTCCTTACGTTCTACACCCCCACCCTTATTTCGAACCTTCTTACCTGCTCCTCCTCTGATCCTACTCCTTTTCCTCCCATTCCTACTAGCAATTCACCTACTACTGATGCCCTAATATCCTCACAACCTGTCACTGCTGGGACACAATAAAATCTTCGACCTCGCACTCGAGGTAAAAATGGAGTAAATATATAGCAACTACAGTCAGATGCATTAGAAAAACATCTGTGTAGGTACTTCCAAAATATAAACATACTGCATCAATTATTCATCAATTACTTGTTGCAAGAGTCATGAGACGCGATTTACAATACTATTGATACAAATGATTAATATAATTATTTTTTTCAACGCTTTCATTTCATTTTAATACATGCTTCAAACAAAATTAAGCGTTTCACGGAAAAGCAATTAATGGATAACACAAAGGATTAGAACAATTAGAACATCAAGTAAAAACAAATTTTTTCTTTCATTTCTAAACATCATAACGTGTCCTCCTCTGCTTTAAAAAATACAAATCATTGTTAAGAAAAGTCATAAGCCAGGGTAAAAACATGAAATATGATCAGGATATTTTGAACTCAAATAATAAAACGCCTATGTTTTCTTTTAAGCAGGGCCAAAGATGTAAGTTATAGTAAAAAAATATTATATTACTAATTTTATGGTACTATTAGTTACTTTGTCATAGAGAATATCACCATTTTTTCATTTTACAGGTTATTCAGAACAGCGCGATCCGAGTCCATACAATTTATTACATAAATACATGTGATAATTATTAAACCTATTTTTAGAGACAATGTTATGAAATGGAAAATCGCTTTTGAGTCATAACTGAAGTTAAGTTTAAGATGACTGTTACTAAGGGAATTTCCCTTATCAAATTCCATGCTAGAGACCAAAGGACACCATCTAATTAGATCAAATTTACATAGAATCTTATGGAACTTTTTTACTTTCATTTCCGAGTGCAATAGGTTGTTTAATAATTTGACCGAAATAGTTTTCCCAATCAATGTTTTTAAGTATGTATCCTAAGGGGATAAGTTTATTTTGGATACCACACCTAGCAATAAGTACAATCAGGAATTTGCAAAAAAACTGAAATTTGGCCAAAGCCGTCTTCAACATACAGAAGTAGAAAATATTAGAAACAATCTTGTCAATATTGTTAATCTTGGTGGTTTCAGCCGAGATCTTGTGGTAATTCATATCAGTGGCGACTCGTGCAGGTTTTAGCATGTTTACGCTACAACGGAAGAATGTCGCCATTATACGAGTATATAGGAATTATAAATAATAAGAAAATTTGTTATTCATGATTACTCTCGTATGTCATAATCGCATCACAATTTTCATCCCTGAATTGCAAATTAGATACAAGAAATTAAACTGCATTTTTACTGCCTACATAAGTGTTTACACTGCTTTGCTACACCGACTTCAGCGTTGGAATATAGGCGAAGGTACACAAGTGGCTGACAGGGAGGGGGACATGGGGCTTCGCGCGGACGATTTTTCAATGTTGTTAGTCAACCGTAACCGGAGAGTTGCTGGGACAAAGTTCTCAACGCGCTCGACAGATAGCGAGTTAGTAGTTCCAACATCCCCGCCAGGTGACTCTTAATCTTTCCTGCAGACTACAAACTGTGACGATATTATATCAGATGAGAATGATATTTCAGTTTTCTTGTAAGTTTCCGCAAACCGCAATTTCTACATTATAATTGTAATTTTGTACAAAGGAATATGCAAAAGCATGTAATCAAAATGCTTCACGACGAATGGATATTCCATTTGTTGCCCGAGGAAGTTGGTAGTACTACATATCTTGTTGTGGCTGTCGAGACAGAGATAGATTATATTTTCCTTGAGCACAGTAGTTACATACCTGTGCAAAACAATAGCAGAAGATAGACTCTCTTGCACTGCTTTCCATCGAACGTGACTTGCTTACCCATATAGCAAACTTTAATGAAAGAGTTATCACAAAATTTAATACAAAGAAGGAAACGCAAGCCGACTTTTTTTGCAGATAGGTTATTACACATGTTCTTCAATTATAAATTTAAATAATGATAACTAATGTTGTGGAAATGGGAGTTTCTCCAAGAGAAATGTGCATTTTAAATAAAGTGTATTTCTGAAACGTACTTATAAATTCATTGTATACTAGTCTCAGAATCAGAGTCCCCCCTTAATGCCATTATTCTGTAAATCAACTTTCGAGGGCACGAGCTGCCACTGATTCATATTATAAATAAATGGTTAGAGGTAATCAGACCACAATGATTTAAGTTCAAATATTGGTGTAAATTTAACTCATACTACACCAAACCAATTTCGGATAATTTCCTATCTTCAAACAAGCAACATTCTTATCTAAAACATGTATGAATATTTTAATTAATAAATGTATTTTGAAAACAAATATAAATAATTAATTATAGTGAAAATAATACTCAGTTTTGGTCAAAAAATCTGCAGAGCTTGTGGTTAGCGCAATTTTTTATCCATATTACATGCAGTGGCCATTTTGTCTATGGTTTGGTGTGGGGGGAGGGAACTAATAGATTTATGAGTATGCTACATTTTACATTTGTCAGATAATTAAGGCAAATCACTTAAGGATGTTTTAATAATTTTGTAATTTCCCAATTTTATAAAATATTTAATTTATATCCTTAATTTTGAATAACCAGAATTTAAAACTTTTTGTTTGCAGTGAAGGGAGGGGTTATGTTGAATAAGAAGTGAGGCAAATGTTGAATTCCAAGCTCTAATATTATGTTCATTGACTCCGTGAATAAATTTTCGTCCTGTCTGGCCTACAAAAGCTCCATTGCAATCATTACAATGTTAAAATATACGATTTTAACTTGATTTTTTATAATGCCTTTGGCCATTTATTAATATTATTAAAGATTATTATTTTTATAATGGAGATTTCTTCGTGAAATTCATTTTTTTGACGTAGCGACCATGAATAGCCTGTGTTTCAAGAGTGAAAGGCAGGACGTTTGTGTTTTAAGGTGTGGTTTGAGTTTGAAGAGATGACTAAGTCAGTTTGGGCAGGTTTTCTAATAATTTTGATTTACAAATACCAATATCATGAATATTTATGAATTCCTTACATTCAAAAATTCGATTGAAATAGGAAATAGGATTACACCAAACTATTAACTTTTTTGGACTTATCAACACTTCTTTATCGACATTTAGCAACACTTCGTTAAAAACAGCATTTGAAGTTGTTATACAATCATCCTTGTCACTTTGCCTTTCACTGTCCTTCATAGTCACAAAAATATTAGAAAAGGTTTTTACTCTTGAGATAGATAGGTATACCATTACGTGTATGCAGGGCCTGTCACGTAAACCTGCACAGGTAAACCGGAAAGGTATACCTGTGCAGGCTAGGGCACACACTCTATGCGGTAAAGCGGAAGAGCAAGCAACATGACGATGCGATCGCTCTTGTCAGATTGTTTGTGGCTATGACGTGTAAAAAAAAGACAAAACGCAATGCTTGGTGTAAATATTGCCTTACAAAGAGAAACGAATTCACTCATACACGATTACTAAAAGAGTAAGGTTCAGATCCTACAGATTAACGTATTTATTTGCGGGGGAATCAAGTAGTTTACCAAAAACTGTTCTTCATGAAACTTCTCTAATACAAAAGAAAAATACAATTACGATAACTTCTATTTCTCCCCATGAGAAACTTACAGCTACTTTGAGATTTCTTGCTATATATATATATATATATATATATATATATATATATATATATATATATATATATATATTGTACGAATGTCTCAAATATTATACTATAATATCATTACAAACTCTTGTCAAAATAATTGCAGAGACATGTGAAGCCATACACATATGCTGAAAAAAGTGTATCGTAGGCGTAGTCGCTATTTAACACTATTGTACGCGTAAATACAAAGACGAACAACGCTCTAAACTCAAGGAATTAGCCATAACTAACTTACGATGATGTGGAATGCCCTGACATGGTACTGTTAAGTGTTTGAGTCTAATTCTCATAATATATTAACGTTAGTATTACGAAATTTTACAGGATGCACATATGGTATTCATAATAACACTAAAACAACGGCTTTGAAAAACCTTGACTATTTTTGTGTATAAAAATATTTTCTTATAATGCATTTTTTAAAACTTTTTCCAGTAAATAAAGTTCTGTAGAATGAATAATACTAAGATAATCAGAACAAAATTTGTTGAGGAAATTTAGGAAAACTTTATAAAAAACTCCTGAAGTTTTCTACAAAAAATGTGAATTGAGAAGTCAATTTAGTATCAAAAATATCGACTTTCAGGAAATTGCCTTTAAAGATGCAACCCTGAGAACACGAAAGCTCGATAACTTGTTCGTCAGTCCGTGAACACCACTAGCACTTAAACTATGCGTTGTATTTTTTCCAAATTGAAGAAACCTTTTTCGAAAAGGCTCCAGTCGCAGCGCAGAAAAACGTACTTCAAAATTTGGGGGTACTTTACATGAAGACTCGGGGACATTTTCAAAACAGGGTCCAAGGAGTGATTCAAAAACGGCTCCAATTTTTTTCTTTAAATTTCTTGTAAGAAAAAAGTAAAATGCATTTATAAAGATGGAATATGTCTAATTTTCAGAGTTAACTCTGAATTTTCAAAAATTTCAGAAGTTTGATTTTTTCGGTGTCATGCACCAACTACAAACTAAAAGATAAAGATATTTTCTTCATATGAAATTTTTTGTCCATAATTAGTACTTTCATTAAGTTCTTGCACAGTTTTTAAAATTTGTAATAGTTTTCGCGCAATATTGCGTGCAATATTTGCAAATTCAAATAATTAGAAAAAAATTCTTGAAAACGGGTACAATTTTTTCTTTAAATTTTAGTAGGGGATAGGGAGAAATGTACTCTATAACAAAACATATGAAGCGTCAAGTTGGCTGCCTCAGAGAGAATACATTACAGACAGCACTCAATGATAAACAGAAAGCCCTTATTTTTGTGGAGGGGAGAAATTCGAATCCACCACACCCAACAGAAGCAACGAATCAGAAAGAAGCAGCCAAATTCGCCCATCGCCAGCAGTTAGGATATGTTTGCAAAATTTTATGTTATTTAAATTAGCCACGCGTTATTTGTAAATAAAGAAAAAATATCCATTATCCTAATAATTTGAAACCATTCGAAACGAATCATTCCAAATATTTAATTTTACATACCGTTCAGGTTCACTTGGAAAGAAACACAGCCTTCCGCACTTGGAAAGAAACAGTCTTTTCCGCATCTCTCCTTCCGCTATAGTCGCAATTTTGAACCCAGTAACACCTTTATTTCGTCATTTTCTTCAAAAGTACCAAATTAACTCTTGAGCAAAAGTGAATCAAAAGCGACCACTGAGACAAACTGTTATGTAACTGTACTTTGCTGTGCTTATAATGAAGGAAATCAAATTCGGTGGGAATTTCGTTAATAGGCTCACTTTCAATTTTTTTAAAATTAGTTCGAAGACGTTCCTGTACATCGCAGCTTACCAGGGTGGGCGATAATGGCGGGCCTACCCACAACTATGCCCGTCTCCCTCACCACTACTCTGAAATAAGGACGTTTTCCCACCCATTAAGTGGCGCCCCCTAGGCTGTCCTGCGTGGGAGGAGGACGCGGAAGCTTCTCTTACCTGAGATCTATAGCTAGCAGCCATGGCGTTGAGAGTGGCAGATATTTTTAGAGATTAGGTAGGCGCAGGTTTGTATGGTAGTGTCATTTGGCAGTAAACCTCCCTCCCACACTGAACCGTGGTCACGTGAGGATAAGCCGGAGAGTATACATTGGGCCAACACGCTCACGCCGGCGGATTTTATTCTTATAAACCTCGCGCTTTGCGCAAAAATCACGTTCAGGCTGGTACGTATTCGTGCATTGCACGGGTGACGAATGTAACGAGTGGCGCGATAAAAGCGTACACTCGAAGTGCGTCCTTCAGGCACATGTGTATTGTAACGTTATGCCAAGGGGCCAGATGACAACACATGTCGGAAGGCCAGCGAGGGGGCGGGGGCAGTCCTTTGGCGGCAAGCGGAAGGCCGCCAGAGGCCGGCCCTCGGGGGCAGTCCTTTGGCGGCAAGCGGAAGGCCACCACAGGTGGGCCCCTCCTCGAGGGCCCCGGTGGGCGTGTCTCGGAACGCGGGTGTCAACTGGCGCAGAGGGAATTGATGGGTGAGTCCAGCCGCGGTGCAGCTGGACTCCAAAATTGCAAACAGGCCCACGTTTCGGGATGAGAGGACGCCGCCGGCATGTGAGGTCTGTCACGTGACCCCTCGCGAGGCGGCTGGAGAGTAACCAGCCGTGTTCATTCGAGTTTGAACCGAATCGCGGTGCGGAAGGCACTGGTCACCCGCCAGGGGTTATCGCGAGGTTAGGCTGCGAGGTGTGGCGGTTGCCACGGGACAAAGACCAGGAGCGGCGCCAAGCCGCTGGGGTTTGCGTCAGGCTGGGGCGGGGATGCCTCAGAGGTATGCAGTGCTGGGAGTGCAGCGCGTTTCCGAGGAGTGTGTATATAGTGTAATAAAACTTGTAAATAAAACTGTATAAACAACTCCGTGTCTGTGTGTTACTCGCACCCGACGACGCCACAGTATCCACAGGACAGTAGGGTAGCGGCTGGCGGTCGGGAAATACCGTAAAGTGTGTACGGGATTGTCGGATACATTTGTAAATTTTGTAAATAAAACTGTATACACTTTTAAATTGTGTGCTTAATTCCATAATAACACAAAAAATTATATTTTCCTCTATTGTTTTGTTTTTTGCAAATATGAATTTTTTTGACTAGCTTCTCACGTCAATAATATTTACATTAGCGGCGACTTGTTCACATTACTGCATTTAGGAGTACATGTGCTTTAAATGATGTCTCATAAAGCGTCTGCAAAACTCAATGGTCCAGTGAATAGGTATCTGACCGAGGAAAAACTTCTGGAAATTTTTTGTGAACGGTTATATATGTTTTTGAGGGTGCTGAATTTGAATGAGATGTTTACCACATCAAAAAAGGTCGGTTTCACAGAAAAATTGCAAAAAAGTCTTACACTTTCGGCCAGTTTTTAGTTTCTCGTTTATATCATCAAAACTATGGGTTTTATCAAAGCAATTGTTATTTACAAAATAAAAGGCGATAAAAGTGCCTACAAAATGCTAAATATATTAACTTTAATTTGCTAAAGTAAGTTTAGGCACTAGAGTGCGCTTAAAAACTGTCACTTTTTGCGCGTCAGGCCAATCCGGGAGAGCAGTTCTTTCTAGCCATCCTAGGCTCGCTTGTTTCTCGTTATCGTGTTAAAAACAACTATCGTGAACAAATAATTGTCAATTTAAATGATTAACTATCCGATACTCACGAAATCTGCTTTAGTTGCCTAAAGTAGTTTTTTATAGTTATTTAAATTTATTTATATTTATATATATTTATATTTAGTATCTGAAATAGTTTTCTGTGAAAACGAGCTCAACCTTTCGCATTTTCAGAAACGCTCAAACGCCATTTGCGCAAACACGGCACAAATTTTTTATTCAAACCTTTCGTACAGATAGTCCTTATAGCATTGTCTAAGATGACGTAGATGAATATAAATATAAATAAATACAAATAAGTTTAAAATGTTGCTTTGTTCTTTTGTTTATTCAAAACTTACATAAGGTAATTCTTTGAGATATCTCTCACGCCGTAATATAAACATTTCCGGCGATTGTATACATTATTGCCTGTGTGTGTACAAGTACTTCAAATGCCTTCAAATTAAAATTTTCGAAGACACGAAAGATTTCTGTGAAAAAAGAGATTCAAATTTCGCATTTTCCTCAGAGCTTAAACATTTTTTCTTAGAAACAACTCCAAATTTTTCAATCAAAATTTCCATACAGAACGAGTTTTTAATCTTCATTAATATTTTAAAAGTAATAATTCGAATCTACCATTAGGACACCGAAAAACTGAGAAAATTTAAACAAAATGTATTTAGCGCGGCGATCGACGGCAGCCACCAAGAGAATGCGGCAAGACCATCGTAAAGTTAGCCCACACCAAAGAAATTCTAAAGCTTTTACTACGAGAAAGCCCGTGACATTCTGTAGCACCATTAGTTAGTATTTATGTGCAGTATTATGTAACAGTATCTAAAAGTATTGGAGCCAGCAAGGAAGACCAATGAAAGAAAGACTTCTCATATAAATAATTTAAAAAATACTTGGAAAAATATCAACATAATTCAAACGCCAACTTAAAGAGACAATTATGGAGATATAATTGAAATTGAATATTATGAAAAATAAAATACCAAAAAACTATTTTTTGACCGCAAAATCTAATGCAGGTTGCTAATGGAATGCACGTCGTCATCCAGGTTGTGACGAAGAGTGCCTACAAATTTTAGTAATTTTACAGTTTTGTGCTTGATTTATGTTTATTTTTTACCCCGTTTAATAGTGATTATTTTCCCTTTACAGAGCGAAAAGGCTCAGGGCGTAACGTGCTGACTTCGCATTCGGGAGGCGCTGGTTCAATCCCCGTGCCGGCCATCCTGACCAGGATTTTCGTTGTTTCCCCTTGGCCATTCAGTCGTATATTGGGGACGGTTCTACTGAAAGGCCACGACCGCGAAACCACGCAGCTAACGAATTCGGCTACCGACGCCGAAGTCAAGAAGGATAAGCGAATTCGAGATATCGCGGGTTCCTGGTTCGGTGACCCAATAAGAACCCCAGAATCTAGCGGCGTCGAGGCCAATTGCCCGATACGGGTCATATAATGGCCAAATACAAATACAAAAAATTTCCCATTTTTTTCAGAGTTGTTATAATTCCTCCACTTATTTTCAAGGTACACGAAGAACACGCGCCCAATAATCCCAATGTTGTACCTTATATTGAAGATATATTAAGTATCTTAAAATTGTGCCACCAATGGGGACCCTAAATATCAGTGTCGAAATGTTTAGTATCTAATTAAGTGATATAGTGATGTAATAATATATTTTTCCCCGGGATTATAAACGACCTTTCTCGTTTGAAGAAATTGTTTATAAAAGGACATCTTACAGTACAAATTACGGCGTATTTGACTTTATGGCACGTACTATGGCGTCATCACACATTCAGGCTATTACAGCGAGAGAATCGCAGGAAGGTAGCGGTCAACGGAACGGTCAACCACCGCTTTTACGCACAGATGTCAAATACCCGTAACTTCACGAAGTTGTTTCCAAAAATTAACTATGATTATTTTATACATTTATAATGCTGATATACAAAACAAATAACGTATGCAACTCATTTGTAATGTTGCTTTGTGGCTTTCGTACACATTCAAAAACCCGTTCCTAAGGTCGCTCGTATTCAAGATATGTACTCCTGTAAAAAATGTTAACATTGGAAACTAGAATAATCTATTATTAAAACATTGCCTGTAAATACGGTTATTCATCATTATCTAAATTCGAGACATTAATTTACTTACAAATATGCACTATTTTAAAATAAATCAAATCCTCTTCATTTTACGCAGGCTGACTAGTTTGTAAATGCAATTCCCAGATGCAGGCAGTCATAATGGAATTTTTATTATTGATTACACTAAATACTCAAATTCCCTTCCAAATGTGTGTCACACAAATACAGTACTGGTATGCGGAAGAATGCCAAGTTCTAAGAAAAATGTGTCTATCCTATAGCATGCAACGCGACACCCAGTCCACCTTATGATTCACCTTTTCTGCACTTCTGAATGACCGTTCAGTATCTGCCTCAATGTAGTGGTCACGGATCAGATTGCATCTGTCGTAGTAAGTAAATTTCATACCGAAAGGGTACGTAACTGGCATTCTGACGAGGCCGTTACAGTCGCGTTTCGACGCTAGAGGGCATAAGAAGAGACCACATCGACAGAGCTACCAGTTTGCGGCGTCCAACTACTTGGCAAAGCCGAGCCTTGCTGATAAAATCGGGACTACTCGTTTAAGTCGAACATTGTGATTAAGTTCAGACATCGAGGTGCATGTGTTGGACATAGTGGTGATATTCAAACATTGCTGAGAAAGTCTACGTTTGATGGGCATTCATTGTTGAAGCACGTGCTGTGCTTACGTGAGTAAAACGTGGAAGTGAATCGCTGCGTAGTCTCCGTTTTATCTTTACGATTTTGTGTACGCAGGCTAGCAAAAACATACGTGTCATTTTGCGATCAACTACCATCACCTGATTGTCTGTGGCCGCACGCTCTTCCCTACGGAAATAATTGTGCTCTGATAGCAGACGTACAGGCACTCCAGTGGGACTCAGTGAGCAGTCTCGTCGGCATCAGCTCGACGCGAAAGGTGCGCGCGATTCCAATTGCTGGTGTTCTGGAATAAGTAAAGCGCGTCTTGATCGAGATGGGGGATCCTGATCACGTGATTGTGAAGCAAGTTGCGCAACTCGTAGAGCGTGGCTACATGGTCAAGTACAGCGAGGAGAAGAATGAAGTTACAGTGAAATTCCGAGGCCCGCCCGACAGTTTGTACGAAAATGGGTTTTGGAATGTGCGCGTCGTTTTGCCAAATTCTTATCCAATGTCACCACCTCAGATTTCTTTCATCACCAAAATCATGCATCCAAATATCGGCAAGGGAAAAGTATGCTTCAGCTTGTTGGATGAGAGGTACTGGAGGCCTGCATTTTCTCTGCTGCAAGTGTTTGAATACTTCCTGCCTCAGCTGCTAGTTGAACCGAACCCAACGGATCCTGTGGATGCGTACGCTGCTGACCTTTACATCAACCACCATGAGACATACGAGGAGGAAGTCAAGAAGACGGTCGCCATGTTCGCTACTGAGGAACTCAGCGCCCTGTCCTTCGATTGGGTGCAAACAGACTCGGAGTAACTTCTGGTCAACTTGCTCGTACGTATTACCAAAAAATCTCAATTTATATCATTTATGTTTCTGAAATAATGAGCCGGGGGCATTGACTATATTGTGGTAGAGTGAAAGTAAACCACTATTTAATAATTGCGTGTTTTCTTCCCAAACTGTCAGCTCTTGATTGGTACAGAGGAATTTAGCTAGGTTCTTAAAGTGTATATTTCAAGCTTTAATCATATAAATTAAAAGTATTTTGCATTAAAGATTACGGAAAAATTACGGTCATCTAAAAAGGCCTATTTCTATGATCTTAACGTAAACTTTGACGTTTTCAGATGAATGTGGCACACTGTTGGAGTCAAATAAAAGATGTTTGATGATCGTAAACTGTCGCATAATAACGTGGGCACCATCTCAGCCCAATATTCGATGATAAAAATACCATTAAATAATACTTATTCGTTATTTTCGAAAAAGTAGCAAGTAGGGGCCAAACATGGTGTCTTTATAGAGTTGCAGCACCCTTAAGCTCATTTTAAAAACCGTTCTGTTGATACTAATGTTGTTCTTGCATCGAAAACTAACGTTTTTGCAAAGCCATTGAATTATGTTGTTTTTTTATATCAAATAAGTAGTCAAAGAGTGTAAATTAGGTGCTTTTGCATTTCTATGTTATTTTTTTCTTTCTGAACAAATATATTATTTTTTTTTGCAAATAATAAACAATTTACGTCTTTCAGGAGTGTTTATATGTTTCTGCAATGCACATTTGTGCATAGAAGTAATTGAGTGTTTATTGCTGCCCAGCCATTCGGAATATCCCAGGATTACATTAGACAAAATATGCTTAAAATTGTCTTAAGAGCTTATTTTGAAAGTTTCGACATTTCCTCCCAGGACACTCTGTGTATATTTCTTTAATTGCATTTTCTCTGTCGAAGCAATGAACAAATTACTGTTTCGTAATTGTTACTGACGCTAATACCATTAAACAAATAGTCTGCAGCAGCAAAAATGCTTCTGAACAAAACAACACAAGTTTTTTCAAAGAGTACCACGCACAGTGTCATAAAAGCAAACATAGTACTCTCATATAACACTACAACTAATTAAATATCTGATAAAAATCACTAATACTGCAATAACATAGTGTAGTATAGTTTAAATTGATACATATAACATTTTTTTACAGACCAAAAATATAAAAAAAAGTTGTTGTTTCAAACTCTACACGTAAATAGCAAATAGTTAATGGCGGAGGTGGTCCTCTTCGGAGCCTTGATGCCGATGTCTACGAATTCCAGACTCGTATAAAGCAAAGAAGTTTTCATCATGAAATAGTAACATGTTAGATGCTCATACATATCGCTTTCTTCTTCAGGGTTATATTTACATACAAAACGCATATAATTGATTTCATTATTTCCGTCAAAAAAACGTAAAAACCGCCGTTTGCTGCATAAAAAAGAGGAAGCAACTACATGTCTGTATTGGTTGATTAATTGATTGATTGTTAGTGATTCCGGGTACGTCAACTACTAACGTCATTAGTCTCGTAAGTGTAGTACATGTTTTGCTCGGGAGGTGGCAGTGGTCTTCCCCCCGTCATCAGTATGTCGAGATCCGGCGTCGACCTACCGTCGGCTAACGGGATTCTCAACCTGGTATCTTCCACCAGCGAGGCACTGCTCCAGCCGGGACAAGCTCTAAGTCCCGACCAGTCTCCGGACATGTGTGGTAGTGGAGTGCATGTTAGTGTAAGTGTATGTAAATGGAGATGATAGGACAAGGAAGGGGATGGTAAGATCGCGAATGGTCCGTGGCCAGTTTGTTAGGGTACTGCTTCGACATTAGGCCGATCAGAGAAACCACGTAATACTACAGATCAGAGCAGCCAGACGCTAGAATTCTCTTCCAGAGCGCGATTGAAAAAGACCTAGCTGACAAGCTAGTGTCGAAAATCCTGTCACCGTCGGGACTCGAACCTAGAACCTCCCGGTCAGAGGAACTGCAGTGACATCAGTTGATGCCCTGAGCCATCACTTCCGACATTTCTGTATTTTTGGAACCCCTTCTCCACTAAGTTTCAAAAACGTCTTTACATATTCTACTAGGAAATAAATAAAACATACCACAAGGAGAATGAAATTAAAATTATAGTGATTTAATTAATCATTACAAATGAGACCGTACGCTTCTGCTGCCGGAGTCAATAACTTCTTGGCTCTCCTGGAGACGACGAAGCATCTAGTCACATTCTTAGGACGCTGCGTCTCGCTGACAGCCAAGTAGTTAATAATTGTTTTTATGTTAATTCATTCACAGGGTTGTCATGCTTGGAAGCTTCTTCTCCAAATGTAGTGAATGAAATCCCCAAACTGGCAGATTCAAAAAAGAAAATAATTTATCTACTTACGGACATGTATTACGTAGGGCTACAGGGACCCTTTCCAAATGTTGAGTGGGACGTGAGTCCACCTGCTCCCCTCCCCCGTTGCGCACGCCTATGATAAAAACTGTATTCGGGGGAGAAATATAATCTCCGCTCGTTTTCTTGAGCGTCAGAATTCCTCCCCCTTAATTTTAGTAAACGAAGTTGAACGATGGATAAAAATACCACCAAAGCGAAGTATGTAACATTTCAAAAGTAGACATTTTCGATCCCGAGTAAAAGTATTTGCATCGATAAACTAACTACAGATTTGATGTTTTAGTATTGCCAACAAAGCAGCAACCCAAACCCACGGATATACTCTTACTGTTCATAATAAAGCTAGGTTTTCGTTCAGAAGAAAAACGGGCCATCTAAACATTTGCTTAATGGATGAGGGAAATTCGATGAAAACTCTGCTCGTGATTCCTTTTTACAAGCATAATGGGTCTTTTATAACCATACAGCACAAACGTTAACTAATGCAATAAATATCAATTGTAAAATAAATATTATTTTCCTTTTTTGTGGTGTATATAGTTTCTAATTGTATTGAAACGGTTACGCACCAGAAACAAGTTTACTTAGCACTTACATTAACAATTACACATCTTAGAGAAACAATTGTTGTGTACTATTTTCATGACTTCGGTTCTTGAAACAAACAACAAACTTTGAAACTCAACATTAAAGTGCAAAAATTCTCTCAATTTTTTCTCTTTGGGTTAATTTACACAATACAAGATCACAAACGATTTATTCGGAAAATAATGAAAAAATTATATGTTGTCGAACGTTTTAAAATAAAAAAAAAGTGGAATATAAACATTTTGAAAAAATGTACCCAGGAAGGCTTAGAATGAAGACTATACAGCTGCAAAGCCTTTTGGCAATGGATTGGTATTGGGTAGTAACGAATATTCGTTTGGCGAACATTCTAGCGTTTGGTTATTCGGATCGGCTGAGATGTCTCAGTGACAACACCGACTGATGTTGCAACCAGTGCTATAAAGGTAAGCAGTTAACAGCCCAATCCCAAGATTGGGAGTTGTAAAGCACAGTAATGTTATTAAAATGTAACTTCAAAAGGAGCACGTGTATTATGAACAGCAATCAGCGGAATTAAAATATTCTGAGGCACTCATTGCTAAGCGTCACCCTCCCTTTCGGAAACGATTTTTTTGTTCTAACGCTAAAGTTAATACACACTAAACATGTCACTGCGATTACAAGTATAATTGTTATTTTTGTCTCTCATTTCAACACGAATGCCCGTGCTCCTCAAGATTATAATATAATTTATTTACTCCCCCCCCGTTTACGACATGGCCTTTTTCATGCCTTTCCTGCCCAACTGTTCCATCTCGTCATGATGCTCCGCCCCCGCCCCTTCCCATCATCGCGGTTTTTCCCACGTCTTCCGGCAGACCTTCGGCCAGCAACTATCGACGCCGCCACCCACCCCTCGCTTTCTCCGCATTTGAAATTCTAAAGGCGTGCTCTGTTCCCCTTGTTAAGGTCAAACCTGCGCGTGTTGAAAAGAGGGATTTGGATCTCTTTTTGAACTGCGCGTGAGGGCGGGGGCGCGGCAGGGGCCGCAGGGAAGGGAAAAAAAGACGATATCGTTTCTTTTCTTTCCCCCCCTCTTGTGGTTGCGAATTTGCTGGCTTATTGTCAGAATAATGTGTCCCTTGTGAATATATATGGGGGAGTAGGGAAAACGCTCGGAAGGCGATCACGGGAGTTTCAAATGCGTCGAGGAATACGCAAGTGGGAGATTTAAAAAAACCGTGGGGGAGGAAGAAAGAGCGGCGTCGGCCACTAGGGCGTTGCTCAAAGGGCAACAGGCCACCCCCGCGTCGCCGTACCTCTCCCTGGAGACCCACTGACGTGGCCTGCGCGCCCGCGCGGTCTACCGGCAGTTGCCAGGCCCTTAGTCTTACTCATAGGTACACCATAACGAGTGGAACAGCCATCGCCTTAAGCGAATACTATTGGGCCTCCAGCATCCCCATTTTGTCCGTTTTCCTCGTTTTTCAATGCGATTTTATCCACTGTGTCCATCTTTCCTTTTTACCTTTCTCTTTCTGACCATAATAGGAATGGTCAGTATCTTCAACCATCTCTACCTATATTCGACCATCTTCATCTTCCACCATTTTTATTTTCGAGCATCTCTATTTTTTTACCGTCTCAGTCATAAAGATCTTGTCAAAATCTTTTTTTTGTTCCTAGTTATTTTTTTTCTCTACCTCATATGTTTACAATATTTACATTCATTTCTCTTGGTTGCGGTTTCCCAAGCGGTCTCAGTTCTCAATAATTTTAACTCTTTTTTGTCGACCCCGAATCGTCTCGCATTTCAAAACTTCTTTAACCATTTCTGGCACATTAGTTCTTTCTTCCATGCTTGTTTATGTTCTTCCCTGTCCTTAGATATTCTACACTGAAATGACATAGTACTAATTCTGACGAAGTGAGGGTGGTTTTCAAACCAAAATATTTTCTCAAAAGAGAGGTGAAAGGTATGAATAAAAAATTAATGACATTAAATAAGGTATACCAAATAACAAATATTGCTGGACGGTTCATTTTCTCACGAAATCCTAAAGAGCTGCTTTCAATCTAAATCAGCATTTCACTCCTGAAAAAAAAAATGCTTCGAAAAGTTTAACTTCTAGGCATCAACTAAGCACATCGCTTCTAGTGACTCACCAGCCTCTCTCTTGCTGCGCACGACTGAAACAAAATGTTCGTTTCCGGAAATCGAGAAGAATCTTGTTACTGGTGATAATACAGATATTGTGGTGAGTTATCATTGGCATTTCCAATGAAATAAGTATATGCGTCGTCATTGCCAACAATATTGGCAAAGACGACGCATATAATTATTTCGTTATTTTACTGGTGATAAAGTGTGTGACAGATACAATGGTTTTCAATCAAAAACTTCCTCTCTAATATCTTCTTTGTAAAGGAATTGGAATGGAATATGCCGCTAATTACGCCTGTATTCATGTCAAATAACAAAAGAGAAAGTAAAATCGCGTAAGACTGTCTTTAGTACTGGTATCACTATAGTAAATTATTCCATGCTCAATGAAAAAATGAAAACTAAATGTCTATTGAAAAAAGTTTCCCTTCTCATACAGAAACTACAAGAATTGAATTGTCAATGAAAAGAAACCTTGTTCAAATTGCGGATTGATTTTACGCTATCATAAAATATGAGTTTTAGATCGATATCGATGTATTGACACAAACATCTATGCACACATTCGAGTAATGCGAATGTGTTTTTAATGAAACATTCCGTAAGGCACAGTAATTACTATAAAAAGAGAATACGTGTGTTTAAACAAGTCTTCATAAATTAGCATATAAAAACTTCAAATGGCACAATAAATACAGTGGATTTTGCATAGATTTCCATTAATTTGCATCAATATCTTGATGCTATTTTCCAAATGAAGATAACAGACAAGTTACAACTTTTCACACTAACGTTTTAAAACACCACCGGATGTCACGAGATGTAATACTGTGAGCATTAATGATTTTATAACATAATAACAGACAATTCCCACTCCCTTAATGTACTGCTCACTCTGGAATGCAAAAGCATCCCTTTCCAGGAAAGGCATAAAAGTAAAATTCAGGGTAATGAAAAGTATTTTAGAGAAACGGTTGTCTCGGAAGATAAAATGAAGAATGAAAGAATTTAATTGCAGGGAAGAAGATCACTTCGAAATGGTTTAAACAAGTACAATTAAAATTATATGATTATCTCTATATAATGAAACGTGAAAAAAAGTTGAAAAAGTGATGAAGGGAAGGCACAAGGAAAACTATTATACTGAGAGTAACTTGTTAGGATGTTTTAGACTAAGGTGTGAGGAGAAAAGGTAATCAGAGAAACGAAGATTTTAGAAGAAATTTAAAAAAACAGAGATGGTTCTAGGGAAGAAAGGGATACAAAGACAACCTGTGAAGTGAACAAGGAGACTGTGAGACAATGAGTTCAGGAAGATTATTTCACATAAATTGTGTATGACGCCTTTAAGCAAAAGTGTCAAAGTGTTTAGGCAATTTAACAGCAATTTTTTCGAAGTATAAACTAATTGATTAATGTGTAATTACTTCTGTGATATTATAATAAAAACTAAAGATAAAAGCAAATTTCACTATATACCACATCGCCCTCACTTTTACTCATCGTATATCGAAGAATTAATACAATTTTAAACCAGTTTAAAATATCTCTCTCCTTTCTTTCTCTCCCTCTCTTTCTCTCTCTAAATAAAAATGTATCAGATTCCCCCGCTTTCTTTCGCATATTGCATTTAGGTTTATCACCTACTGAGCACGTACACTTGCAGTATCACTAATTGCTAATGAAATCAGAAGTTATCAATCAGCGCATTTCGCAATTACGTGGCAGTGGCCGTAGGTAAAACCCGAAGAGGACCTCCACCTCCAAGAATGCGTCAGTCGTTATCTTCCCGCGGGGCTGCCACCGCCTCTAACACAGCCATCATATGAAACATTGACATCCAAAAGGGAGGGGCTGCAATAAAACAGTTACCCGCAGTTACCCGCACCCCCGTCGACCCCGTCCCCGCCGGCACCGCCTCCCCCCCCCCCATTTCCGCGGTGGCTCCGCCAGTAACGCAAGAGATGATCGCACTCCCCCCAAGCAATTTCTTGAGCCCCCCATGGAGATGAAAAGGGGGAGTCAGTACCCCCTAGAGCGAGTCGCCGCAGATAAAACATAAAGATTGTGGCACCGACGTCGCACATAACTCGGCCGCATAAAATATTCAGCACATTAAAAAGGTTGGCCAATTCTGCCGCGCGCCACGAGTGACTCGCGGGAGAGGATGTTGGGTTAGGACGGGTAGGGAGAAGGTGAGGACGGAGGAAGCTGGAGAAGGCGGTGGGTGTTAGAGGTGGCAAAGGGGGAACGGGGCCGCAGCGGAGGGCCTCGGTGATGCAAAGCGGCAAGCCGTGACAACACGTGACCCACCGAGCACCCCGCTGCGAAGCAATCAAAATAGCGTCATTAGCGAAAATGAATGCGTGCACTCGCACTAACTCGACGTCTTACTTTTCGCCTTGCGCGCACTAAGTGCTTGTTAAGTTGCTTTCCTTCGTCCTTTATACGGAACGAAAATCGGAGTTTTTGCGGCCCTTGTCGAGGTACAAGCGGTTCGTAAGAGTTGTTCCCATGACAAGAGTAGCGCTAATTCTATCCGAGTCACAGCACCCAACGTCAATGCAGAGGCTTAACGACAAATAACAGAGAACTTACAGAAAACTAGTCATCATTAAACCCCTGCGTTGACGTGACATATTTGTGTTGAAATAAACATCACCTAATATTGAAGGTACTTGCTGAACTGTCTTCGGAAAAATTTTGAATAAAAATAATCGAAGTCTTTGACGCTTCATTTTCTATAACTACAGCAATAATCGAGATAGACTATTTAAAAAATGATGTGTATACGTATATAGAGAAGAATGTCTCCGAAACGTTCTGATATACAATCAAATTTGAAGTAAATAATGAGAAAAAGTGAATATGCGCAAACTGTAAAACTAAAATATACCTAAAGTTTATTGTCTGTCAATAAATAATAAGAAACATTAAGCATTAAAAAACAAATTATTAATGACAGTCTTTAAAAATTAAACGAAAATCAAGATTGTTTAAAATGTATGTGTGTGTGAGAGTATATCTTGCTTGCACAAAGAGACTAATGAGCAAAATAATATTGTGACATGTCATGCATATCTAGAAAAACACTTTACTTGTAACTTGTCTCTTTTGCATATGAACGAGAACACAAATGAACAGAGTAATCAATGCTCGCATGTATAACCAATATTTGACATGTGTAAATGTCCAAATGAATTTATGAGTATCATAATGGAGTCTTGACAAGTCGACACCTGCATAATTAACTGACTTCTTAAAATCGCTTTTTAAATATATTTAACATCTAACGCTGGCTGATTATCTGTGTCCCATACATCTATACATGTACACATAGATATAGAAACTACTCAATTACACAATCTTGCATACAAGAGTCCGAGTTTATAAATGTACATTTTTTTTTACAAAATGAAATTACACTTTGCATCCAAATACATTACACATTTCAATAATCTAAAACTTTAAATGGAGCTAGGAATATTGCGATAGTTAGTATCAATATGTTACCCAATTAAAATTTTCAAATATTGATCTTCAATAGTTGTTAATAACTTTAACTTGTAAGATTGATGATAAATCAATATGTTTGGAATCCCTCTCTTCGTTGTTTCGTTTTGTTGAACAGAAAAACTGTTGGGAATACTATCTACCTATCCTTCCTATCTAATACTCCAAGTTCACATTTTCCTCTTTCGGAATCAGCTATTTCTTGATGGAAGTTAACTGTTTTTGTTTGCAAAGAGCGAAAATTCACGTATGTAAGGAGACGATACTTAATGCTCATTACACAATGTAAAGAGCGATTATTAAAATATTAACATTACCAGGACTAGAGTTTACGATTTGAACGACCTAACTTTACGACTGCATTAACAATGATTTTTGATTTTATTTTATTTGTTTTATTCTTTTTGTCCGTCTATTTCCTATACTTTCATTAGATAGTTTCCGTTTAGGTGTGACTCATTTAGTACAAAAATTCTTTACTTTGTAAATAAACTACTGCCCGTTTCAAGCAATTTAAATGAGAACAAAGACAGAATGCGTAAGTACATTACAACACTAAATCTCACTATGCGACTCCTCCCGCTTCGGCATTAGCACGACCAACGTTTAGTCCGCAGCTTTATCCACATTTTTTACAGAGAAATATAAAGAAATTAATTTCAAACTCTTGTACGTTACCATTATGATAATCTTTCATGAAAAAATGTTTGGCCAATAAGAAACAAATCCGTTAAATACTTACAAGAAAATATTGATTAATCATAGGAATTAATTTATTTTTGTCGGAAGTGCAGATCCGGTTGTTGGAACAGCCACTGGCATGTTGCCATGTATTCCAATTAATCATCGCACTTAGTTTCGAAGATGTTCGCTCAATTTCTTGTCTTTTTTGCTTGTGTTATGCGATTTGTTTGCCTGAGTTATGTGATATTAGCCTTTCACTTTGTTGATTTTCAATAGTAGCTGAGAATGTGAAGAGAGGCATCATTGGCGTCATAAGATGATTACATCCTTTCTCTGTGCGCGTCAACTGCTTTGGTCATTAGTCCCGTAAGTGAAGAGCATGTTTTTTTTAAATCACGAAAGGTGGAGGGTTTCTTCCCCCTCTCGCTGGAGAAGTTGTCTTCGACCTACACATTTACTTGCGAGGAACCGCACATCTTGGTATTTTGTACCAGCGGGGCACCGCCCCAGCCAGAAAAAATGCTAAGCTCCTGATTATTCTCCCGACATGTGTGGAAGTGTAATGCATGCAAGTGTAAGTGTGTAATATGGAGTGATAATGGGAGAAGGAAGAGGAAGGAAGGCGACGGATGAAGAGGAAGGAATAGTCGGCGTAGGTAGCCGAATTGCCACGCTCCGTAAAGTCCACTGAGGTCGAGCAACTCCAGACACCGTGGGTTCCTGAATGGTTGACCATCTGGGAACCCTTGGGATCTAACGGCACTGATCCCTTAGCCGAAGGGATAAAAAACAATGACTAACGATTGACGATGACTGACCAGGTTAACGGAGGGTTACTCCACGTCCGATGCCAGTAGGTAGTTACAGAAAGTTAATACGAAAAAACGGAAAGAAAGGTTCGTGGCCTGTTTGCTAGGGTTCCCTTCCGGTATGTGCCTGTTATTGATCCGAGACATCAAGGAAAACAACCGATCAGAGCATCCGGCCTCTGAATTCTCCTCCAGTCAGCGGCTGAAGTCGACCTAGCTAAATAGTGACGAAATAGCCTTTTGCACCGTTGGGATTCGACCGTAGGACCTCCCAGTCAGGGGCAATGCAGTGGCATCCCTTGATGCTCTAAGCCACCTTAATCGGTGCTGCTATAAAAGATCGCACGACAAACGTAATCTCGAACGCGCCATGCCTAGGCGCCTGCTGACGGCTTTAGCGGGCCAGGTGAACGCCGGAGGCAGATTTCGTCTTCACCGAGCGAAATTCCACCGCCGTGCCGTGTCGTCGTGCGTTCGGAAGAAAAACTCAAAATCCCGGAGGCAGAGCGTGGGCGAAAATTCCGAGGCAGCCGTCAGACGGTGGCAGCGGCGTTGGTGCCAGGGGCTGCCGAGGGCGGGGAGCCGTAGCGGCGACGGGGGCGGGGGCGGGGGCAGGGGCGGGGGCGGAGGCGGACCAGAGGTCCGGCTGACACTGATGGATCGGCGCGAGCGCGCTGTCCCTGTGCGGGTGTAGCACTTGCGAAGGCCGGCGGGGGTACAAGTTTAATCAAAGGCGCACCCCAGAGGTGAGGAAAAATCTTTCCCCGCGCCCGCTTTACATGGATTCAACTTTGTGCGTTGGCCGGAGCGGGGCGAGGAAAAGCGGGGTGGGGCGGGGTAGGGCGGGGTCCGCTGGGAGACTGGGGAAAGGCCCGACGCATCCCGCCCTGCTTCACCGCGCCGCACAGTGCAGATTCTATTTCATCAATGCGAAAAAAATGTGGTTTCATGAAGCAAAACTAAAAGTTAATTTTTGTATAAGGCGAGTTTACATTGTTCTTCAAGAACACATTGAATGTCGCATTTGGAATTTTGGTGAAAGTAAAGAAGGTTCAACAACAGAGAACATACTAGAATATAGAAACCATAGCCTCATCATAATCGACACAACCAAAACACAACAACAACAACAACAACAACAACAACAACATAATAATAATAATAATAATAATAATAATAATAATAATAATAATAATAATAATAATAATAGCTAAGTAGAAATATGAAATCACAGAAACCAAGTGGCTTCTAGGTGATGATATGATGATGATGATGATGATGTGACAAGTGGTTCCACCGTTATATACGTGGCTACGCAGGGAAGAGAACGAATGTAGTGAGGAAACCGTCTGAATCGCTGGTGTATCAAACCGAGCAGCACGTATGGATTACGCCAAGCACGTAATTTTACTATTGATGCCTGCTGCTTACCTCCAGATCGATGTTTCATTATGCCAATACTGACCACAGTCAGCATATCCCTCATCCTCGCAGAAATATATTCGCGTTTCATCGGCAATGTTACATACGTTTTATGAACAAGATGATCTTTTCGGTTCACTGCCCCACAAATCTTACGCTCTCATTCCTGGAAAAGTGCATTAGTAATATTGTCTACGCTCCACTTCCACACAAGAGTAATTAAAAGATAACAAGTTACAGTCACCAGGAAACGTATTGGACATTTCAGTATCAGGCAGATTAATGAAAAAAAATCTAACCCTTTCACATGTTGTAATTGTGGTTGACTAATTTATATTACCCATGCCATTATTGCAATTAATTGTAATCTCACAAGTAATAACTATTATACACCACAAAAAAATATTTACGTTCATCACCTGCAAATAGTACGTTAAATGGACAAATTTAATGTAAATACTAAACATGTGCAAGTATGTTTAGTAACATTTTCATACTAATAATAAATGAAAACTCTGTAAATTAAATTTGGGTAGTATGCATCTAGGGTTGCTAATGGTAAAATTGTTTCTTTATTTTGGGGAAGAAATCACAAATATAGAACACTTGTAGTCATATACTTTTTTATGAAAATACATAGTACTGTCGTGTTTTCATTACGTCCGCATTTGCACTCTAAAGTAGCATACATTTTGCAATTGTCAAAACTGCTGAAGTAGCCATACGATTCTTTAAGTGTAGTGGATTAGCATCTCTCTCCCGGAGCAAGATCGTGAAAACACGAATGCCTACTTTAGTCAAATCAGATAACAGCGATAAGAAATAAATTATATAAAATCTGTTGAATTCAAAACTATACCAAATAAAGAAGTTAACTTGTGGAATAAAGTATTCATAAATTATACTAATGATTTTGGCTTTCCCTTTCCCGCAGGTTTTGTTTATTAATAAATGGACATTACTTAAGTTATGCCTCAGTGACCCCACACTATTAACAGAAACACTGGTAAACACCATTTTAATGGTAAACTGTGTTTAACACATTCAAAAATGAATAGAAACGTACATGTATTTTGTTTGAAGTCACTAAATCAATGTCTTCAGACAGTGTACAAAATGGTATATCGTGTAGTAATAGTTTTATTTTTATTCTTCAATTCAATATATTTCTTTCACTTTCACATTGCGTTCCCCACGCAATACATATGCTAAGTCACAAGTTACGTCACGATCCTCGTGTTTTCTTTTGCTAAATATTAATTTCGTCCGTGTATACGACAGTTTTCTCACACTGTGCTCTGGGACCAGTGGAAGCGGGGGAGGCGCCGTTGACGGACTCGACAGCCCGGGACGGCAGTCGGCAGCCGGAACGAAATGCGTGGGCACAGGACAGCCCCAGGGCGCAGATTTTTTACTGGAAGGTCGCACAAGTGTCGCTGATGCCGTCCTCTCCGTGAGAAATACTTAGCGAGAGAAAGTGAAGGCTCACTAGTCGCAGTTGGTGGTCTTTGCACAATTGCAACTAAATGTATTTATATAATTCAGGCATCGAGAACCCAAGGGAGCAAGTGTACTTTCTGTTAAAATTAAATGCAGAGACAGAGAACATACAAATATTGTGGCCAGGAATTAGGATGATTACCATTTATCTCCTTTGGCAGCTCGATATTTTAACTATGTTAATAAACTGTACATCCCTTCCATTGCTTCCTACGACATACCAGATAATAAAATGCAGATTTTTGTTTTAATATTTTCTTTCGCATCAATTGGCCTCTTCGTAAAACAAATAATTTTGGTTTTGTTGGAATTGTTAGTTTTGTTAGGAAATCTGAAACAATATAATTAACGTACGCTTAAAATTGAGACCAACCAGGTAATTAAATACATAAATTAATCCACAGAAAACGAGAGAAATTTTAAAAAATGGATCATTTATGCACGATGTTTAGTACACACTGTTCCAAGAATATCGAACAAAAGTACTAATCACTAAACCAAAACTTACCTAGCACACTTAGATTTGTATGCGAGAAGAAATATGAATCTGTTATTTTTGAAAGGGTTATGTAAAAAAAGCTAAGTTGTAGGATATAGAGAAAACCATTTTAGTCCATAAGCTGCATCTTTTATCGAATTTAGAAACTTAGGATTGTTCTATTCATATATTTACATAATTCGTTGAGCAAATTTTAATTTTATGTTATTTTCCTTCCTCGGAAAAAATTAAGAAGATTTGTTTAAATTGCCGACTTACGCCTTTCCATGCATAAACACAACTTGATTTAGTTTTCTTTGCTATTTATTTTCTTTTACTTATTCTCAGAGAGATCTACAGTTCGTTTTATTTTTCATAAAACATGTCACTAAATTCCCTTGACGAGAAAGTGTTGAAGCTGTTGGCCAGTTCATGATCCCTTTATAGAACTCTTGATTCTCTTCAGGAACATACTTAACTGTTTTAGAAATGTCCGTGAGTTTTTCTTCATGAATTGCATAAACGTTAACAGCTTCAAAGAGCAGGGCTCTTTTTATACAACTGCCTGTAAATCAACAACCAACGATGACAATCAATTCGGTCCTCCTGCCACTGTTTTTCGAAGTAAAAGGACTGACGTGGGTTGATATGCTCCCGAAAACGCTTTTTAATAAATTAATAATGACAATTTGGCAACGTCTCATTATTCAACAATCCGTGACATTCGAATGTAAAAACAAAATACAAAGCAGTAAATACTAAACTCTCCTAAAAACTCATAAAATACGTTAAACTCTTGATTTATGAAAGACCTAAAGAAAGAAAAAAGTCATTTAACAAGCGCCCTTCCACACATGACCTGTAAAAATGGGTGTTCATTTCATAGCTTTGTTATTATCTGACTAGTGCCTTACTATAATAATTAATGCGTGTCAAAACCCACAGAAACCTATCTCATCTGTATCACATTTTAACAAAAATTTACTTACCCCCTTTCATAAATAACCGATTTATATATGAGAAACGTTTTATTAAATATATTGTTTCAGTAAAAACTGAAATATCCAAAATAATTTAATATCTAAAAAGTAGTGGAGTTATGTTTGCAAAAAAATGATCAGTTGTCAATTAAAAAGGAAATATTAATATGCAGCGGCAGAATATGTATTCCTGGGTTAAATATTACTTACATTAAATGTGTTTGCAGATATTCCTCCTTGGAATTGCCCTTGCTGTTCACTCGCTTAGCTCATCGATTGGTCGATGTACACAAAAGTTCGAGGAAGCTAAAACAGTTTCGTTTCATAACTAGCTGGCAATTTGTGGGTATATTTTGCTTCACGCTCTCAATTGGATTCTTCAAATACATTTTATTAAGCGTTGTATGTAATCATAAAATGGTTGTCTCCGGTATTCAAAATCATAATAAACGTTTCCATTTAGAATACTGATTTTTTTCGAACTGTAATATCGTAGATTACTGATAACAAAACCTAGAGTATGGCATAATATTTAGTCGAACCTGTTATAAAATACATTCCAAAAAAGTGGCCTGCATTTACACAAAAAATTGCTTTTAAATTTAAATATTGATGTTTTCGTAGCTAAAACTTATTCCGTCTTTTTCAAGTTTATGTCGTTGTAGATTATTTTCGAAACTAACACAGGTGTTATGATATTTTTTTCTTTATTCTTTGTGCGCATGTCTTGAACAAACTTAATTCATTCGTAAACAAACATATCAACTAAGCTTTCCTTATCCCGAAGGGCCAACAATTCTCTCACAAGCGGTCAAATAAACTGCGGAAATAATTTCACTGTTCTTCCCGTTTCAACAACAGCAAAGAAAAAAATCCTCGGCATCTCGCCCAAACGACAACAAGAGGGCGATGAAAACAACTCTTCAATCAAATACTTGATCAACACTCATTTCAGCGGGGTGCGAGCAACTGACAGGACGAACTGGCTACATTCACATGCGCTCCCAAACGCTCGCCACTCGAAGCGGGGCACAGCGGGGTGGCAAAGAGTGAACGTGTAGGGAGGGAGCGGCGCGAAAGAGGGGAGGTACGAGCGTCTGACAGCGGGGAGAGGGATGTGTGAGGCGGGGGATGGAGAGGAAGTTGCGAACGCGTGGCTGTGCTGCCTCTTAATTCCGGGTTTTTCTCTCCCCCCTCCTCCCCCTCTCCAAAACAATGTTCTGCTCTGCCCCTTTTTTTCGCTTTGCTTCCGCTTAGAATTGCTAAAGGAAACGCTGTACTATGTGTTCTTTCGCATTTCTAACCTCCTTGTTCTTTTCTTTTTGAAAAACAAAACTTCACGGCGTCCGTTCTATTATTTTTATCCAACACACAGAATAAGTTTTTTAAAAAGTAGCAGAACTGTGATAATCAATTTCACAAGTGTTTCATCAATCACACAGAATATATCTTTTACAAGGCGAGCTCGGAGCTTCAACTTCTTGTTTCTTTTTCTAGAAAGAGACAGAGAGCGCGAGAGAAAAAAAGAATAACAACTTCATTGCCTCACTTCTTTTATGTTCTTTTCTCTAAACCTTTCCTCCTCTCTGCGGCAGACCGGTGCGGGGGAGGTTGCTATGTTAAGGAATGCAATGTTGGCGGATCTTATATATTTTATTCCCTTTGTTTCCGGGGCAGACGATCGAAGAAGATTGCCTGCCTGCCTGCCTGCCTTGCTTGCTTTGCCTTGCCGTGCCTTGCCTTGCTTTCCACGCCCCCTTCGGACAGCGGCCTCTGCTCCTCGCCCCTGCTCCTCCACGCCCTGCCCTTTCCCTTCGCAGCCACCCTCCCTCCTTCCTTCCCGTCCACCCTCTTCCTGCTCTCCTCGCCCCTCCCACGCACGCGCGCGCGCGCGCCCGCCCGCTCGTGCCCGCCCGAGCAGAAGTCTTCACGGCGTGCTGCTGCTGCTGCTGCTGCCTGCAGATAGGGCTCCCTCGCGAAGGGCGAAGGACAGACTGCGGATGTACAGTGGGCCATGTCCTGTACAATGTACAGCAGATATTTGACGGCGAGCTGCTGTACATTGTCGCATTTTCCGAAAAATCATTTAAATAATGAAAGATTCCCTTAATAGAGTTTCGCATTGTTCTTGCTGATATCGAATTCTCTTAATTAATTTGCGCTATTTAGTACAAAATTAGCAAAAACACCTGTGTATATGGTGACTATATCATTCCAAAAGCAGTTAGTATGTTTTTAAGAACGTTACCATTTACAGCTGGTTGTGATTTGGTGCAGGGCTAGTGAAAATTTCGTCGGCTTTTCTTGTAAAGAAGAAACTGTGTATTAATGGGTCTTGCATGTACGAATATGCATATTGAAATTGTCTGCCAACCATTACCAGTAATTTTAGTGCTATTAAAAAAACTCGTATTGTAAAATAGACGCCGACACTGTCACTAACTAATGACAGCATGCAATATAATTGTTGTTAAGGATTAAAGAAACAAGAGTCCATGAAGGCTCAAAAAAGTAGAAAAATGCAGGAGGCAAAGTGTCAAACAAAATTGATCATCAATCTTCATACTCCTGACCACATAGCACATGTGAGGCATACAATGCATATAATACACAAAACAGTGAGAAAGCCCATTTGAAGTATTGTATTGAAATCAGCCATTTATAACATGCGATCAAGTTTCTAACTAAATCTGCTTCATTATAATCAATGAATTTCGTTTACAAAATAGAACATGACGGCTGACACAACCGTATCGATACAGACGTATCATTGCATTTTGAATACTTTCTTTCTGACTACTTTTAGCATATATTTGAGTTTCTGGCGAAGCCTTCTAATTTCACAATAGATTTCATAATCATCTTTGGCGTCGGCAGTGTTATTGTGTCATTAAACCATAAGGCGCCATATTGGATGTGGATAATAAAATAATAAATAATTAAATAGAGAAATAAGTAAAACATAATTAAGTAAATAAACAAACGGAAGAAAGACTGCTCTATGGGGGAGTTGTAAATGATTTCTATGACGCTAATATTACCCAGCTACACCAGGCCACCCAAAGATTTGTCACATTACCAATGAAGCATCCGCCCCGTTCCACTCCTAACAGCAGTTGGGCCATCGTGCGACCCAGGCGGCGAGGGCGGCGAGGGCGGCGCGCTCCCCTCACCGCGCCCATCACGCCGCCCGCGCGCTGTCTGCGCGTCGCCCGCCCTCGCCCCAACGCCGTCCCGCTCCGCCCCGCTCCGCCCCGCTCCGCCCCGCCCACTCACTCCGCGTTCACCCAACGTCGGGACGCCTCGACGCCGAGGCTGTCGAAGAAGTCGTGCCGCTGCCTAAAGCCCCGCGCGCGTGCCGCGCTCGTTGATTTGCTCAAATATCAATGGAAATGTTCCCCGGAGCAATGGCGGCTGTAGCGATGGTAGCGGTGAGGGCAAAATGGCGATGGCGGAACCGGTGGTAGCGGGTTGCGGTGGAAGGGGTGGTAGAGGAGATAACAATAGTGGCGGTAAAAGAGATGGTAGCGGTGGTACCAGTGGTAAAAGTGGAAGAAGTAGTAGCGGCTGTTAGAGTGATAACGGCAATGTTACTTGTTACAGTGATACCGGCAGTTACTGCGGTAACGTTAGAAGAGAGGTAGCGGCGGTAAAGTGGTAGCGGTGGAAGAGTGATAGCGGAAATATCAGTGGTAGTATTGGAAGGGGTGGTAGCGTCTGGTAAAATGATAGCGGAGAAAGTGTGATAGCTGTGGAAAGAGTGGCAACGGTGGTAACAGTAATAGTGATGAAATGAGTGGTAACAGCAGAATGCATGCTAGCGGCGGAAGAAGTGGTAGTTGCGGTAGCGGGTGTGGCTGTGGCACCTGGTGGGAACCTACCATTCTTGCGGGGGCTTTCCTTGAATTTTCCTACCGGCCAGTTTATCTCAGAGCCAGCCAGCATTGGCGCTGAAGCTGCAGCGACTCTGACAAGGAGTGTGAGGGTTGGACTCCCTAAATTTGCGGATTTTTGACACTAGCTAATAGCCTGGTCAAATCCATCCGCAGTCTAGAGGAAAATTCTAGTGACTAGCAGCTCTGATAGGTAATTTTCCGTGGTTCCTCTCGTCAGTACCAGGAAAATACCGCGATCTTTCTTTCCTCTTCCTTGACCTTCCTCTTATCATCTTTCCTTCCTCTTACCCTCTCCCTTTAAACACTCTCACACCTTCACTTATACGCACTATGCTATCATACATGACGGGAGACTAGTCGGAAGCGGCGGTGTCCCGCTGAAGAGAGAGACCTGGGGAGAGAAATCCCCCGCAAGTCCACGTGTAGGTCGCCGTCCAATCTCACCTTCCAGTAAGAGAATAACACCGTCACTTCAAATGATAAAACATTCACTAGACTAACGGGACTAATTACAATAGCACTTGACGTGCCCGAACATATATCAATCAACCATCGAATGATTCATGTTGATTAATAAACGTCGCATAATACTTTCCGATCGTTCATAATAATATGGGTAGTAAATATCGTATGAAGTAAATATTGTTTCGCTATTTTCGAAAATACTGTCCTAAGTTTTAAAATAGAAAACGTACTATATCGGTACAGGAAAGGAAATATACAATCAATATGTGGTTTCTGTTGATTAAATTACAATGGCATTAACAAAGTGATATCAAGCAAGTGCAATGTTATTATTATTATTATTGTTATTATTATTATTGTTATTATTATTATTGTTATTATTATTATTGTTATTATTATTATTGTTATTATTTAAAGCATAAGATAAAATGGTAATACATTATAATATCAAATTTGACATTAACTTATACAGGATAAAACGAAAATGGTTTCATCAAATATTGAACATGTGGGTTCTTCTGTTACGTAAATTTGAATCTTTGGAAGATTCACGCGAATCAAATATTCACCAGAAATAATATCTTTAATTATTGACTACATTTCCAGAATTACTGGACAAAATATTTATTTCACAATAATTCCACTTTACAATCGTGTCAAAACCTCACTTTCCACAAGAAAATAGCGCGAAATCAAAGGCCAATTATTTGTCTCCAGCGTTGTTCCAAACTCGCCCTAAATCTCAACGGATATACAATACGAAATCATTCTTCTTTTCTTCGAACCGTCTCACGCGATAAGCAAATCGGTCGTGATCGCTCGCCCATATTTGCCACCACATGTATCATCCTCTCGCCCGCTTCCGCCGCCGAAGCCCTCAAAACAACAAGCAAGAAACTTTTTTATGGCACTTGGACGAGGAGGCTGCGCCGTATCAGTTCCCCGCACGCGCCCCTTGTAAAAAAGGCGACGGGCAGCCGCGATGAGGAGCGAGGGGCGACCGCAGCCCCCCCTCCCCCCTCGTCGCTACCCCCCTTGGGGTCGGAGGGGGGCGGCGTGCCTCGTGCCGTGCCCCGCCCCGCCCCCACCTCCCCAATCGGGAGGCGCACTAGCATGGCCTCCGCTGCCGGCGGTGCTGACCCCGCAGGTATTTCATTCACGGGCCAGCCGGTGGAAGGTGGAAATAGTGTCAGGCAGTGGTGACTGCTGTGGGCGTTCCCAGCGCTGGGCGATTTGGTTTACGGACGAAGGCGGTGGCGGTGGCGGTGGCGGTGGCGGTGGCGGTGGCGGTGGCGGTGGCGGTGGCGGTGGCGGTGGCGATAGCGGGGACGGGGGCGGCTGCGGCGCCGGAGGTAGTGGTGTCTTTGCAACTGCCTATGCCGCGCTTGCCCTGGTTCCTGCCGCGGCCCCTCCCCCGCCCCGGCCACGGCCCCGCCTTCCGCTGTCTCCCGTTCGGCTTCCCTCTCGAACTAATCGATGTCACGGCCACCGTCGACGAAGCCCCGGCGCTGCATGCCGTAGTTCGAAAATACCTGCGCGCGAGGGAAAAAGCCTTCGCGGGCTGCAGAAGCTGTGAAGAAATGTCGTTAGCCCGGCAAGGCGTCCGCCCGCGCGAAACCATACGCCCAGCACACTCCCTTACGTTTGCGCTTCGGATTATTTTTATAGTTTGAATTGTTCTGGAGCAGATAAGGCGTTGTTTCTTCAAGCGAGTCGTGTCGGAAAGCTGAATTAAAGACGAAGAAATGAACGTAGAATAAATATGACAAAAATACTGACGAATTTGACAATTTCCGGGCACACAGTGATCGTAATTTTTACACCAGAGGGGAAGGGGAGTGAGGTGGCAAAATAGTCAAAAAGGGAAAATGAGACGAAAGATGAGAGGGAAAGGGGACCAAGAGGGTGGAGGGAGACCGAGACGAGGGAGGGAGGGAGGGAGACCGAGACGAGGGGGAGGGAGGGAGGGAGACCGAGACGAGGGGGAGGGAGGGAGGGAGACCGAGACGAGGGGGAGGGAGGGAGGGAGACCGAGACGAGGGGGAGGGAGGGAGGGAGACCGAGACGAGGGGGAGGGAGACCGAGACGAGGGGGAGGGAGACCGAGACGAGGGGGAGGGAGACCGAGACGAGGGGGAGGGAGACCGAGACGAGGGGGAGGGAGACCGAGACGAGGGGGACGGAGACCGCGAGATCTAGAGAGAAATTGAGAGAACGACAGAAGTAGGCGGAGGGATGTTACGGAGTAGGCAAGGGTGAGGGAGGCGGAGAGGCAGGAGACGCGACGGCAGGAGAAAGCGAGAGGTAGACGGCGATCGCTTTCCCCATGGCCGGCGCGACGCGCGCTCGCCGCTCGCTGCTGGGGCCAGACGAAGAGCGCTCGCTGGTCGGCGCGCGACGGCGGGGGCGGCGTGGCGTGGCGCGGGGCGAGCCGAGACGAGCGCGCGGCCGCTGTTGCCATGTCGCCCGGCGGCGGCGATGGCGGCGGTGGGGACCGCCCTTGCCGCCGGGCCGCCCCCGCGCGGCGCGCCCTTCGCCCCCGGGGCCCCGCCCGGCGCCCCGCGGCTCGCGCCCCTCGCGCCGCCAGCCACGCGGCGCCTCCCTCCCCCCCGGCGCGTCTTCGCGGGTCTTGCTCCGCGCCGCGAGCGCATCCCTGCGGCCTGCTTACCCTCCGCCGCGCGGCCTTTGTCCGCGCCGCGCCGCCGCCTCAATGGACTTCCTGCCGCCGTTGTCTACGGCGCGGCCTTGACATCAAAGTCGTTATCATAAGCGTCCCCAGCCCCATCGCCATGCCTGTCAACCTCTTTGCCTCCGTCAACGTTTTAGTCATTCTTTCGTCTCTATTGTTGCGGGTCTCTCTTCGCCTTAATTGCTATGACTTCTTCGGCAAAGATTTACCGGGACCTTTTATAAAGCAGAAGTGCACTTTTAAATCATTTATTAATAATAAATTAACTATATGCCGATCAGATGGCCGACATCGCTAAGGCAGTAGTGCCGGAGTGGTTTCGGACCAGAAGATCGCGGGTTCGAGTCCCGCCTCGGGCATGGATGTATTTGTGTATGTCTGTATGTGTTGTCCTTTCACCCCCATTATCATCGTATCATCATTTCATCTTCCATACCCCCAGGGCTAACAACCGTGGGGGATAAAAATCGGATCCAGCTAAAAAGGCTGGTCCCCCCAAAAAAGTTGTTGCAAGCACCTGCCACCGCGATAATAAATAAAAACTGAGCCACGGTAAATGCAGGATGCTTGCATGCGTGGTCCTAGTCGGCCGATTAACGAAAAAAAAACAATATATATTACATTATTTTTTATTTTAATTTTTTTCCAAAATTAAAAATGTATTATATACAACACATGTTTATACGCTTATACAAAAAACACCTACTTTTGTACTAGAAATAGATTCAATTGAACCTCTGAAAGAATCTTTCAAAACATATTTTAAAATACCTTCATGGTAAATATTATTAATTAAATTGAAAAATGACAATCGTTTTTATGAATACTCATTTTGTTTAAATGTATTTCTTCATCTCCCTCTCTTTCTATGGATCCTGTCTTGCCCAATTGTAGTCGCGTTTGTCACTCGTTTCCATCGTCAAATGCACAAGGTTTTGTTCTCTCGCCCATCTGTCCTGACAGGTTAAACGGCCTTTGTTCGCGCCGCCTACTCGTCTTTGTCGCCGTTAAGATGATCGTTCCTGTCGACGGGCTCATCAATGTCATTGACGTTAAACTGCTGGACTGTAGCAGGAAAAGCTCATCTTCCATTGAGTGCCACATTAGAAATACTAAAAAAATATTTCTTGTCTTCCCCGATGACGGTACGGCTTAGATGTGCCCTTCACCTAATATCCACGAAGAAGTATAAGATATAGAATATTTAGCGCTTCAGAGATTAATTATTTCATGTGAAAGTTACTGCAGTGTTAGTTCCACCTAATATCCACCTAATATCCACCTAATATCCTTCACCTAATATCCACGAAGAAGTATAAGATATAGAATATTTAGCGCTTCAGAGATTAATTATTTCATGTGAAAGTTACTTGTATTACATAACACATTACGTAACACAACATTACATAACATTGACAAATATACCTTTGTTTTATAAGTGCTCTCATGGCTCAGTGGCAAAGTCGCCTATCTTTCAGCCCTGAGAATCCCCGTGGAACCTCATGTGAAATTTGTTACAACAAAACTAGTTTGCCTGCTTTACAGGGCCTAGTCCAACCCCTGTGAAGCGTCCTAAACCTTAGTTCTATCCTTATTCCTTCCCAATTCTGCTCGCTGGGTAGTGAAGTAGGAGGCGCGTACGCGTAGATGCTACATGGCGGTCCTCTTGACAATTGACTACGACGAGGCGGGAAAAGACATTACTAGTAATGGAGGATTACTCCTAATACGCGCGCTAAGTTAGTGGAGGATTACTCCAAGCACAAAGCGCTCAACGCCCCTTGTAGGGCTTGGAGACGCGTTGCGTCTATGTAGACGTAAAACATTATACATACACGTTTGAAAATATTATACATCTACGTCAGTCAGACGTAATGGTCTGATGGTTCATTAAAGTTCACAAATTATCAGATATAGTGCTACATTTTATGCCCCTTTTATTTCAAAAAACGAATAAACTATTCCAGCATTTTCTTGGTAGATCAATCACAAACGCAATTTCAAATAATTTTGTTTCAAACACTGAGTTAGACCTCACTGTATCAGGAAAAATGTATTAATTGAATAAAAAAAAGAGAAATAGCGTTATCACCTGCCAGAGAAGCGAATAACTAAGTAGTGGGCGTGTTAAGCGCATTATTAGATTAATGATTCATCCACAAAATTAAGTTTCATATAATTTCTTATTCTCGCCGAGATTTTTTCAGTAAATAACGAATGAGATTCTTTTGTGCCCTCTAGGTGCGTTGGTTCTCTCGCAGTATAAACCCATTATCAGAATTGGGTATTGGCATTCTCACGTCATTAATTTCATTCTTCTCATAATCGTCATCGTAATCTTTTTCGTACAATTGTTTTCATTATCAGACTCAGTTACATGGACATTGTCTTGCGCGTTAAAGCTTTGCCCTGACAGTCTGAACGCCCTTCGTACGTGAGAGCCACTCAATGGGCTAACTGTCGACATTGTCTTCCCCGTCGACATCACCGTTGTTAGTGTAATCGTCCCTGTCACTCTGCCCGCCAACTTACTTTTATCTGTTTCCATTTTAGTCATTTTGCTCGACACCGTCACAATAATTGCCATGATCGTCATTACGGTCATTGTACTTCTCCTACTAGTTTTCCGGACCATGTCGTTGCAGGCACACGGTTCCGCAAACTAGCGTCCTGCCTTGGCCGTCGCTGTTGGGCGTTGGGCTCAGTCGAATTCTGAATGCGTTTTCTACTGACCTACATCATCGCTATTGATATTGCAATTGTTTCTGTCACCACACCGGCTAACGCCTTCACTGTTGCTATTACAAGAAGTCACTGACTTGTCAGCGCATCACCAATTGTAATTCATAATTTGTAATTCATCAATTATAATTTCCGCTGTTGTAAATAAATCATCATTGCAGTAATTTCTTCGCAGTCGCTAAGCCACTGAATTTTAAGGGCAAATATTTCAAATTCAAAAGTAAAAGTTGAATTTTTTACCAAAATGTATTCCCACTATTATTTTATAGTTACGTTAAATTCATTCATGCTATCATTTTAGCCGCATACTCTTTTTAGAGTTTTTAACGTCAAATAATTAGTAATAAATCAGATAAGTAGCATGATAGCTAAACGCAGGATTCTCGTTTTCCGTTGTCGGGAAAAATATTGGATTGAGAAAATAAGTCTACACTGCATTTGCGACCCCCGCACTGCGGGTTGCATTTGCGCAGGCGCCACTTCGCAATGGAAGGGCCTGAGTCTTTGTATACCATCATCGTTTTTTGAAAACGCCATTTTTCACGGCTTTTATAGACAATCGTTAGTGAGTCTGATATATCCGTAAATTTGATATGTAAAACAGGAGGCAATTTCGGCATTTTATCCACGGATAAAAGTTCTACAAGAAAAACCAGATCCAGAACGCAGATCCAAAAGTACTATCGAATGATAATATTTTACGATGCACTAGTATTAGATTCGAAAGGTTCGGGTGACCACAAACTGTTCTGAGCCTAAGGAACAGAATGTTGTCAATGATGTGCGCGGGGGAATTTTGAATACTATTATGACATAATACATAGCTTCATTTCACTACGTCCTGTCTAAAAATACAGAAGGACACCTTGCTAAAAAAAATGAAAGATAAGTTTTCCTTAAACTATGGATGAAATTGAAAAAAAATCTGAACATTTATTATTAATGTGGAAATAAAAGAAGGCAATAATCTCTTTTTTCGCATCTTAAATAATAATTCATCATCATAATAAATTATAATATACAAATTAATATATTATAACCTATTGGTACAACATTCTATACATAAAACAATATTGGTACGACATACTACATAACTTATTTTGTTTGTATGTATGTATGTACTTGGCACGACAGCCTGTGAACGAGCTCAGGCCTCCCTGCCTCGGAGCCATGGGTTAAGGGAGTAGGATTGGTTAGCACGTAGACATCTTTACGCCGTATTCCGGTCTTCTCTACCTGCCAAGTGAATTTTCTCATCGTCACACAGCAACATGTACTGGGACATTGGAAGGAAAACGCACACTAGAATCTTGCCTCACCGGAAATCAAACCCGGGGCAGCGTAGTGGAAAATATAACTTATTTTACTCGGAGAAAATTATAAGACTACATAACACAGTGATTCGTCTCCTTTTTAGCTCCACAATCCTCGTAAAGTAAAAAACAAAATATAACGGCTACTTCGCGGTCCTCAATTTCCATTCAAAGAAATCTGATTAAAAGACTTTTTACGTTTTTTTTGTCCGTAATAGCACAGAAAACTGAATATAAGTATTATCGTTAACAACTTTTAACTAATTTGCGATGTTTGCTTGCAATATGGATTCATGCATAGGGAAACATTTAAATGAAAACCAAACGCAACCATGTAATTAATTTATTCCTTTTACTTGTGTATTTATAAATGTGAGTAAGATGTTTGTATTTTTTCCTTTTAGAAAAAGTGATTTAGTAGTATTTTACGCCTTAAGTTAGAGACTAAATTTGAGACCTCCCTTTCGTATCACAATGTCTCTCCCCACACCCCCATAAGGCCACAATCAGTTTGAGAGTCGCTGATTTAACGCATCTAATGGTGTGTAAAATGAAAAGTTGATAACAAAGTTGAGAGAAATGATATATTATGCTTTCTGAAACCGTTAACTACTCAATAGGGGTGTTTGAAGGTTTTGTCTTATATAATAATAGCGTAGGTTGAATGTCAGAAATTCTAAATAAATGACGTCTTAAAACCTTAAATACCGAAAAAAATTTATTTCATGGTCAAATAAGATTTGTGTTGGTTTTGTATTAATTAAAAACCTGAATTTGAGCAAAAACTGTATTTTGATACTTTCGTTTAAAATGTTTAATCCAAATCAATGTATGACACGTACTCTATAATCCTTTTTCATCATTAGATACAAATCTCCCGCCACATTTGGTTAATCAATAATTATCTAAATACTTAACGCGATGTTTGTGAGCGCCTCCCATAATTGTACTAATTGGCTTGTACGATAATAACAAATTTTGAAAAGAGATGAGGAGTTATGTATGTACAGAGATTTATTGAAAACTGAAATATTGATAAACCTGAAGATAAAGTACACCTGCACCATTATGGTAATTCGTTGATATCGAGCGGGTTGGCTCCGAAAACCGGTTCAGAACGCGAATTAGTCGTGTGGCTACCACGTCAGTAAGGAACATAAATAATAATCCATCCACTGTAGCTGTATAATAGAAACCGAGTATCCCTACTAGTAGAATATAGTTCTCTATTTGTAGCCTTCCCAATTACCATTAGAATCAAGAAGACTAAACCACGAGAATATTCGTGAATGCCATTAATGTGTTTGTTAGCACCAAATGTATCGTTGGAACACGAAGAATAAAAAATAGAGTACATTTCCCTCGCTTCGACGTCACATGATCATTATCTTCATCACTCTTACGTTCTGTTACGCCCATAATTCCAGAGATACATATCTGGGACGGTCAATTCAGGGCCGATGCCGAAGACGATCAATGTTAATTTTAAGGTTTTAAGTAATTACCAGTTCTAATCGTATTTACAAGGTTTCAAATGTTTGAATAAATATGCCGGTATTTTCGACATAATGTGTTGTTTTTATTCTATTAATAAATGTCACGACACTAAATGGGAAATTTCTTATAATTGTATGTTGCCGAGCCCCTAGAAGTTTACCAAATAATAAGTTCAAAAATCCTTAACATAAGTTCTTCTTTTTAATTTTGTAATTATTTTAAAACTTTTCATATTTCAAAATCGTTGAACAAAAAGACTGAAAACAAACGAGAATACCCACGAGAAATAATCCAAAAAGAATCAAAGGCTTCCTTTTTCTGAACATACTTCTAGAGCAGTAGAAATTTGAGAACCTGTCGGATGGACATCATATTCCCACAATTACTCGTCGTCATTCTTTCTTAGTAGAGATATAGGATCCGTTTGGCTATAGAATTCCATTTAAATTATTTCAATTCTATTTCTGGAATACCCTTCTTCATATTTCAAATTAAGAGGCTGATCTGATTACATTCTACCAATTCAAACATTCTGGAAGTTAAAAATATAATATGTTATGCAGTGCTGCGTTGTATTGGGGGAGTGTATATCACTTCAGGAAACTTATTTGGCCATATTTAACCCGGACCTTTTCTTGAAAACTATTGCATTTATTGAAACACTATTGTATTTATACAGTGCAACGTTTCGAGGCTCACAATTCGTCTCATCATCAGGCTAATTTGCGTTGTTGGGCTAATCATCAGGCTAATTACCGCATCATCAGGCTGCGTTGTTCGGCGTCATTCTGCAAAATGTGCGGAAGAATACATAGGACAAAGAGAAAGCTGAAGTTGAGATTATCAGAATACAAAATAAACGTAAATGAGAGTAGGAATAAAGTAAATTCACTGATCAATCACAGAGTGGACTTTAAGAATGTGAGGATTTTAGTCGAAGAAATAAGAAAGAATTCAAGATTGGTATTATGTACTATATTTATCAAAAATACTACTTGTTGCAACTCACAAATAGAATCTAACAACACTAGACTGTATGATAGTGTGTTGAGTAATTTTAAGGAATGAAATTGTTAATGTTTTAGTGTTGTTATTAAATACATTTTTTGACACTTTTCTTCCTTTCCTCACTTTCCTTCTCTTTGACTGTCAGCATCAAAAGTCTTATCACTATTGGCACGCCAGACAGTCGGTCAGGATGACTGGAATTTTAATATTTTAATGTTATGACCTTTGGTATCTGCCGAATATGTTTTTAAACTTAATTCTTCAGTTGATTGTGTCTATTGCCACACAAGTCTTGAGTTTCATAAGTCTTGTCGTAATGGGCAACATTTTTATGTTGTAACAAAATGTATAGTATTTAATAGACTATCTTGATTTTAGACTGATGATGCAATTTGTGAGCCTCGAAGCTTTGCGCTGTACGAAGACTAGTTTTAATGTTATAATAAATGCAATAGTTTTCAAAAAATGGATCGTCCTTAATATGGCCTAATAAGTTTACTGAATAATTGAAATTGACAAACAAGAACTTTTATAGTATATCATTTCACTCCATAGAAGTCAGTTTTCGTTAATTTTTGTCACAGACTTCCATGTGTTATATTTGCTTTACTGTTACTGAGCAATTCTCACAACTGAATCCAATTTTATAACACGAAACTCAATTTATTGAGACATTTTTCATTATTGGAATACCAGACTGAACTAAAAAATAAGGCCTTCCGCCTTCATAGCCCTTCAAGTAGTCTAGATATTTATGACCGAAGAGCCAAATGATTTTTAGCATGAAAGTAATACAGGCCATACCATGTTTCTTAAATACCAAAGCTTACAAAAAATCGCCAAGTGCCCAGTCAGGAGATAAATTGCGCTGAGGCGAAGGGTGCGGTTTTAAGAATGATCTTCGGTAAATTGTAAGATTTCTTCGAAATACCTGCTAAACATTTTATATTCCAACATTATGTTTTACCATGAATATGATGAACTTTAAATTAAATTAAATTGTATGTAGTATATATGCATCAATGCACATTTGAAATTTATGAAGAGAACGAGACAGAGCAATAGGCACAGAGCAGTAGGCAGTTATGTACTACATACAACGAGTTCTCTGTGGTACATGTGGAATCAGACCACTGCATCGCTGAGTGACCTAGTAATTAATTCCTTCAAAATCCCCCAAGAGAAGCTGAGCTCTTATAGGCGAGGAGAGATAACAGTCGTACCTTGAAAAGTTATAATTTTTATTACCGTAGAGTGAGGGTGACTTTGATAACTATTAGATTTATTTTTGAAAAAAAAAACATTTTCGGTTTTAAAAGTTGCAAACAGATGCGTAAATGCCGAAGGATACTTTACGAAACAATATTATATAGATAACATAGTTCATGTCTTTTAAATATTTCTAAAAACTTTACTGTTCTTTAAAACATCTCTATCAAAGTTACCCTCGTTTTGGAGTAACTTTGATACTTTAAATTGAAGACCATTAAAAGTATTTCAGTCAGAATAGTGTCAATTTCAACCCTCATTGAAATTGGACAGACAGTTTTCTTTTTATTTAGTCTTCAATATAGGGGGGTGACTTTGACAGGGATGGCCGAACTTGTACGTTGAAAATAATAAGCAACAAGGAATTATTTTTATGAGGTGATAATTTTACTGAACATTTCGAGAAAAGATACATCTTTTATATAAGTAAATTCTAACTAGAATTACTTTTCACAGCCACAGAACCATTAAACTTTTAAGTCATTCTTCCGTCATTTTCTTTCTGCGGAAGAGGCAAAGCCTCTTGAGCATAATGTCCTCAAAATTAACGTCAAAGACATCCTTTTTCACAAGATTGAATATCTGGTGAGTGGTATCCACACTCTTGAAACCAATTATTCTATATTTCCACTCACTCAGTATTTTACGGATCACGCCGAGACGTTGCGCATTTAGGTTTGCGAAGTTGTGCATTTCCGCTTTCCTGACGCCACCTCCCCAAGACGTAGTCTATGAGATCGCTTAGTTATTGACAGTCTTAGACTTTCTGGCCAGGAGTCCAGGTATTTGAGTTACGGCGGAATCTACATGCAGTATGAACACGCGTACAGACCTCTTAGACCGCAAACGTTCTTGGCACAGACTGGGACGGAAACTCCAACATGAATCGACAAAAGTTGAAGTTCAGCGGCCTGGCTGCAACACAGACTGCATATCTCATGAATGAATAAATGAATGAATGTTTCTCCCGCATTTGCAGTGAATATATCACTGAAGATGGCAGTGTTTGTCCCCCGCTAGAACCTGATAAGCAGCGCTATTAATTATTTGGCTCTTCCTTTTATAGATATGTTCTGCAGGGGCGCATAGCTCCAGAAAGGCCAAGCCCTAAGCACCCGTCATACTTGGCACTGTACTGCACGTATGTGTATTGTTATATGTAAGTGCATGAGGAGAGGGGGAAAGGGAGGGAACATGGGTAAGAAAAGACAGATACTCGGTACGTGGCCCGTTTGGTAGGGTATTTTTCTAGCATTCTCCTGCTATTTCGCGAAGAAATGACGAAAAAATAGCGATCACAGCAGCCGCCCAGCTAGAAATCTCCTTCAGCAAGCGCTTGAATTAGATCTAGCGATTTACTCAGGGTCAAAAATCCACCGACGGAATTCGAACCCTAGGACCACCCGTTCAGAGATGCTGCAGCGGCAATGGTTGTTGTCACCGAGTTATTTCAGCTGCTTCACATCGCTTCAAGAACCCCCCTCCCCGCGTACGCACGGCCATTGAGGGTCTTCCTCCTTTGTGGCGGGGAGTCCAGATTTCCGCTTTCCAATTACGGCGGAATCTGCGTGCCCAGACACGCGGCCGGCGGCGTCGGCGTCGGCGTCGGCGTCGGCGTCATCCTCCGGGACAACAGACGTCCTATTTGGCCGGCGGATCCCTTCACAAATTCCGAGGCCCTGGATGGGCGGGCTAAGACCGCACGAGAAGTCGCACAAAGCAGCGAGCGCGGCCCGCTCGGCCGATCGACTCGGGCGGGCGGGTTGGGGTGCGAGGGAGATATACAGAACTTTATCGCTCCGCGCGAGGGCAACAATTATTTCCTCCGGAGACTGCCTGCCTCGCCCCCGCGCGCCAACGCGGCCGCGGCCGGCGGGGGACGGCGGGGGACGTAGTAGGGGACCGTTGGGAGACGGGCAGGCACGGAGAGGGGCAAGAGGGGACGGCGGACGTCGGTCACGACGGCGCCCCTCGCCCGTAATCCGGTGCAACCCCCCCTCCCCGCCCCCCGACGCCAATCGGCGTTGCAACATAGTGCAAGAGCGATGTCCGTGGCGCCTACACTGGCTGCCAAACATGCTGCTCCAAGTGATAATTTGGCCCGAAACGTAAGTGAAATCGTGTCAAAAACTAAATCAAAAAAACGCGCTTGATAATATACAGTTGTTTGTTATTATTATTATTATTATTATTATTATTATTATTATTATTATTTCTTTTCTCCATTTTTCATTGTTATATTCATACGATTAATAGTAGAGTTTAGTACAAGCAAACTCAAACAATTTGCACTTAATTTACCTTAATTAAGAAATAATGTCCATTATTTCTAAATGTCATTGCTCCTACGTAAGTTCAATGAGTTCCATGTAATTACTAATTTTTTCTAGAAAATAAATTAATCAGATAAAAGAAGCAACCACATTAATCAGATTAGCTCAGATTATTTAGTTGTTATTTATATTCTCAAAATAGAGAATACCTTTAAAAATATCACACCTCCCGCACTCATTTGCATTCCGACATACAACTTCTGCAAAAGAACAGGCAATGAACTCTGAAACAAGTGAAGCAAAAATGATTATCAGAAAACGAAAACACCCTCCACACATCAACACCAATTCAATGAAAGACACTAGACTAGGCGTGGTGGAGATGCGGGGAACGTTACTGGAAATGCGATTTGGTGGCGACGAGATGGTATTGTCGCCAAGGGAGCGGAGATGTTTAACAGATTAATGTAATAAATAAATACACAGGCAGCGCTAGGAAATCAGCTAGTCAAGATGTAATTGAGAGTAAAAAGATATTAAGTTTCTTGCAGCTCTCACGATTTCAAACAATCAAAGCAAACCTTACCCAATTTCTGACAACCATCTTGGATCACAAAACTTTAATTCTTAATGTCCTTTTATTGCAGTTTCAGATTTACATTGTATATACTTCACATCGCCTCTTGAGCCGAGGATACGATGTCGTTACCACTCGTGATGTATTCTGAATTATTCTCAGGTTCTAAGCACGCACTCCGCTCGCCGTATTGCCACGAAAGCCCAGCAAGCAACGGCTACATTGCCCGTTTACGAGCTTGTAGGGGGGTCCTCCCTCACACTCCCGAGCCATCGCACGTGCAACTACACCGAAGGGGGCACTACGTCGAATGACTCGGGTTCGGTTTCCAGAAAAAAGCAATCACGTTTAGTGAACGAAGCATCCTCCCCCTCCGCGCCAGCAACCGGGCTATCGCGAGAACCGAAGCCAAGAGTTCGAGTTCAGGTTATTGTATACACGACGAGGAGGAATCCCGAGAAATGTGACAGAAGTACCGACGCGCTGAGACTTTGTAAAGCGCCAATGACTTATGTGAGAAGCAATGCACGGTATCCATTCACGCCTCTTCCTTCAGAATACCGTTAGCATTCGAGAGAGTTATGGTTCCTACGCGCTGAAACGTAGAAGATTATCTGGCGATCCGAAATGCACAACTAAATTCTGGGCTGGAACGATCACCTAAATCATGTTATATCTTCCTTTCCGCATCACGTCACCAGAATATTATCGCCAGGTTCATGCCCAGCATTTCAATTCATTGGCTTGAGAAAACTGCTTCACCACCGAGGACAAATTAACACAATTTTATAATGGGGTTAGAACAGTCATGCATTTTTGATGATGGACCATTCATTTCCAATATCACAGATCTGATATAGATATTTCCTTTTTTATTTGTTTACTTTATCATATATTTGGGTGTAAAGAGCATACACGCAGTATAGACAAAATGGTATAATGCTGCACAAAATCGATTACGGTATTTTGATTAAAAAACGGCGCTGGGGTTCCTGCAGGTCCCCCCTGCGGCCTGACCGAACACACGGTCCAGAGAATTTGAAACGGAACTTTTACTTGAAATAAATCCGCTACATTTTCAAATTTTTCTAATTAGAACTATTTATTTTGAGTTTCTTCTTTGAATAAATCAAACCGTGCTTATAAAAATGGTATAGTTCAATTTTTATTAAAACCTTGAATTTTCCGAAAAAAATCGCAGTTCAAATTTGTTTCCACCCTCTCCCACAATTAAATGTTCTTATTTAAATATTTTTTACGGAAACGTACTCATCAGAATTACATCTTTACCGGCCTGGATAGCCGAGTTCGCTAAGGCTGAGGAGCCGTTGCTGTCCCGGGTTGAAAGGTCGCGGGTTCGAATTCGGCCTCGGACATGGGATGATTGTGTGTGTTCGTGTAGTCCTTATGTGTTCTTCCTAAAGTTCCCTCAACACTTAAAATAATCACAGTGGTCGCTACATGACCAAATTGTTAAAAAGCAACCTTTTAGAAATTAGATGTTTAAACACTCCCATATACAGTTACATATACAACTTTTCAAGGAACTAGTTAAGCTGTATTTTCTCAACAAAAAAAAACAACAAAAAAAATCAAATTCTTCATTTTTTTTGTAAAATAGAATTTTTTAAATTTATTAATCCTTGTTCGGTCTGTTAGATCTTTCAAGGTTTTGAATCATACATACAAAGTTGGTAGCATACGGCATTTTTTACACATTTTTAACTTAAAATTAAATATTAATTAATTACAGAGGAGTGTCCAGGGAGGGTTCTCTAGCTTCTCGAATTTATTTCTAAGTTGTTATTAACCGCTTTCTTTTCTATTATTTTACGGAGGACGATGTGTCTGTGGAATGCCGACTTTTAATTCTTGAATATGGGTATGAAGTGAAACCTAATTTACATTTTTGGGTTGCAGGGCAGGATGGTACGTTAGTATTGAGTCGCATGGAGAGAGTGATTATCCATTGTTTTATTAGGCATATAGAGAGTTCTTTTTGAATTTGCTCATTGCGGATAAACGTAAGTTCGTTTACTGTCCAGCAGAGATACTTATTTTGAATTATTTGTAGTTTATTTAAATTGCTGCACCTCCCCAAATTTGACAGGCGTAGGTTAGTGAAGATGTTATTGTATTTTTGAAAATGAATAATGACGTATCAATATTGACTTTTGAGTTTTTATTAATTAGTGGGTACAGATTTAATATTTCAATGAATGTTTTGTTAGTTGTAATTTTTATGTGATCTTTCTAAGTAAGCCTTTTGTCAATGTGTAGTTCTAAATATTTAACTGAAGTGGTAGGGGAGAGCCATTGAATATACGTGTTATTTAGAATTAATGAATTTATAGTATAGCATTTTTTTAAATGAAAATATTGTCGCTTTACACTTGGATGGGTTGATTTTAATCTTCCATTGCCGAAACCATTCTGTAAGTGTGTTTAAATCCTCTTGAAGTTGGTTTCGGCCTGTTGTTAAGTTTTGATGCTCTGTAAATATTACGGTGTCATCTGCGAATAATACTATTTTAAATGCATTAGTTGTGGAAGATATGAAATAAATATATTGAATAAGGTAGGTAACAATGGAGATACTTGACGGACACTGACCGTGATATTATAAACAGAAGATTGTACTAAGTTGACTTGTACTTTGAAACTGCGATTTACTAGGAAACCTTTTATTATTTATTGTAAATATTGCGGGAATCTATATTGCCGTATTTTATATAATAAACCTTTGTGCTATACTTTATCGAACGCTTTTTCTATGTCCAGAAATAGTGCTAATGTATATTTAATTTTTGGAAATTAGTAGCGATGAAATCAGTTAATCTTAATAGTTGATATATTGTTGAATGATTATTGCGGAAACCAAATTGTGAAGAGGCTATAATATTGTTGTTGTTGTTTATGAATGTGTTGATTCTATTTAGTATTAATTTTTCGAAGATTTTTAAAAGCGTTGGAAGTAAACTCATTGGTTGATATTTCTCTGTTTTAGAATGGTCTTTACTTGGTTTTGCAATGGGTATTAGTGCCATTTTACAGGAATGTGGGAAATAATTTAATCTGAGACGAGAATTGTACATTGGTGTTAAGGAGTTAATTGTTTGTTTTGGAACTTTTTTAAATGATTATGTTTGTGATTATGTCAACACTTTGGGATTTTGTTTTTTTTATATTTTGGTTTAATAATTTTGTTTCTGTTGGGGAAACTTTAACTTTAACGTTTTTTTTTACTTTTTTGGTTAGCGAATTTAACATAGTTTTAATCGAGAAACTTGGCTGATTTGCCACTGTCTGTGTATTTTATGTTTATAGGCAATTAGATTTGTTATGTCAGTTGGTAAGGGAATTATTTTTATTTTGTTCGTGTTGGTTTTCTGGTGGTTGATGTTTTTATTGCACTTTTTATATCATTTTCAAAGGTTTCTATAGATTGGTCAAGATCGTTTAATATATTTAGGTTTTTAGAATTGTTTTCTGATTGCTTTATTTGGTTCTGAAATATGTTCCAATTTATTTTGCCATTTATTAGCGGATTCTAAGAAGTAATTGTTGGAGTTGTTTGATTAAACAGTATTAATATTGGTTTATGGTCCGAATTTAATGCTGGGATTGCGTACTGATATGTGAACCAGTTTACACTTTGCGTGAATACTATGTCAAGTATATCCGGTTTAATATTTTTATTAAACGGATAATAATTTTGCGTGGGTGCATGTGTTATCCAATTGTTAATGGCAATTTCTAATAATATTTTTCCTTGAGTGATGTTATAATAGCCCCATGCTTGATTTTTTGGATTAAGATGATCTAATAGTATTATTTTATTATTACTGAATATAGTTTTCTTAATATGTATTAGCAGTTTCTTATTTGGCGGCTTGTAAGCTGCAAATAATGTGGTGTTACCTACTGAAAGAGGGATATTGCTACAATTTCTAGATTATTTTTTAGTGATATTATTACGGGGTTAAGTTTTATTATACGTTTAATTATGATAGCGACTCCCCCACCTGTGTGGATCGCGTTTCTGTCTTTTCTATGGATTATGTAACCTGGAATATTAATTTTATTATTGTAATTGAGGTGAGTTTCAGTTAGACATGCAATATCATTTTTCGGTCGAGACAAAAAGTGTTTAAGTCGTAGCAATGCCTTTGAAGGCCGTTGGCATTCCAATTTAGGATTTTAAATCATTGTTGTTGTCCATTGTTTATTATTGTTGGCAGAATGTTGCATAAATTATTGTATTTGTGGGAATAGAGCATTAATTATTTGAGTTTTTATTAATGGGATTAAGGTGTTTAAGTTCGTTGGCAGTTGTGTTACTGGAGTGTAATTATTAGTAAGGTTATTACGTGATTCTGGGAAACTGTTGTAAGTTTTTCAAAGTCTCTAATATTACCAATTTTGGGAGGGGAACTTGTGTTTTGTTGAAATTTGCAATCAGATGTGGTTGGTTAATAGGCTGATTTGGTCTTTGGTACGTTTTAACATTGGTTTGAGAATTTAGAAAAGAATTGTTGTTCGTCATTTTTGTTTTGAATATATTGCATCCTCTGTAATTAGCAGTATGATTTTGAAAGACGTCAACACACTTTGCTGGAGAACCTTTAGGCTTTTGGCATTTTGAACAATGATGTTTATCTAAACATCGGACACAGCGTGGTTCTAATTTACAATTTGCTAGCGTGTGGTTTATATGTTCACAGTTTTTACATTGAACAGGTACGTTTGATTTGTTTTTAAATTTTACTTTGATAACACTGTAGAATAGTCGATTCAGGTGCACTATTTCACGTCCCGCGAATATGCAACTTCAAATTAAATGTGTGTGAGAGTGAGTGAGTGAGTGAGTGAGTGAGTGAGTCGTTTGCCAATTCCTACAAGTGGGCGGGTGGGCTGGGTTGGACTGGGCTGGGCCGCGGCGAAAGGTGCTCGAACATCACCTGCTGCGGGGGCAACGGGCCTTTGGAGCCCAACGGGCCGCCACGGCCGCCGCATGCAGATACGCCAGCGACGTGGTGCGAGTCCCAAGTGGCGGCGCGGCTGGCGCGATGAGACGCCGGCGGCGGCTAACAGGTGACATCGCTACGCTCCTGAGCCGCGCGTCCAGCGCAGTCGGGCGTATACATTCCCTTTTTCATAGCTGTGAGCAGGAGAATTCTAGCGGCTGACCTCTCTAATAGGTAGTTTTCCGAGGTTTCTCCTATCAACACATGACGGAGAAGTACTATCGAACAAAGGTGCCAGGGACGGACGCGATCTTTCCTTCCTTTTCCTTCTCGTATCCTCACCCCTTTATTTCACAGACACACAGAGAGACATGCTCAACACTATATCATATGTAGGGAAACGTCCCGACTGGGGCGGTGCACCACTGGTGCGAGACACCTGGTTAGGGAAAATCCCGCAAGCCGACGGGTAGGTCGACCCCGGACCTCGCCATCTAGCGGGGGAGGATCGATGCCACCTCCCGTGATTAAAAACATGCACTACACTTGCCGGACTAATGACCTTTGCCGTTGACGAGAGAGGAAACATCAATCGTTATTTTCATGAGTGTTGTCATGTATTAGAGAAGTGCTAATAAAGCATTTATAACGCTTGTTTGTAATACTGTTTGTTTGTAATAATTTGATGTATTCATAGGCTCACCCACGACATTAATGGAAATTGCTGATTTTTTTAGCTAGCACCGTCTAAGCTCCCAGCGTAGCAGGGGAAAATTTTACTCCTACATTTCCCGCCAAATAGCGCCCCAACAACGCTTTCACAAATAGGTCTACAGTACTTCTGGCATCCCCGGCTAAGCGTATGGGATCTGAAAAAGTCGGAAATGGTTGGAGGATTTAATTTTACCAGAAATTTGATAAGGGTTCGTTTTTATGGGGGAAAGATGGCATTCTCACTGTTGATTTTACGCTCTTCGAAAATCCACGCTTCTGAACTGGAATCCAACCCGCGCTCTGGAGATTCAGAGGCCAGTGACTACTCACCCACCACAGGAGCCATTTAAAAAGGTAAAATTACAACACTGCTCAGGGATTAAAATAATCATTTCAATAAACCTGAGTATTTAATTCATTGGCACTAATCAAAACTATTGTGTACTACGCAATAACCTATCAATTTCTCTGACAAGTTTAATGCAAAATTCGATTGTTGGTGTGATTGCAATACTTTTCCTCCCTACACCATAGTATAAAATGGTTGTTCTATTAAATGTATGTTTTAAGTAAGTTTTACATTCATATTGTGATGAAGATGATGAGTTTGACATTCATCTCAGAAATGATGAAGATGATGATAATGATGATGTTGATGTTGATGTTGATACTCTGCCTCTAAGCGTAGGCGAAAGAGATGTATTTCGCAGTTCGTATCGCAGGCCTTAATTCTATGACAATGGTCACGAACAGATGCCTTTGCTCTGCGTTGCCTAAACAAATTATGTTGGTTCTTATGTTTAAAAAATTAAAACATTCACTTGAGAATTATCTGAGATGTAAATAAGTTTTTTGATTCGACACCTGAGGAAGTCTTTTACGATAAACATGTAATGAAACAGTGATCATGAACATTTAAATTCTCTAAACCCTATGATTTATTTATTGTGCCGAGATTTGCGATCTTTCAAAGAATACTTCATAAGCTTGTTCCTTATATCGACAACACACATAAGAAAGCGTATTAAAGCACTTGTTTTAACCATGATCAGTGTTAATGTACGAAAACACGTCTGAGATCTTCAATGTAATTTATATTATGCAATGACATATCCTACATTTTCACGAAACAGAAAATACTGCGTATTTCATTGTTCTTTCTGTTCATTGACATTCGTATAAGCATTAAAACTACTTCGCAAGTAATCAGAAAGGATAACAACAAACCGAAACAAAACGTAACAAACAAGAGTGGTAAAAAATAGTGCGTCAAGGTCGAATCAAAATTAAAACCGAAATGAAACCGCCACCACAAAACCCGACGCGGCAAAATTACATCCTCGATGTCTTGACGCAACCCTCACCTTGGTGGTTCCTTCGGGATGAAATTGTTGTCGCAACTTTTTTTCCACCTTTCATTTCACCCTCGGAGAGGGGAAGAAATAAAATAAAATATTGAGCGTCATTCTTTGAGCGTCGCGCGGGCTCTGGGCCGCGCAGAATACAGCGACGCGACACGACCCGGGCGGACGGGCCTCGAGGTAAAAGATATCACACCATTTGAAATTCCCGGACTTGTCTAACTCCGAACTGTGAGCAGAATACATTTCTTCTGGCGGAGTTTTCCTTCTTCCTCTTGCTGTGAAAGTCCGGAGCCTTCAAGATTCTTCTCACAGCTTTCATTATCTCGTGTAGACAGAGAGCGTTGCCGGCCTTTCATTTGTTTTAGTTTCCCCCCGTCGGGTGGCTGCCGTCGCCACCGCCTTCTCCCTCTTCGTTGCCGCCTCGCAGTCTGCTCCCTTTTTTTCTGTTTTCTTCTTCTTTTATTCCGAAGGAAAGACGGAGAAGGGTGAAATTTTATTATATACTATTTTCTGTTTTCGTTCAGATATTAGTCTTCCTTTTTGCTGCTCTCGGCCCGTCCGACCCTCCGAGCAGCTTCGAATGAAAGCAGGTGGGAGCTGTAATGAGAAAATTTTCACGCCATATGTTTCGATAATCGATAATTACCTCTGATCATCAGGAGTAGGAATGTTAGTGTACAGTTTTTTCACAGCGCAATAGCCCAGTTCGAGGTTTTGACTAATTTTACTCGCATTGCTGTCCGAATCTTTCGAGTGAGTATTCAAAGCTTCTGGATGCGTCAACTAACCGCGAGTATAGTGGTTATTATAGCCGGGAGTATCAGTTTTCCTCCTCACTCGAACGTCAGGTTTGGCGCAGAATTAATTACACGTCGCCTTACGAGGTTTTCCGCCTCCACGTATCACCATCAGCTAAGCATACCATTTCAAGGGAGATAAGTTCTAAGTTTCCGACTGTTCTACGATTATGTGTGAAAGTGTCTATCTAAGAAAGGAAAGATCACACATAGTCCGTGGCCCGCTTTTTAAGGAACTGCTCCAGCATTCGTGTCGTATTGATCGGAAAAAAACACGGAAAACTAATGATCAGTGCAATCGGACGATAGAATTCTCCTAGTGACAGTGGCTGAATGCGACCTACCTGCAGAGGTAGTATCGAAAATCTGCCACTGTCGGAACTGTAACCTCCCAGACAGACACTTTCCAATGATAACAGTCTTTCGAGAGTAAGAGGGATGGGCCATACGGGAATGGGCCAACGCTCACCCCTAAATGTGGAAATGGAAACAGGATGGAATGGAGAAGGAAGATTCGCGAGCGATCTATGACCGTTGTTTGATGGTATATCTCAGGCATACGTCCAAAAGTGGTCGGAGGAATGAACGGAAACGAGCAATCAATGCAACCGGATTCTGTATTTTTATTTAGTTTGTGTTAGGGTTCGACTCTCACTATTGTCAATAATTCTAATCCGAAAATTTGAAATTAAAACGTTCTTGATCAACGAAATTTCAGTACTGAACATATCAATTCATCCGTTATCGGACACGGTAGTGCAATACCTAGTGAACCAACATTATCAATTCGGTAGCTCTCGAGATTCCAAGTTAAACAGAACTCCAAAGAACACATAATTTACATAATTTTAACGAATGATACATTATTATTATTATTATTATTATTATTATTATTATTATTATTATTATTAGTAATAACAATAACATCAACGACCTCAGCACGAATGATTTGGAATTATATCACTCACTTTCAGAGGGTATCGACGAAAGAGGTTTACAACCTCACGTACTACTCTGTCTTAGGCACATTATTATATTGGCGGTTTGAAACTGAATTGAGATTCCAAAAGAAATTGATATAAAAGATAATAAACCTCGTATATCAGGCAAATATTTATTACTGAATAATACCTAGCATCCGTAAATACGTAGGTGATAATTACAAATACATATAATTTTAGTGATATTCAGTTCATTAACTGTTGGTGTTATTAGCTTTTTTTAATTGTTTGCATCTGATAATCATGCAACGCGTCTCCAAACCCTTAGGAGTCGTTGAGTGCTTGCTAGGAGTAATTCTCGTAAACATTTTTATTATTTGGAGTAATGCTCCGTTAATTTGTTGGTCTGCTATACAGTCTAGTCGAAGTCAGTCGTTGAAAGGACCGCCAGGTAGCATCTCGCGTACGCGCCTCCCTCTTACGCGCTCCTGCGTCACTACCCAGCGGCCTGAATTGGGAAGGCATTAGAATAAGGGTAGGGGTTAGGACATATCACAATGGTTTGACTAGCCCTTGTGAAGTAGCCAAATTCGTTTTGTGGGAACAAATTTCAATGAGATTGGGAATCGACAGGAATCGAACCCGGACCTCCTTTGTGAAAGACTAGCGACTTTGCTCTCAGTTTTGTGGTATTCATGGCTGGTGGGAGATAACTGAGTGAAGAAAACCCCGCTAGCCGACGGTAGGTTGGCGCCAGATCTCGCCATCCAGCGTGGAAAGGCAACCACGCACTACACTTATGGGACTAGCATGACTTATGCACTTAGACACTTATGCCTTAGCAGTTGTCGCGCCCGGAATCACTATTAGCCAATCCAAGCCATTGAAGGCTTTGTGTATACTTGAAAGTAATAAAGAACTACCCGTCTCTATTATCGAGACCACAGGCGCTATCACCTCGTCACGAGGAACTCGCCGATGTCTCGTGGTCTCAGAAAATCTGTTCTTATTAAAACATTTTTCTACTACCGTTCATAACTTATTCCTACTCCATTTATTCAGATTCCCCATTAAATCAATGCCATTACGTTAATAACCACATTAAGAGAGCTTAAAGAAACAACAAAAAATACAATTGTGTTTTAATTATATTATCTCATAACATATACTAAAAAAATGTTTTTGAAAAGTTATTTTATGTTTACCCTACTTTGGGTAGTTTCCATTAAAGAATTGTCAATCGCAAACATCATTCAATCGAACAGCAGCTTCGGAATACTTGACCCACTGGAAACATTTATATTATTATACATTTTGTACATCAATTTTACAACCAAATATTAATTGAACTCTTCAACAACGTTATTTATTAATGTTTAAATTCCTTGCAATTATCACCAGTATCTTACGGCAGAAAACCTTATTCTCGGAAAATTGCGAAAAAAGAAATACGTTAGAATAATCACTTTTCCATTTTCTCACGCAATAAACCAAAAAATAAGTCGTCAATAAACGTGTAAACATCTAGAATACATAATTTAACGTGCAATAAACGTACCCATATACTTAATAGTTCGCAGGCTTGAATGTTTCCACAATATTACTCCACAATTTTCCGGGAATTGTTGTGATTATCTACAAATCAAACTGAAAAAAAAAATATGAATCCCAAACAAGTTCTTTCCAGAGTTAACGTTAATTCTTTCAAAACCTGTATACATTAGAAATAAACTAGAAACCAATAAGTAACACTGCAATATCGAAGCGGTGTTCTCTATCATCATCAGCCGAATTATATCAATATTACTGCATCATCATTATTATACCTGAAAACAGTAACAATAATGACACCGTGAAAGATCAATTTCAGTTCAGTCGACTCAGCTGCATTCAGTTTTTTTTAATTAAACCAAAAACAAGAATTATTTGAATGAATATTGTATGAACCACTATGATTTCGGGTCTGAGACGTACCTAACTCGGGTTTTTCGAGTCCTTTAATCGAATGAGGAAATATGGACAGTCGGTTGCTTTCTACCAGATAAGTAGTTTACCTTAAAAACACTCATTGTGTTTTTTCCCGTTTCTAGTAATATAGAAGTACAAAAATATTTGCATAATGTCCTCATTCCAAGCCTCACAAGCAGTACATGCATTTCATATAAAATAAAGACATAAAAATTAATCACCTTCATATTTACTTAGACCTTGCATTAAAAAGGCATACATCTTATACACCATTTCTATTTTAAGATTTGACAGACATTAATTTTTCCTCTCATCATACTTGATTCGTGGAACCCTTGATAATTCATGGATCGAAACGTTGACAAATTTTGTAAAAGGTGTGTAAATAATTTATGTATGTTCATTAAACAGTCAACATTATTTAATTAAGCAAAACGGAATATCGCAAAACGGAATATCCGCACGAGCGCGCCTCGGTGCCGGGGCCTCCCACGGTGCGCGAGCGCCCGGAGCCAAAGCGCGCCTGGCAGGGCGTGACAGATTGGAGGTGCGGAGAGTCACGTCTGAGCGGGGCGAAACATCGCGCGGACGCGGACGGACGCGAAGGAAAGGGGCGTGGCGAGACGGAGCAGGGCAGGGCGGTTTGAGACGGCAGGACGCGCAGGCGGACAGACGTGGCAGGAGGAGGGGGTCGTTCGACGGAGGCGGCGCCCAGCGCCAGCAGCCGTCTCAAGTCGCCGCCGCCGCCGCCTCAGCCCCCAGCTCCAACCCCGCCACCGTCGTCGCTTGGCCACGGAAGCTGTTTAGTGTCCGGGTAACGAGATCGGGCGGCGTTAGTCAATTGAAACACTTCCAGGGCGCTTGTTAAGGGGAAGGAAAAATTAGCTGCTTCTTGGCAAAGGACCAGGGCAATTCTTCAGCGCCCTGCACCGCGCCCCCGCTCACGGCTGTGGCTCCGGCTGCGGGGGTGGCGGTGCGGGCGGCCACGGTCGGAGGACGAGTCGAGACGGAGGGAGGAAGCGGGTGCGAACGAGACGACAGCTGCTGCTGGTGCCGCCGCCTCTACCGGCGCCGGCGCCGCCGCCGCCGCCGCTGCGGCTGCTGCTGCAGATTCCGTTGTAATGATAATCTCAGCGTGGACGCCGCCCGGAACGACGCAGTGATGAGCTAACGTCTGGGGCGGGCAGTGAGCGGAGATTACGGCTGGCCTTTACGAACGTTTCCCGTCACTTAAAGAGGTCCGCGTCAGAATGAAATGGTAACGCATGCTGCTTCTAACGCGTTCGCTACCTACACTCTCATGAACGTATTGTCAATCATTAATCTGCTTCCAGCATTGCATTTTATAAATTAAGAAATTAGCTTTTAAATGTATTATTCATTATTATTATTATTATTATTATTATTATTATTATTATTACTATTATTAAATTATTAGTTATTGCTAGTATTCTTACTTTATGATTATGTTATATTAACAGTATCACATAAATATTAAAAATAAGTTTAATTGCATAATAAAGAATTTGACGCTTGAAAAATTGTAAAGAACTTGGGGGATTTTTGGGGGAGTAAAATAAGTGAAACAAGAGCTTGTTCCTTTTCAACCGCTTTTCTTGTTTTACTATTTATTTTTACCATTTCTAGTATCAAACTGATTATATTTGTGGGAGGGTTTATTCGCTCGCCTGACATTTACAATTTAAAAGCCTTGAGAAAGAACATTCCTTCTTGTCCAGAGTGCGCAGCTGCAATGTCTGCTATTTAGGCGAATAAAACCCAGTCGACTAACTTCCATTTGGCGATTCGGTTGAACAATATACTCAGACTTCCTCAAACTATGCATTGATGAGTCGAGTTACGGCAACGCTAATTGGTCCAGTAATATATATAACTATATTACAAATGTCAAGCATTTTGGTTTCAGTATGCAGTTGACAAGATGTGCTCTCTTATTTATAAGGGTGTTTACAGAATGTTTTTTTCTACACTGCCAAAATCTCAATATATCCAATGCTGTTAAATAATTAAAAAATATTTCATGGAGTCTGTATGCGTAGACGCCCCTTTGACGAAACTTTAGTAACGGACATTTGCTGCACTCCTTACGAGGATTAAATGATTTCCTGTTTGTTAATAAATTTTTACTAAAAATGCATTCTCTATATGTAAAGAATATATTAAAATGTTTATTTTACTACGAATTACTCATATAGAGCTAATGTAATAAATAGATATTGCTTGCGTATTAAACAATTATTTATAAAAAGTACAGAGCAGTTCCTCTTAAGAATATTCTTCATACAGACTGATATCCAAGAAACATTTCATTTTCGACGTTTATTCATAAATAGAACATTATTTTTACTTTACCATTTCTTAACCTTCGCAACAGGACGTAACATTTTAAAAATGTTGGCATAAAAAACATTTTGGTGTGATATTTTCGAGAATTTCCAAGGAAATATGAAAGGAACTTATTGCATTTTCAATTGCTTAATATTTATATGTAATTCTAATAATTAACCATGTTTCGAAGATCATTCACTTTACCATGCACCATTGACCCTCGTTCTTTTATCTTCCCAGGTGATTACAACGTAGAAATCACATTTTTACCGAGATCACAACGTACATATGCCTGAAATTGATGCATAGGCAATAACGAACGTATGTCGCCAGTCCACTTTTGACAGATTCATTTTGACTCATCTCAGGCAAAGACGAGACAAGAGAGAGGAGATTTGCCGTTGACATGGTCAAATAATCTATGACATGCATATCTTTCAAGTTTATCAGCGTGATTCTCTTTGATTCTTTCCTCATTCATCATTTAACATGACTAGTTAATTCTTGAGGCTTCGTATGTCACAATTTGTGAGTAGAGCTGTCTCCACAAATGCCGAAATCTGGCCACCAAAATGTGATTTAACTAACGTGGTTGCAGATTATTGCGGATACAGTCATTGACTAATATTTTTCCTAAACCTGTACGGCACCCAGAACATACAAAATGTTACTGGTAAATGAACTTAAGTGCTGTCAAAATAATAGTTGAGAGGAAACTAGAACAACATGAGAACTAATATTATATATCGTAAATGGATTAGCCAAAAGCTTTCAAATAAGCATTTACAAAAAAGAAGCATTCATTACCTTGCTTTGTAACATCGACTTAACTGTAACATATATTGTGACTCAATATTACATTTTAAAATTATTATCACCAATATTCAAATATTTCATTTTATATTCCAGATAATATACTACATTCACTATGAAAACCAAGTGGCCAAATGGAGTAGTTTTATCTAATAATCAATTTTATAGCAATAAACTATCCATCTCACTTCAGATAGTTTAATCACATGAAATGTAGGTATTCAATAATTCGTTATTGAAAACATGGACTCTCTATTGAAATAATTCTGATGGATTTATCGCTTTATACCAGAAAATTTTTTAAAAAATCCATCAATTCTGTCTTGAACATGCTTTAAATTTAAACTTCTCACTCTTTTAAATAAAGCTTATTCTGTTTCCCTTAGTAGTATCGTACTTTCTGTAAAAGTGCAAAATGCTTGAATGCGCACTACCTTGCTCTCATCTATCACAATCGCTGTCTTATGCCCGAGTTGTTTTTGTATTCTAATATTTTATTAGACAGTTTTGAAATTGATTGGTGGGCTCCTTGCGCTCGGGCGTAAATACTGGGAGAGAAAACAATGCTAATTAATATGAATGGAATACATTTTACAGGATCACATATTATTACCATATGTTTGTGTTCATCATAGATGTGTTTTTGACACATATTATCATGAAAATAAGTACGAGATGATCTAATCGTGACTTCGCAAACTGATATAGATACATTTGTTGTTATGATTGATGTTTCAAGAATAACGTAAATCTCTGAAGAGGTCAATAAATTCGTATAAACGAAATATAGGCGGATATAAAAAATAATTCAACATAAAGCTGAGTTCAGATTTTTCTGAAGATAGAAATTCACAAAATCCGTACTTTCCTTAATCTACCGTAACTACTGAGGTCCTTTGGCAGAATAACACATTTAATATTAGGAAGGACAAAAGTACGTAATATTCGCATTCTAGTGTACTTTTATTATTCGAAACAGACGAACACAAATTTACACACCAGGAATACTAACATATATGAACATATGAAGCATATGAACACGGTATTATTCGCACATACACATATTCGGAAGACAATCTCACAAACATAAGCAATCTCACACACAAATGAAAATACAATCACACAAATAGTCATGCAAACACAATCACACAAACGCAACCAAGCATACATACAGCCACACAGGCACGGAATCACACACAGCCGCAAACAACGAAAACATACAAAACACACCCGCTGCAGAATACATACGAGCCTGAAGTTGTATTTATTTTGCTTTCACCAAAAGCATGTCCTAACGTCTCCGAGGCGCAGTAGAGCGCTCGGCCAGGCCAGCGCAAGCAAAGCGCGGGCAAAGCGCGGGCAAAAGCCCGGCCGGGTGGCGGGTGGCGGCCGCCAGGCCCGCGGCGCGCGCAATCAGTCAAAAGGAGCCCTACCCGGGCGGCGCCATCGATCGCGAGCCGGCGCAGCGCGACGCAAAGGAGGCGGAGGCAGAAGCGCCCTGGCCCTGGCCGCCGCCGGACAATCTGGAGACGCGATTCCAGGCGGCGGCGGCGGTTGCGGCGGCGGTTGCGGCGGCGGCGGCGGCGGCGGGTCGGGGGCGCGATAGGGCTCGGGCTGCGGCGGCGGTGGCTGCGGTGCGGCGGAACGCGACAGGCCGGGCCATTCAAGAAACGAGGCCGAGAGGCCTAGAGGGGGGCATGCGCGGGTAAAGAGGGCGTGCAGGATGGGAAAGAGAGTGCGAGGTGGAGAGGGGTGCGGGCGAGAACGACTAGAACGGAAAGAGCGGAGAAGAGAATGGTGGCGGAAAGAGATCGGAGAGAGTGAGGAAGGCAAGTGACGGAAACGGTGGAGTTGAGAAAGTTGGGACACGAGATGGGACGGGGAAAGAGACATATCAGACGGGGTAGGGCTTCATGCGGAAGCAAAGGGACGGAATGGGACGGGATGGGTTGGGATGGAACGGAATTGAACACAACTGGGGGGGTGTTATTTATTAATTAAACGTACAAAAATAGTTAACGTTGAATAATGAATACATACAGATATCACCGAACGCTTTAGGGAAGAATTGAGAAGAAAATATTCGATCCACGCTCTAATTAAAACTATGCAAAAGCAAATCAGCTATGATGAAATGGAATGCAACAGGACGAAACTGAACTGCACCGCAAGGGATGGAATTCGGCACTCGACGGAGGAGATTGCACTGAGCAAAACGGAATGTTTTCTAAGATGAACGAATATACGCAATATGAAATGAGAGGAGATATCTGGATGATGAAACAGGACGTGGCAAGTGGAGAAAGAAAAGGGACGCAGCAGGCAGGGTACGACAATATATGAACGAATGAACGGGAGTGAGATGGACATGTAGATCATGTACTGATGGTGGAGGCGAAAGGAAGCGCAATGGAGCCGGGTCGAGCCGGGTCGAGACGGGTCGAGACGGGTCGAGACGGGTCGAGACGGGTCGAGACGGGTCGAGACGGGTCGAGACGGGTCGAGACGGGTCGGGACGGGTCGAGACGGGTCGAGACGGGTCGAGACGGGTCGAGACGGGTCGAGACGGGTCGAGACGGGTCGAGACGGGTCGAGACGGGTCGAGACGGGTCGAGACGGGTCGAGACGGGTCGAGACGGGTCGAGACGGGTCGAGACGGGTCGAGACGGGTCGAGACGGGTCGAGACGGGTCGAGACGGGTCGAGACGGGTCGAGACGGGTCGAGACGGGTCGAGACGGGTCGAGACGGGTCGAGACGGGTCGAGACTGAGCGGGGGCGGAGGAGGACACAGACGCAGAGTGGGAGAAGTGGAGGGGACGTGGTTGGCGGCGACGACTCGTAACCTCGTCGAGGGTGAAGTAGGGCCCCGCGGGCAGCACCTGGTCCTTTGGACGCAGCAAGTGCTTGCGAGGCACCACCGCCGCCGCCGCCGGCGACGCTGTCCGTGCCAGCTCCTACCTGCCGCGCAATCAGCTCGTAGCCACGAGCCAAATCTTCCCCCCGCCGCCGCCGCAATTCCTTAAGTCTTCAAATCAATTGGAGAACGCCGACTCCGCCCTCTTAGACCAAAGGCAATAATACTTCAAAGGAAAACAGACGGAGAGACAGGAGGAAACCAATAAAATGCCTGGAATTCCTTCTCGGAAGAGCAGTCCCCACGGGCCCTGCCAGACCAAATATTTAGCAAAGCGCAGAGCGTAGAGCGTGCAGCAGAGTGAAGCAGGCTCCGAGAGTGGCCAATGCCCACCAGAAAACGAGTCGCGGCCTACATTGGGGAAAATAACCTACAAGTCTACGGTTAACCGACAATACAGTCGCTAGACATATGAATGCCGATCTTCTCATATCCTGTTAGGAACAGATCGCCTCATAACAAAATGTCGATATTGCAGGAAATATCATGTTCATTTAAGAAAAAGGGATCGAATTCCTCATTCATTATACTTGCGTTATGCTCGTCAATATTTTACTCAACTCGAAGGTTCGCAAGCCCGATTTTTGATGAGGAATCAAGCAATCACCTTAACGTACCACGTATGTAATATCATTCTGGAGGGATGCCTACGGTGTTAATTTATCTTTGCCTTCTCCTTGTATTAATAAAGAGGCGTGAAGTGGGGGTTTGCTTGAGGAGTGGTGTTGAGGGAGGACGGATAATGAATAGAATTTATATTTTTTACGTGGTGGTATGAGAAGTCAACAACCACAGGGTGAAAACATTCCTTGTCTTTGACGAAGCTCTAAGCCGCAGCCTTTGGCTTCACATTGTAGTACTTTGCAGCACTAAGTTCCATCCACACTCAACTTAAAATTCACGAGTGAAGGAAAAAGGTCAACGATAGAACCTAATAGTACATGTTTGTTCGACTACGTACGACGCGTGACCTTTTTTTTACTTCCCACACGCCGGAAACAACGTACGAGATATCCATCTTCCTCTGTAAGCGAATTCTTGGATCTGAGTCATCGCAATGATGCCACCTGTGTTTGTGGAGTGGGATCTATTGTGAAAAAAGTCACGAACCATACTCTGTTTGTTGATGGTTGTTCTCTGAAACGTGCAGAGATTGCCCGGAGATCATAATATCTCTATCCATCTGGTAACTTTTTGTCCACGAACTCAGCATCCGCAAAGAAAGCAGTCATACAACTGATTAGATGGAAGATCAATAATCCGCTACGTCCTGTAATGTGAATATTCCGTTCCTGTTGCTGTGTCGAATTATCGGACGGACTCGTTTATTGAATTTCGTCGCGTGATTTCTGTCTGCGGTTGAATATGAAAATGATATATCAAACGAAAAATATATGCTTGTTCAAAAATCTCTAAAATTACTTTCGAAAATAAAGACTGTTGAAGGAGATATGAATTCAAAATAGTGAGAGAGAGAGAGAGAGAGAGAGAGAGAGAGAGAGAGAGAGAGAGAGAGAGAGAGAGAGAGAGAGAGAGAGAGAGAAAAAGCCTAGGCAAACCACCAAGCGTCTCAGTTTCGTTCCCTCATGGATGCACTTATCTCTAACAATTCGTTCAAATTAGAAAATAAAATTACCGAGTAATAGAAGAAGACTAACCTAGATGAATTTGTTACACTAGACCGAGAGAAGTGGCTCAGTTCATCAGCTGAAGTTACTATAGTGCCACTGACAGGGGGGGGGTCTTAGGTTCGATTCCCGAGTGGCAGGATTTTCGACAATAACTAGGTATCTTGGTCGACTTCTGTCGCTGTCTGGTGGTGCCTTCTAGCGGCCGGCTTCTCTGATCGGCAGTTTTCCGTTCAGTACCAAGCGAATGCCGGAGAAGTGCCCTACCAAACAGGCTACGGGCCGCGCGCAATCTTTCCTTCCCATTCCTTGTCCTACTCTACCCCTTACTTACACACACATTTACATGCACTACACTACCACACATGTCGGGAGACCGTTCGGGAGCTTAGAGCATGTACTAGCAGGGGCGGTGCACGTCTGGTGGGAGATGGTTAGGGAAAAGCCCGTAGCCGTCGATAGGTCGGCGCCGGATCTCTCCATCTAGTGGATAATGCTTACTGCCACCGCCTGCGATAAAACATGAACCACACATACGGGAGTAATGACCCCAGCAGTTACCCGGAATCACTAATTAGCCAACCTTGTTACACTAGTGCGTCAAAGCAGATCTCATTATACCGTCAATTTGCTCGTTTATACCTTCTTTTAATGCTGGCTCCATGTTCACAACCTCAAAATAAATCGATATCGTAGAATATCTCACGCCTCTCTTAATAATAGCATTTCCGAAATGTTCTGAATTTATAATTAGTAAAATATCCTTATATTAATTCCGCTATCCTTTTATTAATTTACAAATGATATGTAAGTGGGGTTATTGAATTTTGACAAACAACAAATCAGAACCAGTCTTTAAGCACAAAAGAAATATTATGTGAATGCATTCTTACTACCCATAATGTTAAGAATATAATATAATATTTTCGCATAAAGGGTGGCGAGACAAAAATCTGAAAGGATTACTTTATGATGACCGGATCCTAATGGACGAGAGATTTAGGACGCCCTGCTGTTTATTCTGATGCAGTGAACATCGAATTTGCATTAGAAAGTTTGAGCGAATAGGCCAGTTTATTCTCAAAAGTTTTCAATAAATTATATAAAAAAAGATGTTAGCAAGAATTCATATTGCACTGTTTACAATATTTAAAAAAACAGCTAACGGAAGTATGTAGGTAACGGTTTTAATTCGTAAACAAATATAGAATTAGTGAAAAATAATTAATTCATAAATAATACATTTCAACCATATGACTTCTAAAAAAATAATTTAGTTTTCAATTGACAATGATTTCGATATTTCGCTGCTTTCGCATGTTCACTTATTTCTTTCATAATAACTGTGTCAATCCCGTACAAGTAACCGAGGAAACGACTCTCTCTACCAATGATTTTTTCTTGCCAAACAAAAGGCTATTGAAACATTAACTTCGCAAAGAAAATTCAAACAATTTCTTAAGCACTAGGTCGAATAGTAACAATTAACAGGAGACAGAATTACGACTTGTAAATGCTATAGTCCAATTATGCCATGTTTCGCAAATCTCAATTCAGTAAAACGCCAGAATGAAATGAATTGTAACTGGGAAACCTCAAGAGAAAGTTGGCGGGTGTGATAGCAAGAGTAATAATTTATCAGAAATAATTATTTCCACTTTGAGTGGGATTACAAATAATTAATTTTCCTCACGTTATCTGGGAAGATGAGCCTACATCAAACAAGCTATTTTGTAATCTTATTATAATACATTTCAAGGGAGACCAGACAGAACGACGCAAAACTGATATGAATGCAAATGACATTGAAAAATAAACGTCTTGAGAAAAAGAGAAAACACTACAAAGTATGAAAAAGCTGCTGATCAACGACAACCCAAGTAAAGTAGAAGATAAAAAATAAAATTAAGAAGAAAAAGCTATATCACAACAACAGTCGCAGTGAACAAGCAGAAACGGAGGGGGGGTGACCGAAGCAAAATCTCCATGTCGACACAACTCCACAAACAGAGAGGGAGACAACCATACACCGCGGAGAAAAGCAAAACGATTCCTTACACAAGCTAATACTGAACATTATCCTCCCGAACTCGTTTGAAATTCTTAGTAATGTTGTTTCAGGGCGAAAGAACGCGATTTCCCGCACTGAGTCCCACCCAGCTAGAATACGTCCCCACCGGCGCGTGTTTATACAAGGCAACGGGGGAGAGAGGGAGAGGAGATTGGGGGGACGCGGCGACCGCGGCGAGAGGAAAACGGTATAAAGAGCGGACACGACGAAAATACATCAATGGAAGAGTACGAAACGAAAACACTGGCCGACCGATCCACATCTCGCGCCTGCGGCCCTCGCTCGGCCCACGCACTTCGACGGTGGAAGGTTATGGAGGGCTGGTTCCGGCAAAGTTGGAGGGGGCGGGCGGGAGGGAGGGCCGGGAGGTGGTGGTGAGGGTGCGGGCCGAGGGCGCGGTGAGTGGTGTTGGGCAAGGAGTGTGTTGCGTTGGGGCGGATGGAGCAGGTTAGGTTATGGGGGTATGACGGAATGAGGCGGGGTCAGGAGGGGTGAGGGGTGTTAAGGCGAATGAGACGAGGCGGAAAGAAGTGGGACGAGGCGGAAAGAGGTGGGATGAGGCGGAATGAGGTGGAATGAGGTGGGATGAGGTGGAATGAGGCGGAATGAGGTGGGATGAGGCGGGATGAGATGGGATGAGGCGGAATGAGGTGGGATGAGGCGGGATGAGATGGGATGAGGCGGAATGAGGTGGGATGAGGCGGAATGAGGTGGGATGAGGCGGAATGAGGTGGGATGAGGCGGGATGAGGCGGGATGTGGCGAAATGAGGAAGGATGAGGCGGATGAAGTGGGATGAGGCGGGATGAGGCGGGATGAGGCGGGATGAGGCGGAATGAGGTGGGATGAGGCGGAATGAGGTGGGATGAGGCGGGATGAGGCGGAATGAGGTGGGATGAGGCGGGATTTCGTTCATTGATTAAGTGATTGGTATTTCCGGAAGCATTAACTACTAAGTTCGTTAGTCCAGTAAGTCTAGTGGATGTTTTATCGCAGAAGATGGCTGTGCCCTTTCGTTGCTAGATTACGCCAAATTACTCATATTTTTGAAATTTTGGGCTTGATTTGATTTAAAAATTAAATTTTTAAGATAACATTTAATTGACAAAAAATCACTATCTTCAATAATGTAGTTGTAGGTGGTCTCCGAAATTTTTTAAACCCTTGAACATTTTGAAAATACGGTTTTACTGAAAATTGGACCTGAATCATTTTATAAGCAATTTTTCTGTTTGAACAAAAACTGAAGAAAACATTGAGACTTTTTTTAGGAAACTGCAGAAATTTCCTTCTACTTCACACACAACGTCAAAATCTAAGGGCCGCGACATTGCCCCAATCGATCTGCGAATAACTTTTGAATTAAAATTCAGGATAAATTTTAGACGCTCAAATTGTTCATAGACAAATAGACGCAACAGACAGACGGTCATGTATTTTGAAAAGAAGCTCGATGTCAAGGAACACTGAAATGTCACTAGAATACAAATACGCGAGAGTATTACACCATCAATAGACCATAACAATACCTTCTCTACCGAGTACATTTTCGAGAAAGAAAAAAAAAGCTGGATGCTATGCTGACACCTGTAGTTTTTGCAAGCAGAATTCCACGCGCCCACAGTACAAAACTTCTGAAACACGCACGTGTGAGTCATATGACCACCCGTGTCGATATTTTACAATTGTTGAATACTATGACAAAAAGAAAAAAAAACACCGAGTAGTTATAAAGTTAATATCCTCACACTCCTTCACGGATGGCAGCTTACTGCTGTTCCAGGGAATTATTCTCTCTCACAGCCTCTGCGATGCCGTTTCCTCGGCAGTTACAATCAAGCTCCGTTGGTTATACGCAATCCCCGCCCGCCGTGGAATCTCCGACGTCTGCCCGGAGCGCGATCCGCCGTGCCGTGGAATAAACGCGGACGGAACGCGACCAGCTGGGCATAAACGCGCGGAGCTTCGCGAACGTTCACGCCTCCCATGTCGGGCATTCCAATTCCATTGTGTTGCCACCTGGCTTGCGACAGTGCTGTTACGACGCATGCAGGAAGGAGATGGGTGTGATATATTCCAGCAGGGCAGCCAATAAGCACTCAAGGAGAACATGTCGCGTATTGCCCTACAACACGAGAGTAATTATTTATTTACATTTCTCTATTTACGTATTCATTTAATGTCCAAAACCGTAAAAATTGAATTTTTGGGAAGAAAAAACTTATTTTAGGGTTGAGATGCAAAGCAAAAGTTTATCTAAGCGTTTATCAAATAGACCAAGAGAATCGACGGAAAACACGATCGAAATGAGGATCACTGACGCAGAGATTAATTATACAATTGTTTCAGGCATAATACGTATCTTAGAATAATCCAATTCAAAAGTTAAGGAATGCGGTATTATTATTATTATTATTATTATTATTGTAAAACAAATAATATTGACATACTTTCTGAATCCAATGGATTTGAAAGTTCGAGCAAATCATTTTTATACATCAGGCTAACCTACATTATGTGCACCAACATATGATAGGCATACAGGCATGTGGCAATTACAGGTTTATTCCTTAACTTTCCCTTTGAAACCTTCATCCCTCAATGAGTGCATAATGAATTGATATTTTGTGAAGGGCAACTGTCCTATGTTCTAAATTCTATAAGTAGTATCATTTATCATCGTAAATGAACTCGTATGTTTAGTATACCATCAGTTAGAATACCCATTGATTATAGATACTTCTCTACATTGGAGACTTTTGAGACGATCAAAAAGTGTTTAATGCACAAAGGTTTCATCCCATATAATCTGAGTTCCTCAGTCGAATGACGGACAAAGAAGACTAAATCGTGCAAAGAAGGTAAAATGAAATGTATTGTTTACTAGTTCTGAGCATTTGAAGACCTAGCTTTTAATCTCCATCTCGCAAAAATATATTCAACTTCGATTGTTGTTGGGAAAACGCATGACAACATGCCAAACACATCTTCACTTGCGCGAAATAAAAACTATTTTCTGTTGAACTTCTGTCCGTGATTATCTCCCAAAAATCTAAAGAAATGACCGACCAGGTAAAGATCCACAGGAGATACCTTGAACTGCTGAGAAAGTTAGAACGGAAATTACTGAGAAAGTTGAGAAGGCATGATTCCCCAGAGATTGGCATTGCTTCATAAAATCTAGTGGCCGATTTCGTAACTAATACCTCCACTCTATCCGCATTTCTTTAATCCATCGTCCAAGACAAGTTGCGCGAGTAATATATGGAACTAAGAACGTATCAACACGTAACTAATAAATCAATTAAATGAAAACATAAAAAATTAGTTTTGAAATTTACACAGAGAATTTGTGCAAAGCCGAGGTGATTGGAAAGTAACAGCATCAAATGGAGAAACATGGAAAGCAAAAACTTCTACAAGCTTCTACTTAGAAGAAACTTCTAGTATATGTGGAAATAATTGAGAATGCTGCCTGCAAAGTTCGGGAAAAGAAGGGTAACCGAAAACTGTACCCAAGGAAAGGGCACAAAACGACCTGACGCAACATGTTTGGAGGCAGCCAAGTGGCTCAAAGTGAATTATTTCACATTTATTTCGAAACTGCACATCCGCTGGGGGTCGCGCCATTGAACGCGCTGGCTGGGCGAGACTAGTGTCTCCAGGCTTCCACCACTCACTTCCCGGTCAACCTCCAGTCCTCCCCAGGCGGCAATCTTCATTTCAAAGGGAAAAATTTACAACGACGCCGGCGGCGACAGGGGAGGCACGGGCGGCGCGGCGGCGGGGGTGGCGGGGCGGCGGGGGCCGCGGGGTCGCGAGGGCGGCGGAGACTGGGACGGTAACGCCGCAGGGGCCGCGTCTCTCGCCGGTGGCGGGCCATTGTCAGTCAGAGGCGTGCAGCCAGCCCCCGCTGCCGTCCCCGCCGCCCGCGCCCTCCTCTCCGCCCCACCGCCTCGACAATCGATACTTAGCCGCCATTTTGATTTACTTAGCCGCTGCGAGCGGGAGCGCCAGCCGGGAGAGAGCTGGGCGGCGTCGGAGGCGGTGACTTGATAGTGGCGGCGGCAGCGGCGATAGTGGCTGTAGCCATGCGGTGGCCATGCGGTGGCATTGCCGGTAACGATGACGTTGGCGTTAGCGGCGGCATTGGCTGTGGTGATGGCGGTGACGGTGACGGTGACGGTGACGGTGACGGTGACGGTGACGGTGACGAGGGGCAGGGCGGCGTCTGTGATGGTGATGGCGGTGACGGCGGCAGTGGAAACTGACTGCAGGATGGACGGAGGGGATGAAGGCGGAGCACACAGTGCGGAATTTTCCGCGTTTAGAAGTTTCTTCTATAGATATCGAGGCAAGTGGGCGTTTCTGGTCTTGAAAAAATGCAGCGTCTGAGGGTAATAGTAATCTGCTTACTATGAAATAATTATGAGTCATTGCCAACAATATTAATAAAAATAATAGTAATAATAATATTGTTGGCAATGATGTTGGCTCATTATTCTTTCATTGTAAATGCCAACGATAACTAGCCAAAATACCAATAATCTGCTTACTAGCTCGAATGACTAGGACGAAACGTCAACAGACCTTTTTTTTTTTCACAAGAATGATGAAATTGTTTGAATGAAGTGTATGTAATTTTAAGAACATGTCAAGATTTAACATGAATTTAATTCAACCTAGCAGGAAGAGGTGCAGAGCTTATATCATTAGATATGGAAATATTAGGCGTAGTTCTTGAATTCGTGTATTGTAGTGATTGTACTATATACAAAATACTCAAAACTAACTGATGTGTTAAAAGTATGTAAAATGTTTAAATTTTAATTTAACCTTTTGACATGGGAAACGGAGCGCGTTGTCAATAATATGATGTATTTGACAGCAATATTTATGTTAACAAAATTTCTTGAGAGGATAATTTTTTAACGTTTGTGGAGAAATAAAGCCATTTGCGTGATAACTTCAATAATTTTCTATTCATCACAAAAGCAATAAAATCTCAAGTAAACTCAAAGAGAAAAATACTAATAACAAAGATTTTTGTATTTACTCACATACCTAATATACGTTTAGCAAAGTAGATGTTAGAATGCTCGACATTTTACATGTCTCAATTCAGCAAAGTCGTCTGCAAACGGAATAGTAATGGAAGGTTACGGCAATATTGCCGACCATGTTGTGATAGCTGCGCGTTCGCGGAAGGGCTTGTGCAGCATCGTGGAAGGTTCCAAGGATCGAGCCCCGGTTCTGACGGATTTTCGACATGAGTTACAAAACTAGTTTGAGTTCAATAACTACAAGAGAATTCGTGCGGCGGTGTGCACTGATAGCGTTTTCCGCGGTTTCCCCGATCAATACCAGGCGATTGCCGGAGCAGTACCCAGAAAAAGGGTCACGAACTGCTCACGATCGTCCTTTCCTGACATATCACGCATATCGGAAGACCAGACGGGAGCATACAACTTTTTCCACCAGTGCTGGGGAGATACCTCAAATAACTTCACTTTTTCGCCTACTTCTTCTTCGTCCTTTCCTTCGCTTTTTTTTTCTCTTCCCTCTCCCTCACAAACTTTAACATTTATACTTTCTGACCCCTTCCCCTGTACGTCTTTTCTTTTCTCTTTCACGAAACTTCCCTTTCACTACTCAGTATAACATACTCAGTTGTATTAATGTTTGGCCCTAAGCCGCCATCCTGATTGAGGTTTTTCTGGGTTTACTCAATCGCTTAAGGCGTATGCCGGGATGGTCCCTAGATTTGTTCTCCCAGACGTAAATGTACAGCTTGTCCTCCCCTCTTAAAATGTTACTTCTCTAAATGTATGTAAATTAAGTGGTTAGGCGGAAGAGCAGGCCCTATGGCCTGAGCCTCGCCATTAATAAAGACATTATTATTATTATTATTATTATTATTATTATTATTATTATTATTATTATACCTGGAGAGGAAAACTCACTAACAAATTCGCGGTAAATCCAAAACTAGAGTAGCATTAATCCTGCTCGTTGAAACTAATGAACAAACACACAAATGAAGATTTATGAAGTTACAATTATGGTACGAAAACATTTGTAGAGCAATAATTTACTGACACATTTGTGCCTGTTGGTTAAAAACAAATTTGATAACAGGCTCCTTTGCCTTTGAGGTATAGAATTATGGTTGCGATTTGTTTCATGATTTTCTGGAATATCAATTTAAAAAATGCTTAACTAGACGGCCATTCCACAAAATTCAAAAAAATAAGACGAAAAAGAACGTATGTAAAAGTGGTAAGGGATGGTAAGGACGTTACTGCGATCTAAGTTAACCGTTATTCAAAAAGGCAACGAAACACAAAGAAAGTATCAATTAAACTCAAATTTTTCAATATGTTGTTAGTGATCATACCAATGTAATTGCCTTGTATTACGAAGCCAACAAAATGAGACGTTGCTTTTATGTGCGTTAAATCCCAAGTTATAGAACTATTAGCACGTTTCACTGCGTTCTATCAATTGAGTAAAATTGGAATTACTCTTCCAGAATTGTAGGTGTTGGATCCAGGCTTGCAGAGTAAAATGTTCATAAGTAGGTTGATTCTCTCGAATAGTTTCTTACATGTGTTTCTATCTTTTGTGGAAACTGTTAGTTGTTGATCTAATCTAATGCGAGCATCTGTTCGGGAGATATAGCTCTTCTAAACCACACCGATAATTAAAGTTACATCGACATCCGATCATTAAAGTTATATGATAAAAATATAAGTAATCCCATGATTTAACTAAGTTGCAAAAAAAAAACACATTAAAATTGTCCGTTTACGAGTTCTGCACACGAGCGTTCCGTTGAGTTGAACGCTATATCTTATGCGGAACGGAACACGAGCGGTTTGGCCGTTCCGCATATAAGATACTTCAAAATTCGTTCGCAATCACTAGATATCGCCGGAATACTTAGGGATTGTTTTTCGTGCGATGGGGCAAATGTGTCCCTGTGAAGCGGAAACGCTTCTACTATTATCGCCGCCGCCGCCGCCGCCGCCGCCGCCGCCGCCGCCGCCGCCGCCGCCGCCAGCTCCTCACGCCCAGCTTCTAGCTCTGCCGCGCCGCGCAATGGCCAGACGGGTTGGTGGCCGAGGGAGTTGAAGCAGCGCTGAACTCTGTTGTAAATGCGGCGGCGGGGGCGTTGGCGGCGGCGGCTGCGGCGGCGCCCCTCTCGAGCGGAGGCGACACGCCCCGGGGGCGGTGTGGTGTCAGCGGCGCCGCGGGGGGCGGTGATTCGATAGGGAGCGCAGGCGCGGGCGGGGGCGGGGGCGGTCGACGGATGCTGAGGCGGCGCGCGGTCCACGCCGGTAGACGGGGTTGGAGTTGAAAGTTGGAGGCAGAGAGGGGTGCAGCGGCAGCAACGGCACTCCACAACGGCTGCAAGAGGCGCCGCCAAATCTAAGATGGTGGAAATCGGAGGGCGTCGCGGAGGGCCCGCGAATACAATCGGCTTCCGCGGAACTGAGAAAGCGAGTCTGATGTTGGGAACAGATATTCTAAATACACGGTTCAATACAGCAATTTAAGTTCTACCATAAAACGTATTAGAGAAGGGATATATTCATTTATTGCCAAAATGCTGCAATTTACAATCAAAATAACTGTCTAAAAACAATCTACAATTTCCCAGAAGGAAATAAAAATTTTAAACAAGTATTATTAAAATTTGGTAATCATACATTTTATTTGGATTATATGATGTTTCTGATTCCATTACCTTCATAACTTGCTTGATTTTTGAAAATCAACTGGTATATTTTCAAAATTATATTGCAGATTACAACAATGGGAAAAGTGATGCGGGTTTTTGAGCATTACTGTATAAAAATGCGACTTGTTACGCATGCAATTTAAGTTGTTTGTCGATATTTTAAAAAAAATATTAATTAAATATTTTTTTCGGGTACAAATCCGCAATTTTAATTCGAACTGAATTCCGCAATTTTACATAAGGATCTACTTTTACATACATGCACTATGCAGTTCGCAATCCCGAGAATAGTTTTTTTTAACATTTTCGCAGTTATCTCAAAAAGTTTACTTTTACTGCTTAATATTTCTTTAGAGACTTCAATAGCCTCTTGGATCTAGTTATCATAAAAGGGAAACATAATATAGCCCATTGCAATGGTAACGTTTCTGATATAATAAATACGCATTATTGAAGAAGCTATGATATCATTACCAATGACTAGTGATAACACAGGCGAAAACAGTAAATAAAACAATAGGTGACTGAGCGAATGACAAGGCAAAGTGATGAAACGTAATTACGCTTGGGAAAGCCAGAATTTGAATGTGGACTCCCGAGGTGCCAAAGGGGGCGCGAGGGACGCTGCGCTTAGGATTGCCCAATGCAGCCGCGGCCCGCCGCCAACGCACCCTCTCACTCTCAACCACCGACTGCCGCCCACGCGCCGATTGCAGCCGGCGACGCTCCCTCGCTCGGCTCATCGCTGCTCTCCGCTCTTCTCCTCGCCGCCCGCGAAATAACATCTGGCAGCGCTCGTCATTAGGCGCAACCCCAGCGCCCGCTTCATGGACACTCCCCTCCATCGCCGCCGCCCCTTCGCAGCCTCGGCCGCCATGCACCCCCACCGCACGAACGCCCCCTCCCCGCCCTCACCCCCGAATCCTCGTCCCACTCCCCACCTCCTCGCCCGCGTCCCCATTTCCCCACCCTCCTTCTTGCTCCCCGTCTTCGTCTCCGCCTCCCAGACCTAGCCTCCGCCCCCCAGACCTAGCCTCCGCCCCCCAGACCTAGCCTCCGCCCCCCAGACCTAGCCTCCGCCCCCCAGACCTAGCCTCCGCCCCCCAGACCTAGCCTCCGCCCCCCCAGACCTAGCCTCCGCCCCCCCAGACCTAGCCTCCGCCCCCCCAGACCTAGCCTCCGCCCCCCCAGACCTAGCCTCCGCCCCCCCAGACCTAGCCTCCGCCCCCCCAGACCTAGCCTCCGCCCCCCCAGACCTAGCCTCCGCCCCCCAGACCTAGCCTCCGCCCCCCAGACCTAGCCTCCGCCCCCCAGACCTAGCCTCCGCCCCCCAGACCTAGCCTCCGCCCCCCAGACCTAGCCTCCGTCCCCCAGACCTAGTCCCCGCCTCTTGGTCATAGCCCCCACTGCCCAGTCCTAGACCGCGCCTCCCGGTCCTAGTCCCCCGCCTCCCGGTCCTAGTCCGGGTCCAAAACCTCGCCTTCCGGTTCTCGTCGTAGTCCCCGCCTCTCAGTCAAAGTCCACAACTCCCTTTCTTCATTCCCACTCCTACGTTCAAATCTGAATCCACGTAATGTGCAGGCGTGGACCGGCACCTAAGTGTATTGTTTAGTTTAATTGGCTTTATTAATTTAGTTTCAATATAAAATGATTAGTATACAACATGAGGTTTTATGTTAATTTGACATATTAATGTGGTTCTGTGTCATCGAGTAATGGCTTTCTGTTACGGGGAACTCTGAACTGGAGTAAAGCTGAAAAGCAATTATTTATTTGATAGCGTGTACTTTACATCTCACTTCAATTTCGAAGATAGCACATCCCAGCGGCGTGTCGCGTATCACATGGGAAATGAGAGCGAAAACTATTCATTTCAATTCAAAGCTTTCATTGCTAACCGCCACGATTAGTAGTAGTTATGACGCTGCTGGGTAAAAGATGATCTTTCACACAAAACTTATTAAAACATCAAAGTACTTTCTCCTATCCACAAGCAACTATTACTTACAAGCAGCAAATTCTTACATTAAAATTACGAACACGCAATATTGAACAAAATACATTCGCAAACGCAAATGCAAACGCCAACGCGACCGCCAACACCAACGCGAAAGCCAACGTGAAATCCAACGCGAAAAACTACGCCAACGCAAACGATAACGCGAACACCAACGAAAACGCCACATACAACCCGCCACCCTCCTGCCACATGCAACCCGCCATCGCCAGAAGCCATCCCCCCTCCTGCCCCCGTCTCCGCCATCATCCGCCCCCACTGACGCGGCGTCGCCATGCGCGGCGAGCGGCCCCAGGGCGCCGTGTCGCGCGCCACGCCAGCCGACCTCTAATCCTGACTTCCCGAGAACGCCATCCCCGCGCCGCAAGGGACGGGCAGAAGAAGGCGCGTCCCCGAGGCGCTGTAAGAGGACGGCCGCGAGCCGCCGCGCCGGGGCTGATGCGGTCGGCGCGGGGCCGCGGTTGCAAATAGGACGCGAGTGGGAGACGGACAGAGGGTGGAGGGAAAGCTACGGACAGAGTTTGCCAGTGGCGAAAATAGTTTGGACCAATTGGGGGATAGTGGATTGGAAATGGTGATGGAGGGATGGGAGAGTGAATGGCTAGTGAAGAATAGAGGATAGATGGGTTTCAGTGAAGTACATACGGGATGGGATATAAAGTGGAGTCGGGTGGAATTTAGTGAAGTTGGGGTGAGGATTGGGATCGGAGAGTGGGGGAAGGAAATTTCAGATCGATAAGTAAGGAAAGGGATATAATGAAGTGGTGGTAAGGTGTGGAATTTTGTGAAGCGAGGATGGGGAATATTTGTCGAAGTGGGGTTATGAAATGGGATGTGGTGAAGAGATGTTAAGGAATTGGAATATGGTAAAGAGAGGTACGGGGATAGGAGATAAAGAAGTGGGTGTTAGGGCATAGGAGACGGAAAAGAGGAGAATAAGAGGCGGAAGATAAGAATGAATGTGAGGATGAGCTACGGCAAGGGGGTGTAGATATTTAAGGTGGTGAAGTGGAGGATGAGAGATGGTCAAGCGAGATGGAAATAGTCGGCGAATGATGAGTTGTGAAATATGGATGAAGGAATAGAAAATGATGAATCAGGTTGAATAATATAATATGGATAAAGCAGGGTGGATGGAGAAGAAATTATGAAGATTTGCCTTAGAAATGTTGACGAGTCTGGAAATTGAGCACCAATTGTGGCGGAGAAAGGTTAACAACCTATGACAAGGAAACAATCGCTGTGAGACATTTGTTTATTTATGTAACGTGAAAAACAGTTATAAACTATGTGTGACGTGCTAAAGCGAGAAGTGTATTCTGTGCACATTTTATGAAATTCTGCGATCTCTACCCTAAACCATAAACAAGCCTTGTTATGAAGAGACGTGGAGCGTTTTTGGCAAGAATTCTCTAGAAAATATTGGCTCCTGTGTAATATTCTGTTGGCTATTGTTCCTCATCGTGCCCTTCGTGAAGAAATCTAATTACTGCTCCTAGAACATGGAGAACGTTAATTTGAATAATTGTATTCCTCACTAAACTCTACAACACGTGCATATATAGTGAGGATACCTTTGTTCCAGAAGCAAAACAAGGGACCATTGTATGTGGCGTGAGGGTATTAAAGTTACTAGAAGACGAAAAGTTAACCATATAACGGGAAAGTGTTATCGAAGTATGGCAAAGCATGTTAACCGTGTGTATCGCAAAGCCATGCTGTCGTCTGGTATGAAATAACTTTTTGTCGTAACCGATGAGTGGCGTGAGCATAGCTGTCTATTAAAACATCGATGGCGAGAAAATCACGACTCTTTGAAGGGCGGCAAAAAGGAATGTGAATCCCGAACGCTAAGCGAAGGAAAGACTATAGTGAACTGAATACTGACAATCAGGCATCGAACGCTTCCCACGAGGATGAACTGTTCGTCATAAATCGCAACAGTGAGCATTCTACTACTGAACGTCACGAACAGCTTACTGAACGACATGGACAGTCTGTACAGCGTTGTCAGCGGCTGAAGAGCGTGACTAGCAAACGAACACCGTGACCAGCAAACGAACACCGTGACCAGCAAACGAACACCGTGACCAGCAAACGAACACCGTGACCAGCAAACGAACACCGTGACCAGCAAACGAACACCGTGACCAGCAAACGAACGCCGTGACCAGCAAACGAACACCGTGACCAGCAAACGAACACCGTGACCAGCAAACGAACACCGTGACCAGCAAACGAACACCGTGACCAGCAAACGAACACCGTGACCAGCAAACGAACGCCGTGACCAGCAAACGAACACCGTGACCAGCAAACGAACACCGTGACCAGCAAACGAACACCGTGACCAGCAAACGAACACCGTGACCAGCAAACGAACGCCGTGACCAGCCAATGAACAGAGGGACACGCCAATGAACTGCATTTACACTAGTCTATTTGGTATAATCGAGCCGACATAAATTATTAGGCAGGAACAAAGAACACAAAGTGTTGAAAGTAGTCCACGGCATCGGAGCATACGACGCCGAAGAGGAAGACGGCGGTGGAAGCGTCGGCGGCGGATTCAGGGTTGTGGGGTTCGGAGCAGGCGGCCCGCACCGCACATCGATCTGCACGCGCGGCCTCCGCCCCCTCCCCCTCCCCCTCCCCCTCCGCACACGCCCCGCGTCCGCCCTCCACCCGCAACCGTCTCGCCACCTGCCTCGGCGCGCCGTATATTTCTAAATTGGAAATGGACGCCGGCGGGTGGCGCAGTTAACAGTTTGGCGATTTTTTTATTGCGTTGGCGGCGGTGGCGGCGGCGCGGAGGTCCGCTGAGGGGGATTGTCGCCGGAGTGGACGCTACTGCACGAGCGACACAGCCGGGAAATATTGCACGAGGAGAGGACGAACCCAGGCACCGCCACGTCCCTGCAATTCAACTAGAAATGCATTCAAGGGCCGTTGTAACGGACTTTTATCGCTTCTTTGCAGGCGGCTCATATTGAACGGAATTGTTTCGTGATGGAGTATCACTTCGGATATTAATAACTATTATGTCCAGTATAACATTACAAATATGCCAATTTTAAAATTGAATGAGTTCGTCTGTAAAACACAAATATTTGAATGTTTTAAAGTCGACTAGTCCTTGAAAAAGCAACAGAACTAGTGTAGTCTCACAGTAGTACCGACGTTGCTGGTTGCGAAGAGTATGTCGAGTGGTGTCGGCGGACTAAAGATCGATACTTGGTATTCGTAATAGAACAAGCTTATAATTGTAAACGATGTTCTGGGCATTACACAAATATCATATATAATAATATGATAGATCCAAGCTATATTTTATAGATGAAATATAATTTACTTTAATTACACAGACACAAAATTACTCTACCCCCCCCCCGTTTCTTTTAATTTTGAAAAACTACCGTGAAATTGTAGATTGTTAATTTCACGGTGGTGTTTTTTTGTTTTTTGTTTGTTTGTTTTTGCAATTTAAAAACACTGGAGGGTAGTGGTACAACTCTGGTTTCAGATTGAGATTCAGCGCGTCGACATACATAGAGAAACATATGTGTCAAGCCTTTGGGTCTGATAACTTTTTTTGTTTGCCTGTGATTTCTACTAACATTATTTAATTTGAGTGGTAATTGTGTGCCGTTAACACAAAGGCAGATCGGTATTGCATAATTGAACTCTGGGTCGTAGACTGACGAATTTATTAATCTTTCGAATTAGATATAAAGTTCATTTCCAATCTTAAATTTGTGTGTCTTGGTAGTAATTATTCTTCAACTTTCATCCCGGTAACGCACCTCAATCTGACAGCTGTTTATATATCAGATAATTTCACAATTTAATAGCCCTCTAATTACTTATACATTTTTATACACTATTTCATTCGATACCCCTGCTATGGTGCTCCCGAAAATGACTTGTTCGAAATTTGGGATGAAGCAGATCTGTTTCAATAACTGATAACACAATTATACTTCTTAAATATTTCATTGTTTTTTCATTATGATGTTTCTTTTAGTTTTTAGACAGGTTCGGAATGTTGGACCTGGTAGTATTTGCTTCATGAACGGTATGAATAACAAAATTGCAATCATAACTCAGTTAACACATCGTCGGTGAGTGTTAATGGTGTGAAATTTTGGAATAACTGTAATATTCCGCAAATTCACTGATTTTACTTACGCATATAATTATGATATTTTTAGATATCTTTCATTTCATAAGATTACGGTTGGAGGCAAAGCACTCCATTTTAAGCAATCTGATGATTTATTTATACAGAGTTTCATTGAATTGTTTAAATGTATCTTTAATAATGGCTATCATTTGCTTCCGAAATTTATCTAGTAACTTGATAAGAGTGCAGAAAACCACATTTGTTAATTAAAAATGTGGATGATTCCGAAGTTTTTCAATTTTTCAGGTTATTAAGTTATTACTGTTTTTTAAAAAAAGCCTATAAAATTGTCTGTGTATTTACGACTTCCTCATTGCAACAAGACTTCCTAAGACATGCAATTGAAAAGGAATGATTGATTAATTAGTGATACCGGGCGCGTCAATTGTTATTTCGAGATAGTTATTCCGCAATTTCATTTCATTTTTGTTATAACTTGTTTTTGCAGAGCACACGATTTATAAAGCACATAGCACAAAGAAGAGAAACTTGAAGGCATCAATAAAGAAACAAAAAAAGTTGGGTTTTGGTCATCATAACTTATTGATTTAGGAAAACTTCACATGAACTTCATCATAGTAAGAATGAAGTCAACACATTTGGTTACTTGTGGCCGTCTACTGTATAACTATTTATAAATGGAACGGAAGACACAAGCTTAGCTGTTTTAGATCCACATTAACAGAATAAGTTCCACACACTCCTGGCACGGGAAATTCTTTATATTACAGTACATGGAGTATAAATCATATAGCTACTTTATTATATATTTTATATATATGAAGTGAAGAAAAAAGCATTGGCGAAGTAAAGTGTTCTGGAGTGTTCCCGGAGAGTTCTGGGGCCGGCCTCCAATTTCAAAAATTCAATTTGCGGAACCACTTTGCAGTACCTTACTGCTTCCCCCTCCTTTCTTTGGTGGAAGCGGCGGCGGCGGCGGGGAAGAGAGGCGAGGATGGGGTGGGGTGGGGTCAGCGAGGGCTGCGCCTCGGCAAGGGCCGGAGGGGGGTTTAGAAGCGAGGGCGGCAAGGCAGGGCAGAAGGTGTGGGGCGAGACGGAGTGGAGCAAAGCAAAGTGAAGGGGCTGTGACGTGGCGTGGCGAAGTGGACGGACTGGAAAGTGGTAGAATGGGATGGAACAGTATGGAACAGGTCAGTCCCGCAAGGTGGGCTAAATCTCACCAATCTCACGTTACATTTGCAAGGATGGTTTGCTAGGGCATGACGAGGAAGGACCTAGTGAAGAGGGACGCGACGAAGAGGGACGCGACGAAGAGGGACGCGACGAAGAGGGACGCGACGAAGAGGGACGCGACGAAGAGGGACGCGACGAAGAGGGACGCGACGAAGAGGGACGCGACGAAGAGGGACGCGACGAAGAGGGACGCGACGAAGAGGGACGCGACGAAGAGGGACGCGACGAAGAGGGACGCGACGAAGAGGGACGCGACGAAGAGGGACGCGACGAAGAGGGACGCGACGAAGAGGGACGCGACGAAGAGGGACGCGACGAAGAGGGACGCGACGAAGAGGGACGCGACGAAGAGGGACGCGACGAAGAGGGACGCGACGAAGAGGGACGCGACGAAGAGGGACGCGACGAAGAGGGACGCGACGAAGAGGGACGCGACGAAGAGGGACGCGACGAAGAGGGACGCGACGAAGAGGGACGCGACGAATTGTGAGATACTCGACGAAACGTGACGAGAGGAAACGAGTGAGCGGGGGGCACGGAAGAATACGCGGAGGGGCACGGGAAACCGTCAGGTCCAGGCGCGGAAAGCAGGCGCGCCGGACGAAAGAGTCCATGGCTGCTAACGTTCTTAAATAAAGAGCAAATAGGTTTTAAGTCGCTGGGTCTCTGGCGGATGCCGTGCGCGGCCGGGCGGGCTTAAGGTGCAGCGCTGGCTGTCCCTAGAAGAACGGCGACGGAGAGTAGCGCCTGGAGAGGGCACCAGTTAGTGGAAGCAGCAAAAAAGAAATCTAGGCCACTCCACGGGAAGTGGATTGTCCTCGAACGGAGACCAAGACACGTTTTACGATAGGTGGAAAAAATAATGCAAATGTGGGGTATATCATTTAGCATCGTTTTTAAAAAACTTGATTTTTTACTTCATGAATTCATCTTCAATTTTTACGTTTAAGTTGTCTCAAAACAATATGTTCAACGTACCACCTTATACGATTATGTTCATCAATTCTGAATGCAAGGAAATATACACATATGATTGATGAATATATCATAAGGTTTTACGTAAAATCTAATGCAGAATTGAAATCCCTCTGGTATAAATAAAGTTTTTAGAAAGAAATCGTATTTAAGGCTCACTAATAATGTCTTCAGCAGTTCCTAAACTATTCAGTGTGCGTGTTGGGAAGTGAGTCATGAACAAGGGTCGCCACATCCTCTTCCTGGTGGTGCAACACTAAGTAAGCACTGAACTGGTTCGCCTTTGGAGAGCGTGCTTTGTAGCAAAAGGAAGTATAATTGACACTCTACTCTTGTGAGCGGATAACGATTACTTACATTGAATTATACATAATTTTGTGACGAGAGCAGATCGTGGGAAGAGCACGCTACGGCGAGACAAAGGCCTGAAGGTCGCAAGAACCGGCAAATGTATAATGATTTTGTGAACTGGTTTTGTTCACTTCCTATTTTTCTGTTGCTTAAAAGTACCGTAGCTTTATTTTTATAATGACGTGTAAGATCTAAACACAGTGTTTAAGGAAATGACACGATTTTTGTCACACTTGTATAGTCATGCAGAGAGATTAGTGTAGATTAAGCTATTCTGCTTGACAATAATGTAAAGGATATAATATTATAAATATTAATATTAGCCAACGGTGTTTAAGGCTTCAACAGTAAATGTATATTTTACACACAGATTATTACTTCTAAGGGATGATTTACTATCCACAAACAATACGATTAATATATAAATATTTTTATTCTTTGCTCTAAGCAACTAGGATTATTTCATGAGAATATTTTAATGGAAAAAATTCCAATTTTGTGTTAACATGTCCGTGTGAAAAAATTGTGAACTTTCTGAAGAAAATTCATTATTCATTTAATGCTTTAATTAATTTTGTTATATTCGACGGCAGAAAGCAATATACATTTTTAAAGTCCACTTTGATAATTTAAGGGATATTCAATTAAAGAATGTGAGAGTGAACATTTAAATGCAGAATAGAAATATTGTTTCAATTGATTTAGGAGTTGGAAAATGAGATCACTGAGGAAGATGGACTTCAAAATATATATACAGTGAAAGAGGAAGTGAGAAAGTGAGATAAGAAGGCGACGTAGAGATGGAAATGAAAGTTAAGGGCAATAGGTGAAGGAACAGAGAGATAATTATGAATAGAGGAGCCAACGAAGTTGGAGGAAGGCTGGAAAAAGGAAGATGGAAAGAAAGAAAGTGAGAGGAAATAAATAGAGACGAAGAGGGCGAAGCCCGCGGAAAAGAAGAAAAATAAAAGCAGAGAAAGACGTTGATACAAAAGATCTAAAGATAAAGGTGAAGAAAACATCAGCAGAGAGACGGAGAATAAGAGATCAGTCACACTAAAGGGATCAATACGAATTTGAAACTATCCGCATAAACTAAAAAAATCTATGCAAACTAACTGAAAAACGTAAGTCTCGTTCGTGTTGCCTTGGCCACTGAAGGCAATGGAGCACCTGGGCAGGGCAAGGGCGCCGCGCTTTATATGCGGCGATGCATCGTGTCGCGGCCGTTGCAGGGGCGGTGCGCGGAGAAATGACCCCAGAATCCATCAGCAAGTGGCGGGCGCGGGAGCGGGAGCGGAGAAGAGGACTCGTTGTCGATTCCTATGCATAGAACCGCCTTGCTGTTAAACCTCAAACTCCGAGCGTGTTTTTTTTTTTTTTTTTTTTGTCGCGCGCCGTCGGAGAACGAAACTTTTTCAAAACGTGCATTCGGTCGTCCTTTTAAAAATGACAAAAAACATGTTGGCGTTCTCCAAGGTTGGGAGAAATCTTTTGTGCGAGAGTTTAACGTATGCAGCCTCACAACGGACGCGAGCGGCCGTCCGCACAAAAAGCCGCCGGAGATCACAAAGCCACGCTGCAGATAATTGTGCCGCCAGATGAATAAAACACACGGCGAGGAGGCTGGCCATCGCCGCCGCCGCTGCTGCTGCTGCTGCTGCTGCTGCCACCGCCGCCGCCGCCGCCGCCTCCCGTCACTACCACCGCCACCGCAATCGACTCCGCTGTCGTCCATATCACCGTCACCCCCGTCGGTGCCTCTGGATTCTCAGGAGCGGATCCCCGAAGAAACTCGACAGCGTAGCACTGGGCGTTAACGTAATTTTTTATTGATTACACTCATCCCTCAAATGAGTTGATAATTCGTGTTTCCGGGCGCGTGAAATACATTGGTCATCAGCCCGTGCGTATAGTACATTTTATAGCCACAATGTGGCGGTGTTCCTCCCTCTCTGGAACGTAAGATCCGGGGCCGAACTATTCGACGGCTTGTGCCCCCCATGCATATATCTCGTTGTCGCCATGAGATCTAAGCTCCCGACTGGTTTCCCGATACATCGGGTAGTTTAATACATGCAAGCATAAAGTGAGTGAGTGAGTGAGTGAGTGAGTGAGTGAGTGAGTGAGTGAGTGAGTGAGTGAGTGAGCGAGAGAGCGAGAGAGCGAGAGAGCGAGAGCGCGAGAGGTAAGTAATAAATACAACAGTAAATTATTAATAAAGTACAATATCCACTATGACAATGTTAAATACCCGCACACTGCAACTACAAGCTACCAAAGAGTAAATTTATAATATAAAATTACACTTGGTAATTGGTGGTCGCTGGTAATGGTCGTGGTAATCGCTGCGTCAACATCCGATAAAGGACGTCTAGAATTAAGGAAAATCTTGGACCCAATGGACCCAATGGCATGTTCGTACGTGAACCATTCCAATTTCTAGCCCGTTGAGGACTTTCATTTTGGGTCTAAACATTTGGGTCTATACATATCATACTAACTGAGAATGAATTACAGTTTTAATCAGTTTCATTAACATTTATTATAAACAGTTGGAAGACTTACTGGTATGATTCATATAGTCGTGAAACCAAGTTTTATATTTTAGTTTAAATTTTACATTTATTACATAACGTTTCGAAACACGCTTCAGATACTATTAAAAAGTAAAATATTTTTTCAACTCTTTGAGAAGCAAGATTTTTAAAATAAATCAAAAATCTAAATGTCAATTTAAAAGTAACAAGTGACTAAACCAGACCAATCAGAAGAATCAAACTATATTATTGTAAAGTATCATTACACTTTAAATTCATACATAGATACTATAAGTAAACCAAAAATATTGCTGCTTCACAAGAAACGTCACACAACCCAAAAATCGCCATTCTTCAGCATAATGAAAAAATGTTTAGAAAATATATTTTAATAGTAAGCATTTCGTGAAGTTAGAACACAAGACCGAATAAACAATTTTTCGGTAAAAATGACGTCTCCTCTCAAATTAAAAGCGTTCTCCAGAGTACGGCGACGACACAAAATCGTTTCTGAAGGTCTAAGTATTTGTTTCAGAGAATTTTCGATTTAACATCACCAGGGTTTTTTGTCGTACGCCCTATGTAAAATTTAAGAGCAGTGAGAAAAGATGAAAAGGAGCTATGATTTACTTGTTTTATAAGTGATATAAAACTAGCAATCTAAAATCCATTTTGCTTTACATAATACATTCGAACCATTAAGTTTTTATTGCTTTTATTAAAAAGTTTATTTTGAACATTTGATACAGAATAGGGCAGCATTTTCTCATTCAGAGCATGAATATATTAGTGAAGGTATTATAATGTATTTAGATAGCAGAGCTGATATTTACTCCTGAGAGTCGAGGAATGATTGGCAAGTTGTATATCTCGAAATTTTGGCGTAATATTTATTGGAATTTCCCAGAAAGTTTTCCAACAAAGTTATTTGTAAAAGACAACTGCGAAATATTTAACAAGACGTTATGTCAAGGAATAAATAAGGTTTGAACTTAACAAAATGAAGGAACACAAAATCTGCTAATTTTAAAAATTAAAAAAATGCGAAATGAAAAACACATTTGAAAGAGTCATAGACTGACAAACTCCCGAAAATTGCGATTTCGTAGTGTCTTACAGAAGTATCGAAGAATCCACACTTCTTTAGAACTCTTTTTTTGTAATGTTAGATTTTACAAAATAATATAAAACTGTAGAGCCGATAGTCTTTAATTAGCAATTCCCTGCGCTTCTCTTCCGATACAGAAGAGAGGTTTCACATTTCATACTAAAAGGAGTGGTTGAAACAACTTGCATGGTGTGAATTTACGTTTTTATTGGTCAACTAAGTGGTTACATGTAATTATTAAGTGAAGTTGTTTTGATATTTAAATATGCACATATTAGTATTTTAATAAACTAAAGTAAAGAACGGAAACATTTTATCAACAGAAAACAAATGAAATTGGCATTTAATAAATGTGGTGTGGATGAACATACAGTAGTTCTTTACTGTATTCTCGATAGAATACAAACGTTTCAAAACTTGATAGTGTTTGCCCTTAGCTAAGTTTTAAATATGAGGGGATTGTTGTGAATTTACGATGTTCGTTGCAGGCGAGAGAAAAACGGCTTTTCTTCGTTAAAAAGCGTGTTAGTGTGAATCATACCAACAGTCATTACGGGAGCATAGGCACTCAAACAGTCAGTTTCAAATCTCTATCGTACAGTGACTAACCAGCAGCAGACTGCCAGAGCTTTGATGTCAATTGTATAAGTCAACCACTAATATTTATACGTATAAACGGTGTGTTTAAAACAAAGTTGTTTCACACACGATATTTGTACTTCAACGCGTGTTTTCTACAGTTGATTTACATGAATCATTTTACATATACACTACTTAGGCAATGTGATTCATGAAGAATATTTAATCATCAAATAACGAAACAAATATAAAACATGAAACTTTATTTTCGATTCAGTAACTCAAAATAGGTACATAAACATACAAGATGCACAAGAATTGCAGATCTCATTAATGCTAAAAGAGGATGACTTTTTAAAAAAGGAAGATTTTTAAAACCTCTTATGAAATATAAATATTAAAGTACACTGTTATAAATGAAATTTCAAATAAATAATACAACTGTGTAACATAATATTTTGCATATAATTGTGGTGACAATGCACCACATCTCAGTTTTTATTTTCGTTATAACATTAAGCTGACCGGAGCGCAAGCATTTGCTCAATCGTGTGCATCTGCTGAAAATATTAACTTACGTGAAAATTAATTAAATAAATACATAAATAAATACATAAACAAATATATAAACAAATATATATATATATATAAATAAAATCACTCCAAATTTATTTATCTATATTTTATCGTTTTATTTTATTGTTTATAGTCAAGCAAATTCCCACAAGGTTTACAAAAATATACAACGCATTCAATTGAAATATTCTCTAATCAACAATTCCATTATACGGCAATTTAAGATTCTAATAAAAAATTGGTATTTGGAACATTCGTGAATGTTCGCACAACAATTCGAAGGAAGCGCCCCGCAACAGTTCTCGACATTGTTCGCCGAAACTCTACAACGCGACCAAAGGTAACTGGAGGAGAACTGCCCTCCCACGTTCGTTTCCGCGCGAACCCCCGCGCTCACTCGTTGCCGGTTAAGTCCGGGGAGGTCAAGGTGCTAACCGGCCACTTCGGCCTCAACTCCTCGTTGTACTCGCGGGGACAGGCGCCGTAGGGGCCGTCAGCCGGCGGGGAAGGAGCGGGGCTCGGCAGGACCTGGCGCGGAGAGGTGGGGAAGGGACGGAGCGGGAGAAAGCGCGTGGAGGGAGAAGGGGAGTGGAAGGGCACTTTCCGCGCAGGTTCGGCGGGCGACCGCCTCCCCTCCATTCCCCTCCTTTCCCCTCCTTTCCCCGCCTCCGCCGCCCACGCTCCCCGCGTCGACCTCCTCCCCCACCAGCCTTTCGCGCGCTGCTGAGTTCGCCACTCGGCCGTCCCGCTGGACGGTTGTGGTTAGAGCACTCGAGTTCTGAATTATCGACCGTCCTGTGTAATACTGGAACACATTAAGACTTTTGGCTGGCGTACTCATGTGCTGACCTTCCTGCCGGCTGCGATAGCTCTGTGGCATCTGTAGCATCGTTGACCGGCATGACCTCGAGTTCGAGTCGCAACGGCGGTGGCGGATATTTGGCAGGATAATAATAACAATATCCTAGAAACACAACAGAGGCGAATTCCGCCAGTCTACAGGGGAATTTCAGCGGTCGGCTGATCTGATCGGTAGTGTGCCGTGCTTTCTCCGATCAATACCAGCTGAATGCCTGGGCAGTATACCCTAACACACAGGCCGCGAAACCCGCACGATCTTTCTTTTCTCCAGTGAAGAGAGCATTCGGGGCCTCAAGAGCTTCTCCCGGTTGGGGCGTTACCCAACTGAAGAAGATTCCTCACAAATAGACTTGGACGACGGCACTATCTCACATTCCAGGAGGCAAGAAGCACCATCATCTACTGAGATATCGCAAGCTCTACCCTTATAAACAACCGAAATAATTGATATTCCCGGAATTCACTCGACCATTCTATCTAAAACTGGAACAAAATACTACTGTGGGAGTAGAGTATTCATGTGATGAGTTGTGGGCCAGGTGATTTTTCTACGCTACTCTTCCTTCTAAGTACCCAAACCCAAATCATTTGAGCTCCCTGCCGCCATTGGAGAAACATTTCCAACTCTGCGAACGAACGCACAACCTTCGATAAAAGAAAATTCTTGAATGCTCTCACAAAAATTGCTCAGGTTGAAGTATATCTGACCCAACTAGGACGGGCAAGAAATTCTGGAGTTAAAATTTAGGCTCTTGGTCTTCCTAGTTTAACCGCATCGTTTTATCGTTTCTTTTCCTGTGGGTAAAGGAGGTGTTGTTCGGCCGATTCAAAACAACTCATTCTCGTTTGTTCTCGCGTTCGCTCGTCCGTTTCATCAATATTCCATAGCTGTCAATCAATAGAATTATCTATGTTTGAACAAAATGGAGTTCCACTATCCAACTGAACTTGTATGTCAATTAATTACAAAGAAAATCATTATCAAATTCCTCCTCTCTGATGGACACCACCTCATTGTGAAGATGTGTTAGGAGTAAATAGCATAGATACGTGAAGAGCAGATACACATTATTTACGTGTGTCAATAACACCTGTGCCGAATATCTTGCAAACGGAATTAAATTTCACAATATTTATATTAATGAGATCTCACACTTTTCAAAAGTTATGCTACGTAAGTAATGGTGATAAGTAAGAGTAAACAATTTCACTGGTGAAAAAATTATAGGGGAAGCAATGCCATGAAATAGGATTTCACTGTTGGAGGTCTATGAGAGAATGACAATATAAGAAATTATGTGAGGGTAAGAGTAAATGGGGTGTTTCAGTTTGTATTTGTATGTGTGTGTGTGAGAGAGCGCGAACGAGACAGACACAGAGAGTGTCAGATGGTAAATGAGAGTGTGTGCAAGAGTGAGGGCGAGTGTGAAATTAAAAGTGAGGGTGCTATAGCGTATATGGGTGTGGGTGTAAGTGTGAGTGTGGGTGTAAGTGTGAGTGTGTGTGTGTGAGTGTGGTTGTGTGTGTGTGAGTGTGGTTGTGTGTGTGTGAGTGTGGTTGTGTGTGTGTGTGTGGTTGTGTGTGTGTGTGTGTGGTTGTGTGTGTGTGTGTGGTTGTGTGTGTGTGTGTGTGTGTGGTTGTGTGTGTGTGAGTGTGGTTGTGTGTGTGTGAGTGTGGTTGTGTGTGTGTGAGTGTGGTTGTGTGTGTGTGAGTGTGGTTGTGTGTGTGTGAGTGTGGTTGTGTGTGTGTGAGTGTGGTTGTGTGTGTGTGAGTGTGGTTGTGTGTGTGTGAGTGTGGTTGTGTGTGTGTGAGTGTGGTTGTGTGTGTGTGAGTGTGGTTGTGTGTGTGTGAGTGTGGTTGTGTGTGTGTGAGTGTGGTTGTGTGTGTGTGAGTGTGGTTGTGTGTGTGTGTGAGTGTGGTTGTGTGTGTGAGTGTGGTTGTGTGTGTGTGAGTGTGGTTGTGTGTGTGTGAGTGTGGTTGTGTGTGTGTGAGTGTGGTTGTGTGTGTGTGAGTGTGGTTGTGTGTGTGTGAGTGTGGTTGTGTGTGTGAGTGTGGTTGTGTGTGTGTGAGTGTGGTTGTGTGTGTGTGAGTGTGGTTGTGTGTGGTTGTGTGTGTGTGAGTGTGGTTGTGAGTGTGGTTGTGTGTGTGTGTGTGTGGGTGGGTGGGGCTAGAGAGAGCGTGCAATTAAGAGAGTGGATGAGAGACGTCGCGGTCACTCTTTTTATACTATTTCAGAATATTATTCTGAAATTTCTTGGCAATACAGATTTCATCTCAAACATTAGACTCAACCTTAATATAAATACTGTATAGAATTGAGATATGTCAATGTGACGTTTTCTTGTTCCACTTATTTTACAGTCATTCTAAATGAACAGCATGCTGGTTCACTCATCTGCAACCTCGATCCCACTTTCACGTCCTTCTAGACCCTCATTCAACTTCACTTGGATCCTCATTTCCTCGGTAACTCCGCCCTCCGCACCTTTCGAGCCCTCGTCTTCAGCTCTCACCCACGTCACCTTCTTTGATCCCCACTGAGCCAGCCGTCATCGGAGTGTCATGCTCCTTTTCCATTCTCGTCCTTTTCTCCTCTTCCGGTCGGTCCTCAGCACCACCACCACCACCCCGCTATGTTTGTATTTGTTGCCCAGTATTGATCCGGTCGCGGAGGCGGTAGCGGCGGCGGCGATGGTGGCGGCGGCGGGGAGCCGGTGGGACAGGGCGGGGAAGGGGAGGGGGAGGGAGAGGGGGGAGGACGTCCGCCCCGACGCTAGCGACCCGCGCGTGCATGCACTCTGCTCACGCGGCAGGCGCTCTTCGCGAGGGGACTCCGAGCCTTGGATGCTCGCGCTTCCACAGCTCCCTGCGTCGCTACTTCGGTTTCAAACGGTGACTATCGGCACTCCACCAATCTGCCACACCCAGTAGAAACCCAATTACCCAACCAAACGGGGATTGTTCAGATGATTGGTTGAAACGCAGATATTAAGTAAAGACCATCACATCAAAAAAAACTTTGCTGCTATTTATGAAATTGATTTTAACAATGATAAGCTATGACGGCCTCTATACCCGAGGTCACTAAAGCTGAAGAGCTGTAGCTTCCTCTTGCCTGAAGGGTCGTGGGTTCGAATCCCGCCCGCAGCAGGGTTGTTTGTGTGCGCGTTCGTATACCGTTACCGATACCAGTACCCCCCAATGTTACTTACAGTTGTCGCTGTATGACCCTTACTAGCTGAAAAGCGACCTTAAATAAATATGAAAAATATAATCTCTAGAAAATTGTATAAGATCTGTAATATTTATATAACACAGAAACTACGAATTTAACTATGTTCATTTTTTCCCAATGTGAGTTTGGATAAGTGAAGTTTCGAATAATTGAAGTTCTCCTGTAATCTAAATCATTAATGTCCCATTCCTCCATGTTACCTCTTATGATTTTTCTCTGCTTTCTCGCGGCGTTAGCTTCATGTTAAGGCCTTTGAGGAATCTTACCATCATACAACAATACTTGGAGGAACTCAAGCTAAGAATAGAGCACGAGTATTGTATATATTGATTTCTATTGAATTGTTTTAACGAACATCAATGTTGAAACTATAACATCCATTCAAACGTGCTGTAACCTTCAATACAATTTCGAATCTCTTAAAATTCATTTTTATAATAATACAAACCCATTTTTTATAAATATGGGTCATTAATTGTTTACTCTTCCTCCTCGTAGCTAAGAACAAAAATCAAGGGAATTATATATTTTTTCAATAAAAATTTTCAAACTTTAATTTAGAACTTAAAACAAATCAGCGCAAGATTCTTATTTTGTAGTCGCAATTACCCCGTTAAAGAAGTACAAATTTTCTGTACTTCCAACATTATTTCAGGAATGTGACACAAGGAGAAGAACATATCTAGAGTTTCAAAGATCGATAATATCAAGTTGCCGATAACAAATCTCCAGTATCTGTACAAATATACAAGCTTTTCGGTAAATGTTTTATAGTTGAGCTTTTTCTAAATAAATTTTCAAATTGAAATAACAGAAAAGACCCTCTTCCTCCGAACTTTATACAGCAATGAGTATTTCATGATAATGTTTCCAACAATGAAAGTTTGGAATAACATTTAGCTTAGTATTAGTTTTAATGTAATAAAAAACAAGATTTAATTAATGATAAGACAAATATATTTAATCAATACATCTACTTAAATAAAACGAATATTATGTTCCGTATTTTAAAGCGTGTGTTTATTATATTGCTTTCATAAGAATCAATACTTCAGATTCGATATCATGAACATTTTCATACATTTCTTGTCTTTGGCACCGACATCTTATAGAATATCTTATGTTATGGAATATCTTATGTACATATCTTATGGAATCAAATATCGTAAAATCCAGACAGCGGTAAAGGCTTATCGTTTCATGTAGAAACCACTGAAATCATTTCTGTTGCCATTTTGAGAGCAGTATAAAATGAGTTTTTTATGTGCAGTGTATACTTAGCAGTTTATATAAGAACAAAATACGTTAAAGAGTTATGTTCAGGATTTTATTATATACACGTGACGGTTTACTACAGAAAACTTGCGAGTAATTAGAATTGCTTCAGCTCTAAACAATCAATATGAATTTCGATTATTGAGTAATGTTGCTAGAACAAACGATTAATACATCGCAATGAACAACAAAGTGGATTCAGACAGCGCCTCTGTCGAGCATAAGAGAAACTAATACGTAATGGAAAAATCAATATCTCTTCATTCTCCTCGTATTATTCCGCATATTACGTAAATGTTAGTATTTCATTCTCTCAGGAGACGACATCGCTAATTCGTATCGGAAGGAGCGAAATGCTTACACCTGAAGCTACAGCATCTATTCACTATTCGACAAAATTAAACAAAGTAACAATTCTCTGATAAAATTGATCACTTTACTGTCTTTTACATAAGCAATAAATTGATACGCTACATTGACGAAAGACGTCATGTGTCTTCGGCCTTGATGATTTATGCTTTCCATGAAAATTCCAATGTGATATATGTGTAAATGACATTCTGCCATAATTTTTCTAACGAGGAAATTTAAATAACAACAAGTGTTTTCCCTTATGTTATTGCTGCGGTGGACCCTGAATAAGTACAGAGGGATTAATTGCAAATCGTTCACATTTCATATTAGGATTTGAACAAGAATTGTAAATAGAGACAAAGATATAAACCGTTTGAGAAGATAAACATACGAGAAATTTCAAACCATAAATAAATGAATGTTATACTATATTGAATGAGAAAGGGAAGACGGATTAGAGAGGCGATCAGATTAAGATCAGGAGGAGACAGAGGATGGAGAATCGGGAAGAGGAGGATAATAACGAGGTTGTGAAGGAGGAAGAAGAGAATGAGAAAGAGCACAACGAAAATACATGGAAGAGAAGAAAAAGCGCATTTAATTGCGGTCAAAGGAGAGAACCCTTTTCGCGTGGATTTTCAACGTGCGCATATCTAGCCTCAGCAAGCCTGCAGCTTCCAATATTGGACCCCCGAGGCTTCCGTGCCCGTGTAACGTCCGTCGGTCAGCTGCACCAGTCGGGTTTAGGCGGCACCGGCGGCGCCGCGTTCTCCGCCAGGGGCCCTAGAGCGTCCCCAGCAGGGTGACCGCCGCCGCCGCCGCCGACGTGGATGGTCGGGAAGAAGGAGGGCGGGTCGGAGGAAGGCGGCTGTAGGTGCGAGGGCGGCGCGATGCGAATTGGGCCGGAAGAGTGTGGGGGGCCGAGGAGCGGTAGAGGAAGATAGGGTAGGATAGGGGTGGGGAGGGGAGGGGAGGAGAGGAGAGGGCAGGGCAGCGGGGAGCGGAACGGAGCGGACCTGGGCTGCCCAAGGAATGGCGGGGATAAATGAGGAAAGAAGGAGAGCGAAAGAGAAGGCATGGGGGGCAGAGAAGGGCGGGCGGGACCCACATTAGGACGCCGTGGGCCGACGCTGAGGACCGGCGCCGCGGGACGGACGGCGCGCTAACAAGCGCCTCGACGCCCCGGCCGCCGCCTCACGCCTCCACCTCCGCGGCGCCCGCCGTCGCCGACACTCCGCACCCGCGCGGGGTCGCGCCCGCCCGCGCCGTACACGCACCGCGGAACCGCAAGAACCGATTGTCGGAAAGTCAGCGGCACCATTAGCGGCCGAAGCGTGCGGTTCCCCTTTTTACCCGCAGAAAGCAAAGTCGAAAAAAGAAAAGGAGGAGAAGAAGAAGACGAAGTAGAAGACACGGGGCGAGCGGTTAGCATCGGGCGCGTCCGGGCGGTTGGGAGGCCGGGAGCGGGCAGCGGGGCTGGCGGCGAGCGCGAGCGCCAGCCTCCGTTTCGAATAAGATGAGTAAATTTTGATCTCATCAATTTCTCCGCAATCCCCTAGCGACGCGAACGCCGACGGCCGAAGAGACGCGGGGCCGCGCGGGCCTGACCCTCGGCCTCCGGCCCGCCCCCGCCGGCCCCGCCGCCGCCTCCATGCGCAGCCGTCCCTCCGCCGCCGCCGCCGCCGCCCCCGCCGCCGCCCACGCCGCAGTCGCGGCCTTTCCCTCGACGAGCGTCGCCGCCGCCCCCGCCGCTGCCGCCGCCGCCGCCGCCGCCGCCGAGAGCTGGGGGAATTTCTCTATTTCGCCTCAAGGAATGCATTTGTGCCGGCGAGTAACAGTGTCGCGGGCAGGGCACGTCACATCGACGGCGAGGGCCAGGGGGGAGCGAGCGCACACAATGCCGCCTCCGCCGCCAACGACGACGAGAGTGGTCGAGCGCGCGCGCCGCGGGGGCCGTGGCGGAGCGCGGGAGGGGCGGGTGGGGGAGGGGAGGGGCTGCGAGAGGTCGCCGCCGGAGGGAGCGGAGCTCGCGCGAGGACGTCGGACGGAGGGTGGCGGCGGGAGACGGGCCACGGGCGACGGGCAGCGCGCAGCCAAGCGCGGAAGCCGTCGCCCGCGGCTGCGCCCTGCCCGTCGCCCACCGCCCTCTCCCTCGCCCTGGCGCTCGCCCTGGCACTCGCCCCGCTGCCCGGGAGATCGTCCGCGCCGCGCCGCGCCTCGCGCCCAGTAGCGCTCGCGCTGATGTCAATTTCCTCGTGAATAATCAAACTGCGCGGGGGCGGCGCGCGCGCGCCGGACGCAGGGGGCACGTGCATGGCCAACGTGGAAGGGAGAGGCGGCGTTCCGGAGAGATTGCACACGTCCACGGCCGTCGTAAGGATCACCAAAGCCCAACGGGTCCGTGAAAAAAACATGATATTTTGGCCATTTTGGTAATCAGGGCTTCTAAAAAGTGTTGCTTATTTTGAAACACAAAGAATGTAGAATATACCGAATGATTTATGTAAATAACTTTTCGAACGTTCATATATGTTAATATCAGGAGTTAATGCACAGTTAATAATTTAAAAACCGCTAAAATAATAAACTTAATTCAAATTAAAAAAGTTTGATAATATACGACGCGAATTTTCTTCATTTTGTCAGGTGGACTAATTTATGAGGAAAATCTTACCGTTTAACTACAAGATTAGGCCAATACGACAGAATGAAAATCGGAAAAAGAAAAACGTGAAGCAATATGTCAATGTGAAGTAGACGCAGCAACAAGGGCGCGGGGGCGTGGCGGGGCCGGGGGCGTGTGCACTTGGGGCACGGGCGCTCGAGAGAGAGGGAACAACGGCACGGACACCAACAGTGCCAACATTAGTAGAGTAGGTGGCCGACTGGAGAGGTGAGAAAGGAGGGACCGTCGGCGCGCCCGCCAGCGCATGGCGTGGGCGGGGAAGGGACGAGGCGAGGGCGGAGATGGCCGGCGGGGTGGGGGTGGGGGCGCGGACGAGGGCCGCGCAGGCGCGTCGCCTCTCCGAGCAGCCGGGTGGGCTGGCGGTCGACCGGCCGGGCCGGGACGCGTGAATAAATGAAACATGCCTCTGCAGAGCCCCGCGCCGTGTCCGAACTCGGAGGGGCATAGCGAGGCGAGGCACGGCGAAGGGAGCGGGGCGGGGAAGCGCGGAGTGGGAAGAGCGGGCCCGGGGAGGGCGGACGCGGGGCGGAGGCAACAGGGAGGGAAAGAACGAAGAAAGGCGAGTGAAGTGGCGGGGAGCGGCGCGAAAGAAGCACGGAAAGCGGGGCCCGGCAGCCCAGCCTCCCCCGCCAGCGCCGCCACTGTAGCCGCCGCTATCAGCGAGCCGACTTGTACAATGCGTGCCGATACCAGCGTTGCATCGATTACCGATACGTGACTTCCGAGATATCGGACTTCTCGTAGAACCGCCAGCAGCGCCACCGGCGGCAGCGGCGGCGGCGGCGGCAGCTGCGGCAACGACGCCGACCCGTGGTGCAGGCTGGGGCCTGGGCGGAACAGGATGATTGGACATCGGCAACAAAACATCCTTGTTTAAAAATACATGTTAATATATCCACAAAAAATGATGTCCCTAAACATTACAAACAAACGTACACAAGAATAATCGTTAACATACGAATTACCTGCAATCACTTTATCTACACATTATTGTTTTTGTTCGTTTCTGTCCCTACGGTAGGGTGGGGGAGTATCAATTTTGAAGGAAGATCCGAACGGTTTAGGCGCTAATATTGAAGACGGGCAGACACACACGGGCAGACACACACGGGCAGACACACACGGGCAGACACACACGGGCAGACACACACGGGCAGACACACGGGCAGACACACGGACAGACACACGGACAGACACACGGACAGACGGACTTTTTGACGAAAATCAATTTGCCAGTGTCAAGAACAACAAAACGTAGATTTATCTCACTACGTGTCCATAGTACTTATAGGAACTACTAGCAGTACTTATAGGAGTACTTATACCACTTAAAGGAACACGATTTATTCACTTTTTCAATAGGAAAGCCCCACAGTACGAGGTTTTGTGTCGAAAAACCGCCTATTTATTAAAATACGCCGTAGTACGTAGTAAGGAGAGACAATAAATAAGTACGCCCTTAGAGATGACCTTACAGATAAGAAATCATGTTTAAGGATATGCAGGATCATCTAAAACGCTATTTCTCTAGTTCATAGACTGTGGACGATTGGGCAGGCAGCAAATAATTAGTTATTTGTTTTATATTAAAAAATAGCAGAATGGAAAATCCTATTTACTACTTACATTAATATTAAAAAAGTGCATCTTAGAAACGAGCATACAGTTTCAATGTTGTTATCTTATTTTCATATTAAAACATTCAACGAATGCTCCAATTTAAGCGTAAATATTATATTATACGTCTAGTATATTATGTTCAGTTTTATTGAAAGTGTACACGTTTTGAAAACGATCGACTTTAGGAGCGAGTTTTCATGTTTGTGCGAATACAATAGAGCAGCATTATAAACGTGTTGCATACGTATATTTTTATAACAGAATTATACATTTAAAAGGGAAACAAAGTTAATTTTAGGAAACAACTTTATTGTGACAACACGGATATTAGACATCTCTTCAAAAAAATAATCGTCGACTATTCGGTTTATCGCTACCTCCTTGTGATTCTCTACCTACAATTATCTGAATGTATACTGACGCAATTATTTGTGCGTATACGGGAAGTACGTCATAATCTGTGCCATGAGATTTTTTTGTATATCAGTATAGTAAACGACTTTTTTTGCTGCAAGAAATCGTGCATAAAAGAGCTATTTACGACACAAAATTTTGCGTCTTCACAGAGTCAGCCAATCGCAACGACGCGTGGGGAGGTAGCGGCAAACAGAACAGCCAACTATACTTCTCTGCCACAGATGTCAAATATCCAAAACGTCACAAGAAAGTTGTTTTGCAAAATTAAGTTTGATTCAATTTCAAATTTTTAATGTTGTTATACAAAAAATAGCTCATTTATAATTGTTCCTTTATTTCATTCGTACAACCTTGAAAAATCGTTCCTAACGTCGCGCGTTTTCAAAACATGTAATCCGCAATAAATCTTATTATTCTAAATTTCTATTTTCGAAGGATCTTATATTAAGTATTAGTGTGTTATAACATTACAATTTCAAGACTGCAATTATCTTCTTAGATTGAAAGTAAACACCGAATATCAGTAGAGACGCAGAATGCTTGTGGTTCGTCATGTCCCGACGCTAAAGATCTTTTGTTTTTATCAACACAACGGAGTCTGCGAGTTGTGCGAGACATGTTTGGAGGAAACGCCCCTACTTGTGTACAATGCCCAATTCACCAGTCTTTCAACCACGTAACCGACGAAGCATCCAGTTTATGAGAGGCAAGAGCATGGGGCAGTTGGCGTGAGAAAGGGTGTGGAAAGGGGGAACGAGAACGATATGGCGAATCCGAAGGTGGGTGGGGGTGAAGAGCCAAGTAGATCTAACGATACGAGGTGGGTGGGAATAGGCGACATTAATAACGACAAAAGAGACAGGGAAGACTGAGTTAATGACGGACGAGAGCGGGAGTGATAGGAATAATGATAGTTGTGGGCGGGGACTGACGCAACAATACCGGGCGGACAACAATGCGCGGACGGAGATGCACAGCGAGGACGCGGAAGATCTAAGAGGACACGAACGAACTGCGCGGACGGGGAGACACTGCGAAAACGAGGAGGAACTGCTAGGAAGCGGAGGAACTGCGCGAACAGGGAGGTATAGCGAGGACGAGGAGGGAAGGCGTGGACAGTGAGACACTGCGAGGACAGAGGTACAGAGAGGACGGGGAGGTACAGCGAGGACGGGAAGGTACAGCGAGGACGAGGAGGCACCGCGAGGACGCAATGGAACTGTGAGGACGAGACGGCAGTGACACGCGCTAATCCACTGTGAGGCTGCAATACGTACAATGATGTTGAGTCGTCGCAGCAAATAAGTAGGGACTGAAGAAATTGCAGGCACCGATTATACAGCGCGACTGGTCGGATAAGATAGCAGAACCACATAGAAAACCGAACAAGAACTGGGGAAAGACGAAGCAAAATGCGTGGATGGCACATGGGCGTCAGCGGTATAACGGGAACAGCGGTATCAAACAGGCTCCGGGAGACGCTGGAAACGCCGAGACATCATGAGCACCAGAGGGAGCACGGGGACGTAGAGACGTGCCTGGAAAAGAGCTGCGAGGTGCGCGGACGGGCCGGGGCGCGTCGCAACGAGCGAAGAGATTTACCGATGCTTACGACAGGGAGAGCAGCGCCGGCCAACGCCGCCGCGCGACGCCAGGCGACGCGACGCACGCATGTCCCGCGGGAGCAGCTACCTGTGCCGCTGCGCCCTCAAACGCGGTCACGCGACCTGTGGACGCGCGGGCGGCGGCGAGATGGGAGGGGGCCGCGACGATTTGAGACCAGTCATCAAAAACGAAGGGATTCTAATAGTTATTTATGCAAATACGTTGTAAAGGTTTTAATGATCGAGCTGCGACAAAATGCCCGAGGGAATTTGGCCAGGGGGCTTTTTGTCGCCCGATATCCTTAGAACCAGTTAACGCTCGTGGTACATACATAATTTCATTTTTTACCTAATTTTATTGATTTAGATTTACTTATTTACTAATTAACAAGATGATAACTTTACTTGGTTTGTCTTTTTATATTTTCCTCATATAATTCCCTTTCATACTTCTCTCTCATTTAAGAGCACATGTAGCATCATTGAACTGTTTTAATATTTTCCTCGTCACCACGATACTGTCGATTCAGGTAAGTTATGGAAGTGTATATCGACCCCCGTATCGAAGACAATAATAAGCTATAACGTATCAATAAAAAATAAAAGAATTATCTACGCACTCAATAAAAGCATGGATCCGAAACTGCCGCGTGTCAATGGGAAAGGGCAACTTCTGCTCCTAGCGTAGTTTTCCCTCTACCTCTGTTGAGGTAAAGAGGTACTGTGTTATTGTTCAGCACTTTTATTATTAGAACCATTTCTAGCCCTTAGTGGTACTTTCGTCTTTCAATGCTCATCAGATGTTTACTAAACAATGCGAAACCTTTACCATGCATAATGGCAATCTTATACGTTCTCTTTCAGCTAAACCTACATGTTGTAATACAATTTTAGAACAAATCGATGTCGAGATGTCGTGAATTCATAGCAACAGAGTAAATGTTTCACTGTTTTTTTTTCCAAAAAATGTCGTGGTCATTGTGTCATCGCAGAAACGACGCAAGTATAGAAACGTGCAGACATGTACAGACAAGCCAGAATCCATATTTTCTGGGTTATTGACACTGAAAAATCGAATGACGACAAAACGCGTCTCGGTCTGTCTGTCTGTCAACAAAGCTTGTGGCTAAACCGATCAGCCGATTTTCTCCAAAATTGGTATTCGCCAATGCATATGGATGATATCACGTCCTCTTGAGTTTGAAACCTTTTTAATTTTGGGGGGTTCTTTACATGAAGCCTCTGAGTCATTTTCAACATCTGTCTTAACTCGTATACATGTTGCATTATGAATACAGGTAGAAACGGCCATTTTTGGCCAGAATCAATAAGAAAACTTGTAAATAAATGTAATTTCAAATGAACTTCTCCCCATAACACGTAACACATGGGTTTTAACTGTTTTTGACATAAATAATTAAATAAAAGAATATTCTCTCCCATGAAATAAAAACTCTCTGCAAAGGTATTCACTATACATTTTATCCCTCATCGCGCCCTTCGTGGTGGAACAGGCATGCTGCGAGAACATGGAAAATGATAATTTGCAAAACAATATTCCCTACTAAACCTGAGAAAATGTGCAAAGACATTTACGAAATAACGGAATACGAAAACAGACACGATAATTGTAGAAAGTGGAGCGAGAGGAAAAGAAATTGAGGCGGTAATTAAGTTAGAAGAGAAAGGACACTGAGTGGGCTCTCCAAGGGATCGCTGAGGCCACGCAAGGAAAAAAGTGGCAGTGAGAAGATAGGGTGCGATCTGGGGAACTAATTGAGAAGAGAATGAATCGTGAGTGACGAGGAGAGAGCCAGCGATAAGGAAGTTTCAGGTTGCGTCTGGGAGAGGACTTCGAAGCAAAAAAACGGGTACGATAGAAGAGGCGGAGACAACTGTGAGATGAAGACATTCAAAACTGAATGGCGAAGATATTGAGCAATGGGCGAGTCAGAGAGATGACAATGGAGTCGACGGGAACGGTGATGAAGGCGACCGGGATAACAACGAGTCGATGAGAAAGGTAAGGAAGCGGGGACGCTGATGACGGCGGGGATGCGAAAAGACTACCGAGTTTTCGAAGACAGCAGGGACGCCGGGAATGGTGGGGATGTCGAGAACGACGAAGACGGCGTGGACCGTGAGCACGGTGTGGAACGGAAAGGGCGGCGGATACGTCAAGGCCGTCTGCGACGTCGGGGAGGTTGGGGGCTGCGGGAGATGCCGGGCGACGGGAGAGGTGGGGAAGCGGGAACGGCAGGGACGGTGGGGTCGGCAGGGAGAACGGGGGCTGTGGGGGCTGTGGGGACGGTGGGGACGGCGGGAACGGCAGGGAGGGCGGGAGCGGTGGGGTCGGCAGGGAGAGCGGGGGCGGTGGGGACCGCAGGATCGGCAGGGAGGGCGGGGGCGATGTGGTCGGCAGCGAGAGCGGGGGCGGTGGGGACGGCGGGGAGCGCAGGGAGGGCAGGGAGGGCGGGGTCGGTTGGGTCGGCAGGGAGAGCAGGGGCGGTGGGGATGGCGTGGAGGGTGAAGAGTGCGGGGACGGTGGCGATGGCGGGGAAGGCGGGGAGGGCAGGGACGGTAGGACGGTGGGACTCTGAGGGACGGAGAGGCAGACGAGGTAGCCGCTCAGAAGACAAGCGAGGGAAAAGTGGAGCCCAGGGAGCGCTTGCGAGAGGGTGGTGACGAGCTGGCCACAGGGGGAGGGGCTGAGTGTTCACAGTCTCGCGAGCACTAGACCAACTACGCGGCGTCACGCGATTCGGGCATAAACTCAGCATTGCCCTCCCGCACATTAGCAAACTCCGCCAAAAAGTACTGCCTATTTAAAGGGTGTACCGGACATTAGCGGGGTCGACCTAGGCGTGCCCGCCTCCCCACACTCACTCTATATTTTTCCGAGCTCTCAATTTTTGAGACCATCTGGCGTGAGGGGTTTTGAAAACTGAAACATGTTTCCTACGATTTATGGAAAGCGGCAAATGGTAGTTGCTAACGGAACTTGGGCCTTCACCCCTAAGGCCATTTTCGGTAATGGGAAGCTGCAGCGTAAATAAACTTGCCAAGGCCCCTTCATCGCTCTTTTGAAGAGCTCTCGTTAATAAACTGCCGTCATCAGATACCAGTCCATTGGAAGTATCTCTAGTCATGTAAAGAACCTTTAGGAAAGAAATTCGCTCCGCCGTAAAATAAATAACTTTCTAAAAGTAATTGAACGTACGTAACGGCAGTGAGTGACGAACATCTTCGCCACAATCACTTGAAACATTAACACAGAGTATAACTATCTCGAAAATAATATTGCAAATTACGTAGTATGGTCTTGTGACCAAACTACCTCTCATTTCTCACGTACCTAAAAAAAATTATAGATCAAACAGTGAAATTCCATATTAATTTCTGTTCAATGTAAACGGAGCGCATGAATGAGCAGTGAAACTTAGTGACAGGGTATCACAACGATGACGTAGTGCCTTTCACGCAAGTTAGTAGATTAAACCCGTTTACAATCCTTCATAAAGTTGCATTTAGACAAGTAAGAGATTCAAATGCATATTTTGACGTTTTCTTGTAGAGTTGATAAGAAATAAATTATAACACTTGATGCGTTTTGTCGAGTTTCGGCTTTTAAAGATCTCTTTAAAAAAACTATTGATATAAAATAGCACATAGTTTCTGGCATTATTTCTTTTGCAATTTTCGAAATTTCAACGAGTTCAACGAAAATGAGACTTTTGACATTTTATATATATCCTTTACCCTATTCGAGGAAAACATTTCAAGAAAAAATTGAGAGCCGATTTTGAGAAAACATTTTAATGCATTATCTTCAAGCAGAAAATACTCATTTTTCAAAAAAATGTACATCACCTTTCTTTGAAAAGTGTTTTTTCACATTCGACTTCATTTGTGAAAAAATCCCCATCATCAATATTGCACTTTTGCAATTAAAACTTTTGTAATTATAGAAAAGTTCACCAAAAATGGGATCATGACCGGTTATTTTACCAAAAATTTAAAGAAAAAATTTGGAGCAGTTTTGTAGAAAATAACTGTTTAAAAATTACCTATATTGCATGCAGAATTACACGAAAACTAGTGTATTTTCAAAAACATACTACTTGACCTTATTTCAAGATGTGTTTTTGAACAACCAATTTTAGTAACGAATGATATCTACCTTCAATACGGTAGTTGTATGAAGACATCGATTTTTTTAAACTTTTGTAATTGCGCAAAATGTAGAGATTTCAACGAAAATGATACCTGATCCATTGTATGTGTCATTAATGCCATCTGAAAAATTAGTTAAATAAAAAATATCGAGCCATTTTTGAGAACATTTCGAAAATGTTGAGTGTCCAAGCAGAGTATTCCCAAATATCAAAATAGCCGTTTAAAACTGGCAGAGCATTGAGCTCCTCCAGGTCGTTCGGAGAATATAAATTTTGGAGAAAATCGTTCGAACGGTTTAGGCGCTGCCGTTGACCCCAACCGGCCGGACGTTTTGCTGTCAATCAATTTTTGGATATCAAGGATCCAACCACTGTGGATTCTGACTACACAACGTGTGGGAATAAGTCATTTACTAATTCCACAAGAACAAGATTTATCTACTATTTCATTGTCCGGGCCAGATAATACGAGTTTTTCCTGTCGAAAAGTCACCGAGTCTGGTGCACGTACTTTCTACTTTCCTTTCACTATGCAAACGCAGTAAGGCAAGAAAGTAAGAAGAGATGAGGTTTTATTCTAAACGAACGAGTATAAATCATTTCTATTAAAGTAATATTATTCAAATAAATTTTAATTATTTCTCAATATCAAACAACCATTTAATATTAATGTTTCATTATCACCCAAAATCTTGCCAGAATAGAAGTTATCCGCTTTTACTGAAGGTCCTGAAAGGCGGTGATTAAGATAAAGATGAAACGGAAGAAGAAGATGATGATGAAAAGAAAAATTAACATTAAACTAGTAAAATTAAAACGGCGAGAACACAAAAAATAAATTAAGACAATCCTTATCTTAAAATGAAGCGAAAAGCTTGACACAAAAATATATGCCCTCAAGCCTCTCGAGACACAAAGACGTCAACAACAAAAATAAAGTTGAAGACGAAGACGACATCGACGATGTGGATGACGAAGCAAATGAAATCGTCAAAGATGACGAAGGCAAAGGCGACGACGAAGACGACGACGACGACGAAGACGGCGGCGGCGAAGACGAGGAAGAACCAAGAAAAAATGAAGTTGAGACGGAAAGAGAAGCGTACAGAAAAGAAGAAATACTTGACGAGACTAGTTATCTTGATATTACACGTCGCAAAAGCTTACCAAAACAAATGTGACATCCCTTCCAGTCCATCGTGCCCCCCCCCCACTACCTCCGCAAAGCTCAGTGAAGCCTCCCGAAGCCCCCCTCCCCCGAAACCTGCCGGCGGCGCTCCGGTGCGCCGTCCCCCCGCGAAATCCTCAGACCACACCGCCGCAGACCTCCTCCCCCCCCCCCCCGCGTCACACGTCGCCCCGGCGCGCTCCTCAGCGGGCAATTCTCGGCCGAATATGAATTCGTTTCAATTACTGGGCGACGGCCCGCCATTTGCACGGTGACAGGGCCCGCGCCGCTCCGCGCCGCGCGGACCACCAGGTGACGGCTTACGCACGTCGCGCGTAATTGCGTAATCCATCACACTCGCATCCGCGCTATCGCCGCCGCCTCCGCCGCTCCCGTCGTACAGTGGTCCGCAGCGGGAGGGCTGCAGTATGAATTGTGTTATTTAATGGCATAATGTTCGATTCATGGGCGCCGATCTGGCTTACCGTGATCGCTGAAGCAGTATTGCAGAGTCGATCTCGGACTGATGGCTCGTGGGTTCGAATCCCGCCTCGGACATTGTTGTGTGTGTTTCTTGATTTTTGCGTTGCCTGTGTGTAATGTGCTGGTGCGTCCCCTGTCATTGGCGTCAGGAAGAGCATCCGGCTGTAAAATCATCGCCAAGACAATATAAAAATAGAGTGTGCTGAAAATTATCGTCATTACTATTGCAGTCATCGTAAACGTCAATGCCAGCTCAAGAAATTGAAGGAACCATATTAGTTCTTTGCAAATATAATACATTGTTCATTGTTTTGGACCATATTGCTATTATACTCGCTATTTTAGATTACTTATTACGACGATGTATGAAATTATGGTATTTATTTAATAAATTCATTGTGATTTTTCTTCAATATATTTTATTTTCCATAACAATTAATCATAACCAATTACTCCTTAATATTAGGGATAATGAAAGGTAACTTATTTGTCGATATTAAATCTTACATTCACATTACTATGCTGACGTTTAGGGAATTTATCAGAATAAATTTTACAACGTAGATCCCCCCCCCCCAAAAAAAAAACAGAATTACAGAAAATTAAGAAAACTAAAAGTCATGTTACTGGGAAATTAAACCTTGTTGGTTATTGTTGTTGTTGTTGTTATTTGTAATCTTTTTTTCTGTAACTGATCGTCCTTTGATTTCCCTAATATTATGGTACAATGGTTTTTTTTATTAAAACTATTTTTGTTACGAACTTCAATGGATACGTTGTAGTGGTCGCGTCGAGGTATAAAGCTTCCTCGTAAAGTAAATTTCAGTACATACATGAAGATTTTATCTATTAATACCTTATCTTTTGAGCAACGAATAAATATCAATACGAGTATTATCAATGACAGTGTGTCAATGTTAGGACGTTCATGATTGTTATTGTGTTATTCTTGATGATTCATGTGAACGTTGGTATTCCAACTGTAAATTTAGTTCATCTGGAGAATGGACAGAATGTCTAAGGTCCTAGAAATCTATAAAGGCAAATTCTATTATATATTATAGATTATTTTAAACAAAAAAAAATAAATAACTTGATAAAACACGGAGACCTCTCCTAAGGAGGGGGTTAGCCTCATAAGGAGAGTACCCACAACCGAGCTAGGCGTTTCTGGATTTTCTACCTACAACAACTCGCAGCTGAAGACTAATAATTAACTCCGAAACACTAAAATTTCCATAATTGATAAACATATTATATATAAACATAGTTTTAAATATGAACCACTTAAAATCTAGTCAATTATATATTTCTGCAGGTCTTTGATTCTGAACCACTGCGCGTCGCCGATGTCATGGGCCCCCACCCGGTCGCTCCGTCTGCCGCCGCACACATCAATCCTGACACGGCGAACGGGCGTCACGAATGCAAATACCTCTCCTCGCACAATTTGTATTCTACGCGTTTTACACATGCGTTCGTTGCGTCACCGCGATATTTTCCTTATTGCAGAGAGAACTTTTCTCAGAATCCAATTAATTAATATTACCTTTTGCCGCCATGCATTTCAAATGGCGAATTAAAAACCCTGGCTGTTTGTACTAGTTATGTAATTATGTCCACGTATGCCGACGCTCCCCCTCCCCGAGTTGCTTAACTGGAATGTTACAACACCAGTCACAACTGGCGGCCTGTCTTTCACAAGAAAATAGTTTCATATCCACAGCGCGACGGCTGCAACTGTGCACGAAATCCGGATGGGCGGTCGATTACTCCCTCGTGAGGCTCGTGTTGTTCGCTAGAAATAGTTATCGCGTTGTGAATTCAGAAATCACCACAAAACGTAGAAAAGGATTCAAAAAGAAAACCCTGGTTTTGAACTCACATCCGAACAAATCTCAGAAAGGAAGATGACCAATATTTTATAAATTTCCCGCCCCTTCTTAAGAAGAGAAAGTCATAATGCTGCGAAAAAAAAACTGCGAATTTTCGGCAGAAAAACTTTTATTGCCGAGCCCTGGAAACAAAAAAGTGGATAAACCCAGTTGCTAAATATAGGGGAAAATCCCCTAACACATGGTGTAGCCAGAATCCATGTTTTGTAGGTCCTTCATGCCGAAATATCGAATGACGGTGTGTATGTCCGTCTGTGATGAACACCGGCGATTAAACCGTTCTGCTGATTTTCTCCACAATTGATATTTCCCCATTGAATCTGTCCGATGTCGCGTCCCCTTGAATTTGAAACCGATATTTTAATTTTTAGTACTTTACAAGAAGCCCCTGGGACTTTTTCAAAAGTAAAAAAAAAATGGCTCCATCGTTTTTTATTAAATTTTGTTGTTGGATAGTGTGAAAACATTTGAGAGAATGGCCCAGGTCTCAATTTCGTTGAAAACACTAATTTTTCGAAAATTCAAAATTTGTTCGCCGTCTTCCTATAACTGCAAAATTTTAAATAAATATTTTTTTGATAAAATGTGTTTATCAAAAACAGTTCTCCAGTTCAGGGCTAACACCGGTCGCGAGAGTTTGTGATCGCAGCGCTACCTGTTAGTTCAGTCGGCATTAAGCTGAGCACTCAGTAAGTTGTGAGTGCGCGTGAAGTGACTACAGTTTTCAAAAAGTAATTATATCAGTTAAACCAATAGTGCATATAGATAAAAGTGATTTATCGTGCTCTGACCTCGAGCAGAGCATCAAAGAAGCGATACAGGCCGTGACCAACACTACACCCGACGCCATGCAACATTCATTGGAGTACCAACAACAACTCATCATATTAGCCACATCACGAAATGCAGGCGCAGCAGCATCAACTTCAGGAACAGCACCAACAACTGGTACAATTGCAACAGCAACTACAGGACCTTCAAACGCTAGTAGAGAACAGCCATCGCTCTAGTTGGCCGCCCTTGCCACACAGTACACCTGCGCCAACAGAACAAAATGAGCCCAAAAGACAAAAAACTGATTCTGTTTCACGTTATGCTATCCCTACGGGAAACAGTTTCGAAACATTAAACAACGAAACAGAAGAAGACGAACATATCAGTTCCACGGAAATAGTGACTAAAATCCCTCCTATAATCACGCATAAAAGGAAAATTTTTCAACTATTAATAAAAATGTAGTTAAAGATTTCAAAACAAAAATAGAACCAGACAAAGTGAAAGTTAAAATTAATTCAATAGACGATTTCAGAGATCTTCGTAAATTTTGCAATGAGAACAACAGAATATCACACGTTTCGCGACGCAAGCATAAAAACACTTTCAAGTGATTAAAGATATTCACACATTATATAATGAAATAGAAATTTTCCAAGAAGTAGTAAAAAAATACCAGTAATCAAAGTAACTCGCCTTCACGGATAAGCAGAAAACCATTAACTTGTGCTGTAGATTTAGAGGACAATAAGAAGAGAAGGGCGCCTTAGATTTTTAAATAGTGTTATTAGGGTGTTTCCTAGATTCAACAAAAAACTAACAATTCAATGTAAAAACTGCAAAAGATTTGATCACAATCAAGCTAACTGTGGGCGCCCTCCAAAATGCACTAGGTGCTTAGGTAACCACCACTATTCAAAATGCACGCAACCTAGAACGGAAACAACTTGGAAATTGCGTGAACCATAAAAAAGATCTCAGGGCCAATTGGAAAGGTTGTGACGTTTATCAGAAACTGCTAAAAGATCAAGCAGAGCGGTGTAACCAAAGACAACAGTCTTTTAATACTAGAGAATTTCACCAGATCAAAAACTTTGACCGAAAACAAATCCCTCAAAATCATCTAAAAACAGACAAACCCAACACAACGCCCTCCCAGAAATCCCAGGTTTTCAAATCCTCAAGGACTCAATTTCTAAGTCCCCCCCCCCCAAATGAACTGCAATCTCCCTCTACACCAAGGGCAGGTAATAACAACAATCATTAACCACGTAATAAACGCACTCATTCTACAAATTCAAATATTAATACAACCAGCCCTCGATAATTGACGTAAACAAAAATCCAGAAACAAAAATTCTGGAACGCGAACAGAATAAAAAGGTTAAGAAAATCAATTACGATATTTTATAACAGGACACAACATACAAATAGCTTGTATTTCAGAAACTCACCTACTACCACAAATCAAGTTTTCAATACCAGGCTTTAATATCTATCGCAACGATTGTCTCTCAGCAACAGTCGCAGGACGGATGCACTAGTATGTGCCATACTAGTGCACAAAGATATGAAGCATAAGTTATTAACAGTCCTACGAGCAATAAACACCAAAATAAATAACAAATACACAACTACAATAACGGTGTATAAACCCCCTAAGAAACTATTCCCTAGAAAAAATATATACTGAAATATTTGGAAATAACAATAATATCATGTTAACAGGCGATCTTAATAGCAAAACCAGCGCTTGGGCGTGCAACACAACCCTTCAGGGAAAAAAATTATTAAATCTAGCTTCCACCCTCAAATTAAGTATTTTGGTTCCAATAGAACCCACTCATTACCCTTACAACAATAATATAATTCTCGAACATATTGGATATCCTCATCACACAAAATGTTGATTTTCCGATATATCAAAAAGTAATTCCTGAACTCGACTCTTAATCACAACCCAATAATCACATCACTACATTTTCTCTATCCATCATCTTTGTATAAAATACAAAAAGGTAAAATTAACTGGTTTAAATTCAGGGAAAACTTTAAAATTAATTACAAACATTCGTAGAACATTCAATCTGCAAATTACTCAGATAATGAAAACGAGTAGTCGACAAGTATCCCTCACGAATTCTACCACATATCTCAAAAAAACAAACCCAATAAACAAGCAACTAAATTCAATAAAAATCATAAACCTAAATGAAAGTAAGCACAATTTAAGACGCTATTGGGAAATGACACGACGACCAGACTTGAAAAGAAAATTAAACAAACTGACGAGATTAGTTGAAGCGAGCATAGACATGCAAGTTTCCAGATTTTTCTAAAAGAAATTCACCCTTCATCTAAGCATATGTGGTCTACAAAACAGAGAATAAAAAGACAAAAATAAGAATTTCCGCAAATTAAACTAGTGGCAAATTCCGATTTTGAGAAAACATCTCTTTTAGCTGACTATTTTGAAAAGTCGTTTAATCCAAACCCAGTTGAGAACGATCACTATATTATACAAGTAGAGGAAATAATCAGAAACCACTATATACAGCTCCAGTTAATATAAAATATATATCCTTATCAGAAGTTTACACGAAATCAAAAACTAAGAAATTAGTAGGATTCGATTCTATTTCGAATGAAGTTCTAAAGGAACTAAAGAATAATTTGATAGCAGGCATTACAGCAATATTTAACGCAACACTCTCAATAGGTTACTTTCCCAACGATTGGAAAATTGCAACAGTACTATCCTTCTTCAAACCAGGAAATAATCTAAAAGATCAGCAAACTTTAGACCAATAAGCCTACACTCCTCATTGTCGAAACTATTTGATAAACTGATATTAAAACGAATAATAAAATTCCTGACAAACATAGACAATCCCAGACACACAATTTTGATTTCGACCTAATCACTCCACAACACATCAAATATTACGGTTAACCTAGTGCAAGGATTCCATTCCAAACAACACACTATCTTAATATTCCTGGATACAACCAAAGCTTTCGACAAAATATGGCATCAAAGCCTGCTCTACAAATTAAGACAAATAGGTACTTCAAACTACTTATACCGAATTCTCAAAAGTTTCTTAAATCAAAGAAAGTTTCAAGTCAAAATTAACGATGCCATATCATCCTTACACCAGATTTCAGCAGGACTGCCTCAAGGGTCCCCATTATCCCCAGTATTATTCAATTATATATATTATATAATTATCCACACCTAATAGATTCGCAAATAGAGTTTTACGCTGACGACACTGCACATTTTTCAAAGATGGGGACATTATGACAGCTAGGAATAACTTACTAGACGATTTCGACACATTCAATGAATGGGCAAAAAATTGGAGAATGAAAATAATTGCGGATAAAAGTAGGCAAAAATTTTCACCCTAAAATATCCCATCACTCCGCCCATGTTAATTATGCACAACGAAAATATTCCCAGGGTACCAAGTAACACAGCAGTCATGTATCTAAGAATGCAACTTTATTCAAAATCAAACTGAAAAATTAACATTCACACAACAGGAACAAAAACACAAGCAAAACTTTCCCAAATTTACGCACTAAGTAACAAAACATTCTCCCTTAAAAAAAAGACACGGAATGATAATTTACAAATCTATAATTCCACCAAATATGACTTATGTATGCCCAATATGGGGAAAGCAGCCAAATCTAATATAAACATTTTACAAACTATACAAAATAAAGCGCTAAGAATTATAAAATATAATTAATTAAAGCTTATTAATATTAAATATTATTAATATAATTGAAGGCCCATGGTTATTTCGAACAAGCAAATCCACCACGAACTGCAAATTCCGACAATCAAAGAACACATTACCAAACTGTACGAAGACTCCTTCACATCACTCCAATCATCTCCCAGCACCTCCATATTCAAGCTGGGACGCACAGCAGACCGAACCTACTCATCAACTGTCGCTTCCCTAAAGATATATTCAGACCACCATAAAATAGCAGAATACCGACCTCAAATGATATGACCTCATTAAATAATCATATCTACGATCATTCTCTACATTTTCAATTTATTTCCAAAATAATTTAAATTATTAAAATAAACCAAAAACCAGATTAGAACCAGTAAATTGATTAAAGCACAAAAATTGACATGGGATACCTACAAAAAGAAATGCTTATCCATTAAGGCAAAGATAAAGCACTACAACACAGTTATAAAGCCAGAAGCAACACATGCTTCAGAAACACTTTTTCACTTAAACAAACAGTCAAAGACTGATAGACTTCAGAAAATTGAAAGAAGGATTGGAAGGACCTGCATCAACAAAAAATACCAAAAAGATGGCCAGTGGCGAATACTGCCTAATAAAGTTGTGTACAAAGAGCTAGAACCAATAACAGACACGATGCGGAAGAGGAGATTGGGATTTTTTGGTCATATCATGAGAATGCAGGATTCAAGACTTCTAAAACAACTAATACAACACAATCTTATCTCAAAAAACACCACAACAGGATGTGCATGGATTAGAGAAGTGAAAGAAGACCTGAAGGAGATAGGCCTCACAACAGAAGACACCACAAATAAGATAAAATTGAATTCAAAACTCAAAGATACAACCACCTGCTTCACTCTTACAAGAAACAAACCCACAACTCGCATATTTTCAACTGAAGAAAGGGAAAGAAGATCGAAGTGTATGAAGAAGTACTGGGAAGAACACAAAGCCCGAACAATCCCTTCAAGGAGACCTAAACGATGAACTGACTAAAGTGATCCTATGCGGTCATAAAAGGAGAAAGAAAAAAAAAACATTTATCGCATCCGTCTCGGGCACCCACAGCTAGGAAATAAACCAAAAGTTTTGCGCGTTTCCATTGACGACCCACAAAAATATGTTGAACAGGAAGACAATAAAAAGCAGTTCAAAATAGGTCTTTTTGAATATTTCGAAAATATGAGCATTTTTTGCGTAATTTTTGATGAAACAGACGCTTTTAAAATCATTTTAAACTATTTCCTTAGAAGCGACTTTAATGTTTTTCTTCCATAAAATTTTTATCCTCATATGTAGCAAAGAACGGTAAAGATAGTGGTGATGGTTTAATTTTCGGCGCACTCAGTCAGTATTTTTGAAAATTGCAAAAGAAGTTCGAAACTCTAAATTCCAATTTCACGCGCTTAATTTTTCGCTATGCAAGTTCGGAAAATAGCAACACATAGGTTTCAAAATTTTTCAGATTTATCCCTTTGTTGTGTGTCATGATGACTGTATAATGTAGATACAATTTTTATGAAAGAAAATAGATTGAAAAAAAAAGAATACATTTTAACTTAGAACTGAGAAGCACACTTCTATACTTGAAGTTTTAATCGCTGATTATGATATCAAAACATTGAAAGCAAAGAATCACTTCAAATGTAATCAAGGTAGGTTTGTGTGGAATTATTTTTGCTTTTCTGTATTCTGTAAATGCTGTAACATTTAAATTTATACATGTTAATTTCATTCATAAAAGAAATAACTACTCACCATCACAATGGAAATAAATGCAGAGATGCAAATAAGATAAGCACAAGAGGCGATTTGTTTGAATTAGACTTTTCAAGTTATAACTGAGTTTTTAGTATGGCAGAAATTTGAATATATTAATTTCACGTAACTATTTTCGATCATGCAAGAAAGTATGTGATGTTGTTATAACTCTAGTTTTAGTTATGCAATAAACCTAATTAACACCATCATTGAAACTTTCAATTCATTTTCTTCTAACGGACCTCTGGACCTAGTGCCTTCTCTATGGAAAGTCTCTATTTGTGTTGTGAAACTGTCAGTCATGAATCCTTTCGCAGTAGTACTCACAATTTCTAACAGTCGCTCTCACTCGTGTTACAGGCATAAAGCATTATACCAATGAAATAATGAGGTGTGCACGTAATTATTATTATTATTATTATTATTATTATTATTATTATTATTATTATTATTATTATTATTATTATTTTCGTTTCGGCCAACTAGGACCACGCAGGTCAAGCAACCTGCAATTACCGTGGCTCAGTTTTTCATTTAATATCACGGTGGCAGGTGCTTGCGAACACTTCTTTGGGGGGACCAGCATTAAGCTGGATCCGATTTTTATCCCCCAGGGTTGTTAGTCCTGGGGGTATGAAAGATGAAATGATGATGATAATGAGGGGTGAAAGGACGACACACTCATACAAACACACACAAATACACCCATGCCCGAGGCGGGACTCGAAACCGCGATCTTCTGGTCCGAGACCACTCCGGCACTACTGCCTTAGCGATCTCGGCCATCTGATCGGCTATTATTATTATTATTATTATTATTATTATTATTATTATTATTATTATTATTATTATTATTATTATTATGATTATGATTATTATTATTATTATTATGATTATGATTATTATTATTATTATTATTAACATCTGAAAGAAACATAATAGTGATTTCAGGATTTAATTACTCATTTTCGGTTCGACCTAAATCATAAATATTCAAAACATTAATTTTTTGTCCTTGGCTCGTATGTGCTACTACTTTCCAAGAAATTTCTTACACAGTTCTTATAGACCGTTACTCTTTCACATTTTCACGAGACAGGTTTATTTTAATTGCCGGATTCACAGTAAAATTGTGTAAGTACATGTATATTTAGTTTTAGTAATGCGATCACTTCATCTGTATTTTAAATTTAACAAAATTGTATTCAACCAGAGATTTGAACACAGATTGAAAAAATGAAATATATACATTAAATAAATAAAATAAATTAAAATCGTCTCAGCTTGTCATTCACACACACACACACACACACACACACATATGATTAGCAAACATAAATCTTCAAAATTAAAACATCGATGTTAAAAATACATCGACTAAAAACCATCGATGTTTTTCAATATTGATGTTTTTAGACTGGATTAGTAAACGCTAACATTAAATTCGAGTTAATTAAAATTTAATTGGAAAGTGTTCGTTTTTATTAATTCGTCGAATACGGGTGCGAGAAGAAGGGGCATATTTGCACACAGCGTACTTTTTGACCTTATCTCAATGTTCGAAATGAATATGAAGAAAGAGGAAATTCAAGGGCATGGAGGTCATCTCGGGCGAGAGAGTTTGGTCGATGAAAGTAGTGCAAACAGAATTCCTTTGGTTCCAACAAATGAATATCTGTGTTACGCTCAGTTATTATTTCATATTTTAACTTTTACAGTCTTGTGATTATTGGCATTTTTCAATAAGAACAAAAACATTGAAAAAAACATCGATCACAAAATATCGTTGTTCAAAAAACCTCGGTGTTAATACATCGACGTTTAAACCATCGACATCGATGTCACATCCCTTGTAGTTCATTAGACATTTCATTTGGTTCATCATGTGGACAGAACGTTATCATTACTTTCGTCAGGAGAAGGCAACCTTGTGCAGCTGGGATGCGACATACATAACAGAACACCGATGTTATTCGGTTAACCGTCGCTGCCTATAAAACCGTCGCTGCCTGTAAAACCGTCGCTGCCTATAAAACCGTCGCTGCCTATAAAACCGTCGCTGCCTATAAAACCGTCGCTGCCTATAAAACCGTCGCTGCCTATAAAACCGTCGCTGCCTATAAAACCGTCGCTGCCTATAAAACCGTCGCTGCCTATAAAACCGTCGCTGCCTATAAAACCGTCGCTGCCTATAAAACCGTCGCTGCCTATAAAACCGTCGCTGCCTATAAAACCGTCGCTGCCTATAAAACCGTCGCTGCCTATAAAACCGTCGCTGCCTATAAAACCGTCGCTGCCTATAAAACCGTCGCTGCCTATAAAACCGTCGCTGCCTATAAAACCGTCGCTGCCTATAAAACCGTCGCTGCCTATAAAACCGTCGCTGCCTATAAAACCGTCGCTGCCTATAAAACCGTCGCTGCCTATAAAACCGTCGCTGCCTATAAAACCGTCGCTGCCTATAAAACCGTCGCTGCCTATAAAACCGTCGCTGCCTATAAAACCGTCGCTGCCTATAAAACCGTCGCTGCCTATAAAACCGTCGCTGCCTATAAAACCGTCGCTGCCTATAAAACCGTCGCTGCCTATAAAACCGTCGCTGCCTATAAAACCGTCGCTGCCTATAAAACCGTCGCTGCCTATAAAACCGTCGCTGCCTATAAAACCGTCGCTGCCTATAAAACCGTCGCTGCCTATAAAACCGTCGCTGCCTATAAAACCATCGCTGCCTATAAAACCATCGCTGCCTATAAAACCATCGCTGCCTATAAAACCATCGCTGCCTATAAAACCATCGCTGCCTATAAAACCATCGCTGCCTATAAAACCATCGCTGACTATAAAACCATCGCTGCCTATAAAACCATCGCTGCCTATAAAACCATCGCTGCCTATAAAACCATCGCTGCCTATAAAACCATCGCTGCCTATAAAACCATCGCTGCCTATAAAACCATCGCTGCCTATAAAACCATCGCTGTCTATAAAACCATCGCTGCCTATAAAACCATCGCTGCCTATAAAACCATCGCTGCCTATAAAACCGTCGCTGCCTATAAAACCATCGCTGCCTATAAAACCATCGCTGCCTATAAAACCATCGCTGCCTATAAAACCGTCGCTGCCTATAAAACCGTCGCTGTCTGTAAAACCGTCGATACTGATATGAAAATATCAACATCGATGTGAATCCTTATTGCATGCGCCGCTTCGAGAGTAATCCATGGAGCGCGCTGGCACGTCGGCCGCGCCGGCATCAAAGACGCATCTTTTTCAGCGCTGGAAGCGGCGAAGGCCGGCACGCACCGCAGTCCGCTCACCGCACACCGCGCACATGGGAAGCGTCCGAGATGAATCGTTCACACGGCGACATGCGCATGCGAGCGGTGCCTCTCAAGACGAAGCAGCTACAAGGCGACATATCGGGATGGCACGGTAGGGGAGGGGGCATGAGATGGCATGGAAATGGAGGGGAAGGGGAATGAGAATGAGTATGGAATGTAGTGAATACAGCGGTGGGTATAAGAAGCGACGATATGGATTGGATTATTATTAAAGTACGTTTGTGTTTGTGAAAGTGTATGTGAAGTAGGAGAGGACTGTGAAAGGGAATGTTGATCGGTGTAGAGTGGGATGGCGGTTAGGATGAACACGAGGATAAGGGGTAAAGCTGTGTATGGACGGGGATGGGGATAAAGATAGAAATAGATATAATGAAGAGGACGGGGTGGAAATTGGAAATGGAGAATTAAAGAAGGGACAAAACTCAGAAGGGACAAATCTCAGAAGGGACAAAGCTCAGAATGGACAAAGCTCAGAAGGGACAAATCTCAGAAGAGACAAAGCTCAGAAGGGACAAATCTCAGAAGAGACAAAGCTCAGAATGGACAAATCTCAGAAGCGACAAAGCTCAGAAGGGACAAAGCTCAGAAAGGACAAAGCGCAGAAAGGACAAAGCGCAGAAGGGACAAAGCGCAGAAGGGACAAAGCTCAGAAGGGACAAAGCTCAGAATGGACAAAGCTCAGAAGGGACAAATCTCAGAAGAGACAAAGCTCAGAATGGACAAATCTCAGAAGCGACAAAGCTCAGAAGGGACAAAGCTCAGAAGGGACAAAGCGCAGAAGGGACAAAGCGCAGAAGGGACAAAGCTCAGAAGGGACAAAGCTCAGAAGGGACAAAGCTCAGAATGGACAAATCTCAGAAGGGACAAATCTCAGAAGGAACAAAGCTCAGAAGGGACAAATCTCAGAAGGGACAAAGCTCAGAAGGGACAAAGCTCAAAAGGGACAAAGCTCAGAAGGGACAAAGCTCAAAAGGGACAAATCTCAGAAGGAACAAAGCTCAGAAGGGACAAATCTCAGAAGGGACAAAGCGCAGAAGGGACAGCACTGAAATATATATATATATATATATATATATATATATATATATATATATATATATATAAAGGAATGCGTTGAAGTTATATATTGCTTCGGGGATACGGAATGCATGGGGAGTGCGAATTTCGTGAGAGTTGAGGATTGTGTTTGGTATAGTGGATGGAGATAATCTTGGAATATGGTTTATAGTGTTGTATGGGATAGGGATGAGATCAAGAGATGAAAATGTATTGGAGTGGGAATGGAAACGACCGTAAACATAAAGTGAATAAGAATTATATAGTAAAGTTTCGTGGTTAAATATATAAAAGTAGAAAAATAATCTACGTACGTGTATTCACACTCGTAGAGTGACATGTTACATGATAATTCAATTTTTAGAGTTGGTAAAGTAGTAGTAAAATTGTAATTGTGTATCGACTACATTGCGCCAAGCTCTCGCCCCCAACGGAAAATTCTCATAAAACTCTTCTGTTCTCTTTATCTCCATCTTGTTGTTGCGAGTTTTTTTAACAGATCCGATCGCCGCATCACTATTTTCATCTCCATATCTCTGCATCGCGGCATCTGCTGAACTTATTTTTCTGTATTACACTGTTTCTTTCATCATTCTGCTCTTGGTCTTACGAAGTTGAGTTAGCTAGATGAACCTAAACAGACTAGCAAAACATATATCGAAGTACGGAAATTCATAAGTTGGGCTTTTTTATTACTATGTAATTATTATTTTATCCACCACCCACAAGGTGGATACGGGGTGTTTCTTGCTCAGTACCTACCGCTAGCAATGATAGGGGGCAAATGCCAGGAAGTTCTCAGACAGGTAGAAGTGATGTACGGCTCTACAGCCAAGCCGAATATATTAGAATATATAGAAAAAATACAAAAAACAAAACAACCTCTATAATGAATAAAAATATTATTTCTTATATTTTTTGCCAATTACATAATGCATAAAATGCGATTCCAGAACTGAAACAAATCTGAAAAAGTTGAGTTAAATATTGAACGATATGTTTAAAAAATATTTTGAAGTACAAGTAAACAAGAGAAAATTAGCATGGCGTTAGTTTATGTTATTGAAGATTACTAAAATAAAATTAACCGTGAAAAATTAATCTTATCTCTCTAGAAAGAAAAATCGAGCAGTTTAGAAAACATTCATTTTGCCAACTTACGTGTTTCTATTTTACACAAGGTAACGCTTTCTCAGGAGACTTTTGTCGAACTCCGTAAGTGAATCTGAGAAATAATAATATTTCCGTGTGACGACGTGCCACCGAACCGTGTGCAGATGGCACGAATCAGTCACAGGGCTTCGAAGAAATGCCTCTGACACTACCAAGAGGCCGTACATAAACGATAGGCGGTGGCGTGTGACCGTTCCCACGAGCACATGCTTCAGAGAAGTACATTCATTGATTCTTCTAAGAGCACTAAAGCTGCGCAAAGGTCAAGTACATGCATTGAAAAAAAAAAAAGAAAAAAAAAACGGGCAGAAACTCGGGACCTACTAATACAGAGCACCCATCTAAATAAAAATTATCCGAATTACCATTTTTAGATAATATTTCCACAGAAGAGAATAGCAGTTAGAGAGAAAAATGCTTTATATAATTCCTATAAATATAATTAGACTATTTTAATAAAATTTATTGGCATTATACACATTTTTTGTATCACAATTAAACGCGTTCAGTGATATGCATGACAAATATTGTACGAATTACGTTTCGATGTAAGCATGATTTGTTCTTTCAGTGCATACTTCTGAGACCAATGGTAAATAGAAGAGAGGTACTCGAGAATGAAATAACGAATTCCTTACGACACAGAAAATAATTTGATCCCATTTCTTTGTAATTTGAACATTGTAATTTGATGGTTTGTGGATTCACTGCGACATAGTTGCAATACGAGGCCTTGTCTCAATTTACTTAGATTTCCAGAAAATAAAATTATATCTTGTGAGCGCTTAGGAAATCTTCTGGCCATGGAATTCATATCTGGAAATAGAACTTCTGAAAACTGAGTTATTTACTTGAAATTAATCTCAAGTAAGTGACTGAAAGTACTTTGTGCTTTAGATATTACATTACTGCTTACGCACGGACCCACCCATAGTAGCACATCTGCCCATAGTACACCTCACGGAGTTTTAAATGTTTCTTTACGTTGAATAAATAAAATCAAAAAAATAAACCCCTCAGCATACGCTCCCCGGTTCCATTCCCGCGTGTCCGCCGGCCAGGCTGCGCACGAGCGCCCGGCCACTTCAAAGGCAGCCGCGGACGCGGGCCGGCGCGGTGATGAACGAGTGGCGAGCGTGGCTTCGCGTGTCTAATGTCTACACAGTTGCTTGTAACGACACGAGCACAGCCAGAGGAGGCGAGAAGCAGGCGGATGCGGCGCTGGAAGCGGCGCTTATCGGTGCGAGCAGATCTGCTCGCTGGCCTCCTGCTCCTCTCATTCTCCGCCTACGCAGTCGTCTGCTACGCCGTTGCTGATCTCCGTGCCGACTCCACTGCCGAAACGTTTTTTTCCACCCTTTGATTTAAAAGAGATATAGAAATGATTCCTTCTCAGAAAATTAGCAAATATCCTTCAAAAATTACAGTCACAAGTAACGGATTGATCGGAGAACTCAATCTGAAATTTCCGTATTGTGATTAAATAATATGGATATTTAAAACGGGCTGTTGGTACTTTTACAAAGAGCAATATTTGACTCCACTAGGAAACGAACCTATCAAAGTTTAGTCGCATGATCTTTTCCATTTCATTCTAAAACGATAGGCAACTTGATTATTTGAAAAAATATAATTATAATATAAATATATTATTATTATTATTATTATTATTGGTTTTGCTAATAATGACGTCACACCCTCACACGCGCTAGCTCGCGCCACAAGACTAAAAGACGCCAGATTTCGATTGATCGATTGCAAGTCGCACAACAAAACCGGAGTTTGAAACAAGTCACGACAGAAAAGTGTTCATTCTTTAATTTACAGATATTATTAATATTTAGTGTTTATACTAAAAACCTGGTTAATAAGAGCAAGAGATAATACATCTCGAGTTCACTCTTTTCATTTAAAGAAACATATTGCATTTGGAAAAACAGAAAGTTCTAACGACGTTCTAAAGGAACACTTGTGTTTTAAACAATAATAATAACCATAATTAAAGAAATTGTTATTTCTTCTAATAAGAAATCATTCTAATAAAATGAAATGACGATAATACAATGGAAACAAAATAAAGAGAACTTGAAGGTCGTCGATTCGAAAAAATGCAAATGTAATTTCATCATATCAAAACAAAGACTGATTTTTACTAAAGTTGCATTTATAAATCGAATTGAATGTGATTGTATAAAAACGTCATATTGCTAAATAAGCATGGAATACTCGGAATAAAAATAATTTTTTTAATACTTCCTTGCGCTGATGGTAAAACTTTCCATATATTACACTTCTCTACGGAATAAATTAACAAACCCACCGATTTAATTCAACGTTAAATCATGCACTATTTCAGCGTAGTGTGACAAAGGTTAGATGACATGAATGTATGACATCAACATATATAAAGCCGGATGTCTAGTTCAAACATTTGTGCAATGTTTCCCCAGAAATTATCATTCAAGTTTTCACTGCATAAATTATATTACCAACATAAATACACGTACTTGCTACCTTTAATTTAAGTTGAGATGAGATGAAAGAAGGTAAAAAGGTTTGCATAAAATGTATTCGTTCAGCCATTTTGCATTTTCGTAGGCCTCGCATTTGTTAGTACGCACGTAGCTGATGGTGGCAGACATTGGCTCAGTACCTTGTGCGCAAAGCCCTTCTGAAAAAAGTTGGAAAAGACACACAAGGATGTGAAGTGGAGATATGTGAAGAACACATTATACGTCGAGTAAAGGACGAGCAAGGGAGTAAGGAGGGAGTAAGTATACTAGTACTGGAAGGTAGCATTTGGGTAATTATTTGGTACAGATGAATTTCCGAAAGGAGATCAGTTCCCAAGCCGTTTCTCTTATCGAAGCAATGGCTTTCTTGAATGGGGTTTAAATGGGGGAAATCGATTTCCACTTGAGCATGAACGAAAACATTACTACTATTTATAAATTCATAGCAGCAGATTACGTACCGCTGTGTGTTGCGGAAGGCAATCTTTAGAGAAATTATGCAGCCTTTTTCAAAAAGGATTTGTTAGCAGGTAATATGTAATTATAATTTTTTTTCACGCTGCAAATTTGCCTTTAAACTTTTTCAGGGTTCTACAGAAATTTTGTATTCAATTAGGTTTTTTAGAAAAATATGCAACATTTAAGACGTTTCATGACCTATGAGATTACATTTCTCACCAATTAGATGTTTATAGTTTTAAACTAAACGTTTATAGAATTACATAAATATAATTAATAAATTTTATAATATATTAGAATTACTTTTCACTAGCAGTTCACATACACTTTCTCCTACAGTCTGTCAATGACACTTTCGCCACAGTCCACATTTTAGGATACCATTGTCGTTCGTTATGGACATCACTGTCATCTGAATCAATCCTGTTTTACTCGCGGGGCCATTATCATTCTATCTGCGCTGCATCTGCCAGCGTATCAACCTTGCAACTTCTAAAGGCAACAACCTTCACAGCCATTGCTCCCGAACCAGTCCTCATTTCACAAGAACTCCCTCCACCATCTCCTTTGTTTTTCTGCTTCCACAGTTGCCATCGCCATAATGAAGGACAAAAAAGAAAGTAATTACATGAAAGAAAAAGTCGCAGAAAATGAAATTTACTTTAAATTCAATGCTGTAAATATGATAAAAAGATCAAGAATATATTTATTTATATTAATCCAATTATTTTTTAAAACTTATTGAAGAACATTCCAAAAATAATTTGCACGCACTTAAACTTGTTGCATATGCATTTTGTATTTGATCCGAATCGGAGCTTGCATTAATTATCATGTGAAAACGTTATTCAAAGATTATAACTTCCACAGAAAAAAAAGTACTTACTTGCGTTTGTTATGGTCAACATTGTTCATACGCACTGCTTAGGGAACCACATGTTTACTCAACACTGTATTTCTGCACTTCTGAACTTCTATTTCACATTCTCAGCACAGAAAGTGTACAACTACGCTTGAGAGCGATAAAGTTTGACAATGTTGTAGGAGAGTGTGAGATCATAAACATTTTTAACTTACAGTAATTCATACAGAAAACATAAACATTATAATCGTACATTGGATATTATTATGAGAGAGAATCTACAGTAGCGGTCAATAAAATAGAGCCACCATGCCATGATAAGAAAATTAGGGGATCTGTTTTGCAAATAACCTTGATTTATAAATATATTATATCATTTATTGTGTACTCAATATGAAAATGTAAACCTTTACATGGCATTCAGACCCAAATTATTTTACAAATAACAAAAACTTAACAAAGAGTATCTCTAAGATGTCAAATAAAATATCTGATATAACGTCTTGGAAAAATAGTAAAAAAGACAAAAAGCATTTCCCTCTCTTGAATGGGTTAGAACGTGGTAGGATAGTCCTTATTTCATTAGTACAGTCCAGCATCATCTTCTCAATAACGTCTGTATTCTTCTTCTGGGGTTTAATACTATGCCTTTTTGTATTTCTTTCCCCAGTTTGTTTAAATTAGTTGCTTTGGATATAACAACCCTTCTATCAACACTTTTCCACAAATTTTCAATTGGATTTAAGTCTAGGGACTGTGGAGACCAATCCAAAACTCACTTTTTTCTTCTCGAAAAGAACTTTACTAACTTTTGCGGTATGGTTTGGGTCGTTGTCTTACATAAAATTCCACACGAAAGGCATTTCCTCACGAACATAAGGAAGCATAGTTGAAATTAATATTTCTTTGTATATCACCGCATTCATAATTCCTTCTATACGGAACTACGCACCCATTGCATACCACGAGAAACACCCCAAATTATTACACTACCACCTCCAGTTTCACGGTTTTTAAAGTGTACATGGGATTGCTTTCCAGGTTAGGAGGACGTCGAACGTACACCTATCCATCAGAAGAAAACCTATTATACTTGGATTCGTCCGATCAAAGTATATTGTACCACCAAAAATCCCCCTTTTCCTTGTGTCTTTTTGCAATTTTTCGTTTTGACACATGTGGGTTTCTTTTTGCAATGCGTTCATTGGATAGTGAAGTTTATAATCTTCTCTGAACAGTTGAAGTAGATAATTCAACACCTTTTTTTGATTCAAGCAAGGTGCTGACAGGAATGGATCCTTCCGAATTTCTAAGCAGGTTCATCGATCTGTTCTTGGGACGTTCTTCGCTGTCTACCTCGATTTTCAGGAATCTGCGTTGTTTGCTTACATTTGTGAATTGCATACTGAACTCGCTTTCACGAAACACGCAGTTCTTTTGAAATTTTTTCGTTGAATCACCTTTTTTCTACATGCTAAAAATCACCAGTTGTTAAGTCTCGGTTGTGTTTTGCACGACCCATCTAGAATATTCAATAAACTACCCAACATAACAAAATAACGAGTGCATAATGCGATCACAAACAATTCAAATAGAATCGAAATAACTGGAAAAACTACTATTATATTATAAATATTTATATATTATTATGACTAATGAAATTCCTACCCTTGAACCTTGATTCTACTCTGCCTAGCCGGAAACGTGGTTCACTGACTGTTCTCTGGTGCTGATAGGTTAGGTTCGGGTTACTCATTATAAACATGGGCCGAGACATTGGTGTGGGAAAACTACTGTGGTTTATCTCTGTTTTCAAAGGAGGCGTTAGGGGTGGCGCTATTTTATTGACCACCATCGTAATTATGACGTACTTTTGCCTTCATTTTGCCAACCAAAACGCACAAAAAGCGAACAAAATTGAGAAATCATGCACGTTAAGCAAAACTGAAATTTAAAAACACATTCCGCGGAATGCAATTGCGGATTTGCCGTAAACGCTACTAGTTTGATTCTACTTTCTACGTCCACGGAGAGCAAGTGAATGAATGAATGAGTGAGTGAGCGAATATTTAATGTTTCTGGGCGAGCCAACTATTATTGTCATTAGTCCCATGAGTGTAGTGAATGATATAGTTAGAAAGGTAGCGGTGCTCCTCGGCTGGAACAAGAGATTCGACACCGATCTACATGTCGAATTGTGAGTTTTCACACCTCCGCTGAGGACAAGACAAGCCAAGACCGCACCTATCTGAGGCCAAGACAAGCTCTAAGCTCACAAATTGTCTCCGGAAATGTGTGGTAGTGGACAATGGAGAAGAAAATGAAGATGAAGATGAAGAAGAAGAAGATAAAGATGAAGAAGAAGAAGAAGATAAAGATGAAGAAGAAGAAGAAGATAAAGATGAAGAAGAAGATAAAGATGAAGAAGAAGAAGAAGATAAAGATGAAGAAGAAGAAGAAGAAGATAAAGATGAAGAAGAAGAAGAAGAAGATAAAGATGAAGAAGAAGAAGAAGATAAAGATGAAGAAGAAGAAGAAGAAGATAAAGATGAAGAAGAAGAAGAAGATAAAGATGAAGAAGAAGAAGATAAAGATGAAGAAGAAGAAGATAAAGATGAAGAAGAAGATAAAGATGAAGAAGAAGAAGAAGAAGAAGAAGATAAAGATGAAGAAGAAGAAGATAAAGATGAAGAAGAAGATAAAGATGAAGAAGAAGATAAAGATGAAGAAGAAGATAAAGATGAAGAAGAAGATAAAGATGAAGAAGAAGATAAAGATGAAGAAGAAGATAAAGATGAAGAAGAAGATAAAGATGAAGAAGATGAAGAAAAAAGGATCGCGCGCAGTCCGTGGACTGTTTGTTAGGGTTTACTCCGGCATTCGCCAGGTGTTGAACGAAGCAACCCTGGAAAACTACCGATCAGAACAACAGGCCGCTAGAATTCTCCCCCAGAAAGCGATTGTAATAAATATAGCTATTCTAACTAATGTCGAAATCTTCACCTTCCGGACTCTAACACTAGGACCTCCAGATTTTCTGTTTTCTTTCACAACTGAAATTACAATGAAGTAAATTAACATAATTTATTGGCAAGTAAAATTATGCACTACTTTCAGGATAAATACTACACAGCAGCGCGACTGACAACAACAAACACTGAAGCGCAGTAGTGTATTTGCTTTCCCTGGAACCTAGGAAAGGAAGGCGTTAGAGATACCCGGTCATGTTTGAAACCGAGCATAGTCTGGTCCATCATCACGCGCTTCTTTCAGAAAGCAATTGCATTTCCATCAGAGATTTAGGGGAAGTTGCCATGGTGAACACGCCATGCAAGTATTGTTGGTAATTTTAGTCAAATCAAAACAATTACCACAAATGTATCGCATCTCATTCCAAGGGAGTAATTCATTAATCCCGAAAGGACAGTATTTCAAGAATATAAATGACGTTTTAAAAGTGTCCCTTTTAACGAATTGATGTGGTTCGAACTAAAATGTCCCTCCCCCCCCCAAAAAAAAAAATTCTACGTGAATTCGCCCCTAACTACTGCGAATATCGGTTCTCGAGAGGATCCCACTCATTTCGTCATCGTTACCTCCATAACAATAAACGGTGTGCTGGTCGAATGCACACAACGGTGTCGGCGGCGGGGAATAGTACCGGTCTCGAGCCATACGTGTCTCATCCAGTCGTCCATCGCGAAACAGGTCGTGAGAACTTCGTCGCCGCGAGGGCACTCGAGGGCACGCCGCTTGTCGCGCCCAGTTCCCAGTAGCGATGGCGCGACGCGGTTAAGAGACTATACGCGAGTACCGTTTACGAGGGAGTAAGTGAGGAAAAGAGGGTGGGAGAGGTTAGTGAGTAATTGAGAGCGAGAATGAAAGTTAGAATGAGTGTGAGTGAGTGAATGAGTGAGTGAGTAGTGTAATGTTTGTACGGAAAAGTGTATGTGTGTGTGAGGGAGGAAGGGCGATAAGGGGGAAGAGCGCGGGCGGTGCCCACCTCATTTGTTAGGATACATCATTTGCCTGGTATTGACCAGGAAATACTATCAACCAGAGCAGCCACCAGAACTCTCCATCAAAGAATGGTTGGGTTCGACTTAGTAATGTAGCGAGTATTGAAATTCCTCCTGGTCAGAGCCGCTGCAACAGCAATAAACGCTCAATTTGGCTGTCTCCCAGAAATAAGGCTGCCGCGCAGAGGCGCTGCTACGCCATACTGCTAGGTTCACGGTGCAGAGTATCAATATGGGGTCCCCAATTGCAATTGAAATTGCCACTTGTCATCTTCACTGATAGTCGGGTGGCCTCCTCATTCAGGTCGCTTGACTTCTGAGTTCTCGGTGCCGCGCACCAGTTGCACCAGCATAGCTATGGTCTTCCCTCAGGTGTCCTCGGCGGTACCCACGTTTAGTGCCAAGGAGAGGTTATGCAGAGGTGAGCGGGAACCCGGATCGTCAGGCCTCCCAAGCCGTCTCATTGCCAAGATAGGGGGTTATTTCACACTTGAACGAACTTGAGAACTGAAAGTACCTTTCTCGACCACCAGAATTTTGATTAGTGATACCGGGGGCGTAAACTGCTAAGGTCATTAGGCGCGGAAGTGTAGTGCATGTCTTTCCTCGGGATGTGGCAATCATCTCTCTCCGCTGGATTGTGAGATTCGGCGATGATAGCAGGGGGTTTCTCAACCAGGTATCTCCACAAGCGGGACACCGCCCCAGCTGGGACAAGCTTTAAGTTCCCGACCCGTCTCCCGGCATGTGTAGTAGTGTACTGCATGTAGTGTTAAGTGTGTGTAAGGGGTGAGAATAGGACAAGGAAGAAGAAAGTAAGTTCGCGCGCGGCCCGTGGCACGTTTGTTAGGGTACTGGTTCATCATTTACCTGGTATTGATAGCCGAAACCACGAAAAAGTACCGATAAGAGCAGCCGGCCGCTAGAATTCTCCAGCATACAGTGACTGATTTCAACCTAGCGATAAAGCGCTTTTCGACATCATTTTACAATTACTCACAGAGATATAATTTTATTGCAATCTATTCTTCAATATCAGAACTTTAAATAATTTCATATGCCCTTTCTGCAAATACCTGTAATTACCTGTAATTTTTAGTTTTATCGAAAAAAAATCCATTTTTGAACCTTTACTACACCTTCAATATTCAAAAGTTAGAGAATTATAATACAGTGATATATTAACATCTGTTATCTTGATTTTTATTCTAATGGTTCCTTGACCTTAATAAACAAACTCAGTATTTTTTATAATAATTTATTTCTTGTTACACAATCATGACATTTCGATCCTATTTGGAATCTTTTTCAAAACATCTAAAAAATATGATGAATGTTATGTTTAAAAGATGGAGAATTACCAATAAAATGGTAACACATTTCTAAAATGCATTAGGAGGAATTGAACAATAATAAAATATATTGTAACATACCTAGTGTCTAGGTTTGTTGGCACATCATAAACAAACAGCATTTTCAAAAAAAAAACTGTTATTGGTAATTAACTGGTCAAGTCGTAAACTTCATCTGATCAATTAGCATGACACAAGTCGCTTTTTAACATTGGTTAGAGGTTCCCAGAGTTTACATATGTAGGTATGATGCAGATCATTTTTTTAAAATTATTCACAGGTACATCAGAGTTTACATATTCATAAACATATCGAAGCATCAAAGCGTATGCAGAGCTGTGGGAAGTGACCACCATGGTGAGGTCAAAAAACACTACGACATCTTTGAGTAGTTATGAATTTGATGAGAAAAGTCACAGGAGTATTTCAAAATGCAATAGTTGGAGATAGGTGAATATACAATTACACAATTACATAACACAAAAGTGAAGTTATCATAAAAGTAACACAGGGAAAATACGAAGTTGCACGCCGTAAAAAAGTTGAAGTGAGTGACAAACTCATCTGTGGAAATTTTATTTATTGATAATTTCTTTGACTACTTTATTGATATTTCTCGATCATTTCTAGGTGGCTTTCATTAGATTATTTGAAAAAGACCCCAAATAGAGTCCAAACGTCGTGATTGTGTAAGAAATAAATTGTTATAATAATACTCAGTCTGTTTATTAAGGTCAAGATACCATTACAATTATAATGCAGATTAACCTTCTGTGTTAGCTATTCAAATAATTTTGTATACACTTTTTCGAAAATACTACTGGTTTTCGCATAATTATTTAGTTATATCGTTTGAATGTTTGAAGTGTTGAATGACGTTTTAGTAGGATACAAGTCGGAATATTATAATATTACGTATATCATTACGAGAAAGTGCTTCTGTTACAGCATTTATTCGTTATTAGGAGGGGAAACTACCAAAAATATGTAATCAGAATTCAAAACTTCTGCTAATGTAACCAAATTCAAATGAAAACTATTTAAAAAATGAAAAGTGTGTTTTACTTCTCCTTAAAATAAAATTGATGCGCTTTCAATTTGCTTTGGAAAACTTTGTTTGGAAGGGTTTGGGATGGTCCAAGTAAAATTGTTTTAAGCAAATATTACTTCGTGTAATTTTTGGAGTAAACATTGTTAATACAAAAATTATCCAATAAGAGGGTATTATTTGCCATATAACGGGATAATACCACCCGATACTGTGCGGTCCAGCATGGCCGCACGTAGCATGGTCCTGAGTGGCTCAGAGTAACCCTAACGTGGCCCAGCGTGCGCTAATGTTAAAGGGAATTTCTGAAAAAATCGTTGAAAACAATCACTTATTTTTTTCTATATTATACTGTCATTTCGATCTAGCGCAACCAAGCAAAGGAACGAAAAGGCAGTCATGATGATTCGCATCCGCTAAGGATTTCACAGCCCGCCGTCCGTTAAAAACAAACGAATCACTTATTTGTAGCAAAAGATGGAGTGTGTTATTGGAGTTGTTATTGGAGTATATGGAGTGTGTTATCTTATTCCCAGAAATTGCACTTCTCGTTTATAGGATTTTTTCTGATAAGATTGTGTTTCAAAAAGTTTGGACGACACTTAACCGATAACAGCAAATAATATTTATTTGCTTTTCATCAGCCAAATGAAGTTAATAAGTATTATGGAGTCTAGAATAATAAAACTTAAATTGTACAATCGCTTCATTGTACTTCTCATATTCAAACACATTCTTTCAGTTTCTGCCATTTAGCAGCTCAATTACCTCGTTATCCAATCCATCTGTAACGTGGCCTGTGAAAGTCGCTGGCCTAATATGTCCTCGCATGAAAATTGCCAAATAGCGACGAACCGGTTTACTACGAATGTTGAAGTACTTTTATAACATCTCAAATTCCCAACTTATCGTGCACTGTGGACCCCGCAAATTTAATTTGCCTCTATGCCTCTGCCGGCAACCAGACGTAGAGATGCTCTTCAAGGTTTTCTTACTTTCTTCCCCAGTTTAGGACGTATGTAATAAGTTTAAAATATGTGTCTCAAGCAGATGAAATGATATTTATACAAGATTTTTGCAACCGCAGCAAATTAAATTTGTGAACATCATCTGAGAGAGGAAGGAGGTACCGGAAATCCTCTCACCTCTGATCGTCATGCAGCGTTGCAATTTCCAGGAAATGAAAATCACTGAGTTAAAGATATCTTTTCCGGCACTTAGTATCCACATTTACACGTATATCCTGTTACGAACCCACACAGTGTCAAGCACGAAAAAATGATTTCATACTAGCTACAGCTTGTATACTTCTGTCTTGTTATTGCTGCTTTCCAATATCTTGTTTGATTCACTTCCAAGAATACGAGTCACATACATTTCCTCCCTAATAACAAAAAGAACCAAAACAAATGAGTACGTTTTTCGAAACTTTAATACAATATTAGACTTTGATATGAATATCTAAACGAGGGCCAGTTTATTGCCCATTGCCATAAAGAAAATCAGGAAAATGTATGTCCAAATAAAACGAAATAACAGAAATATCTCTGACAATTATTTTACGCCCAAAACAAATGCGGAATAAAATCTGGTCCCCACAATTACGCGCGCTCGCAAATGCGTACATCTTGCGTACACAACATCACTAGCAAGTGCGCACGCATGAAAAGCCACACACACACACACACACACACACACACACACGCAAGCACGCAAGCACAGACAGCTCTGTGCCACATGTCCAATACAATAAAAAACGAAATAAAATCGCCTCCACTAGGGGGGGAGGGATACCATTCTCTTGCGATGCCACCAAAAGATAAAAACCAATCATATATCATTAGGTGCGGCATCGCCATAAAAATTTGCTTGCTCCCGGCGCGGCGCGGCGCGGCATGACGCGGCGCGGTGCAGCATGGCGCGGTGGAGTAAGTTATTGGCAACGGCACTCAACCGACGCGGGGTGCGCACGCCTGCCTGCTTGCCGCCGATTGTGCGCGAGGGTTCAAGAGATAAAGCAGCTCGGGGGCACGGACCCCACGCCCCCTCGCCCCCCCCTCCACTGACGACCCCTCCAATGGCAGATGCGCGCGTGCGAGCGGGTCTCGAAAAAAAAAAAAAAAAAAAAAAAAAAATTAAAAAAAAAAGAATAACATCCGAAAAAAGGGGGATCTCGGAAAACGTGAAAGCTCAGACTAAATGTAATTCCCCGCCCTTGTTGGTTTTCTCTTCGGATGTGTTATTAAGTCGGAACTTTAAGAGCGTTCTACAAACTAGGCATTGCCAACAGCAGAGACTATGATGCGAGACTACCACACCTATACTGATGATGCTGATGATCACGACTACAATCAAGGCTTTCATGAGGGTAATTTCAAGACAATCTGCTGGAAACAACATCAGATGTTCTTTGGTCGTTGGAGAGTCCTGACGTTCAACAACAAAGACCTGAGCAGAGCGTTAATGAGTATGCATGCTGCGCATCTCACTCGAGCAAACGTCGGCTCTGTACATTGTGCGACAAGAATATTCACATTACCTTTTGTCAGTTAAAAAAGTTTGATTGTTTTCATTAGAGTAATTTATTCTTTTAATCTACTAATTTATTTTAATATAGTTCAATTCTGGCATAATTTATTCTAATTAAATTTAAATTGTAAATTTTTGACATATAATTATTGTTTTTAAATATTTCCGATTTTGAAACAGTTTTTAAAATCTTGTAGTATTGAAAATGTTTTACCAATGTGAATATCATAAAATATGTATCATGTACGACAATCGTTCAATGACTGTGACGTTCGTCTTATTTCAATCCCATTTTTATGTCAGAAATTGCATGTTATTGTACTTTTGTGCTCTATTTGTTGCATAAATATTCTGGGAGGAAATTATTTTCATTTAATTTTGATTTATTAATCATCGAAAATCAGTAAACACTAAATGTGACGAATTGGGAATTATTTAATTCAGAATTTAAAGTAACCCGTAAATGCGTTATTTCTAATCTAGCTTCCACTCAAGTATATTTTACTTAGAAATACAGCATATAACAAAAAAGCAATTTATTAAATATATAGAATTAATGTTGTGCGTCTACCGACACTTTTTCTGAGAATACCACTTTTTTTAATATTTCATATTACATTTATTTTTGCTTTCAGATGGTGTTTCTAGAGGAAGGATAAGGTATGTACCAAACGCTTATTACCTATTACACTTCTATTAACATTCTTCGTAATGTCTTCATAATAATTTCATCATCAAATGATTATAAGACGGTGTTTAAATCCTTTCCATGTAATAATTATAATTTTGTACAAATTTATAGTGTCTCGGTAAAGAGCATACAGAACATTCTATTGCTGGGACATAAATGACGAATTTTGTTGAAATCATGCAAAATCATTATTTAATCGAGAAAATAAGACAACGATTTAGTTGAAAACACTTCCTGATTTCGTACGTCATTTAAGAGCGCGTTTACTTAATATAAATAGAATTCATTAAAAGTCATCAAACGACAGTATTATTCAAAATTCGTAAAACTATTGACACAACCGCAAATGATAATTATTGTATGCCCGCGGTGTGAACTCCGTGCCTGCATTACTTCCTAGTGAAAGCGTTCTAAAATTGTGAGACTCATTCAAACACTTTCCTAGACGCAGCTCCACCATCCCGGTCCTGGAGCCACGAGTAAGACATTAGCAGGATCCGTCTAAACCCTCCGAAGCGCAAAGACGTCCGGCAAAGACTTTCAGCCGCCTACTTCCCCTCCTCCCTCCTCCCGCCTCCTTTTCTCCCACCCTCAAACACCCTCACTCCTGTCGCAGCCTGGTAGGCTTTGCTTTCTACCTACTCCTTCCGACGCAAGTCTACAGAGAGGAGCCTCTATTACTTTCCGATAAAATCTTCAAAGGTTTTGTATAACGGTGTCAGGCGAGCTATCGTTCCACAGACGGGGGAGTCCATGAAAAGAGGTGGTTTTTCCCCCCGGAATCGAGTGTTTTGCCACGACAGCGGGCCCGAACGCACCCCCGTCCGCCTCCGCCTGTCCCCGCCCCTTTTCCTTCTCGTCCCCGGCCTCGCGCCCGCACCGAGCACAAAATGGCAGCATGATTGAGTGCCCCGAGATTAAAAGTCTGAAAAGCCCGTGAACACCCGCGTTCGGGGTTAATGATGCGATTAAAGGCGTATACAAAAACGAGATGTCATTAAGGATCATTTTACTTGCTGACACCAGAGGAAATCGCACCTCAGGATCTTCCGGGTTTTGGAACGGAGATGGACGGGTGAGAGAGCACGTCGAACGTTAAGCGCCGAGGCGGGGGCGGGGGCGGGGGCGGGGTGGGCGGAAAGACGAAGAAAAGAAAAGAGGTGGGGCAAAAGCAGAAGCAGCGGTGGTGGCGGTAGAGGCGGCGGCGGCAAGAGCGATCGTTGAGGTGGACAGGGGGTGGGTGCGGAGAGGCAACGGTAGTGTTACGGAAAAACATGAGTACGGAAAGAGACAAAAGTTAATGTGCACATTGGTGTAATTCATTTTTTGGTACCAAAATCGTCCGTAAATAGTAGTTTATGCAATTAGTTTATAATGTTAAGATTTATTGCTTGAGTACATGTTTTGAAAACGAGTGATGTTAGGAGCAAGTTTTCAAATTTGTAAAAATACAATAAAGCAACATTATAAACGAGTTGCATACGCTATGTTTTTGTATAACAACAATGTAAATTTTTCTTTATTTTGCGAAACAACTTTCTTGTGACTTCTCGGATATTTGACATCTGTGCGAGAAAATCGTGTTCGGCTGTTCCGTATACTGCTACCGCCTCACGTTTCTCCCGCTGGAATTGGCTGAACGTGTGAGTGTGATGACGAAATCATTCGTGCCGTAAAATCTAATATGTCATCATTTGTACCGTAAAATGTCCTTTTATGAACGATTTCTTTCAACAGAAAAGCTGTTCTCTAATGCTGGTATACAAAAACGTAACAGTACCATACACAAAAATCAAATCCTGCATAAACTCACTATAACATTCTTTATTGCAAAGAGCATAATTCATGATCGATATACATTTTGAGTGTCCAAGCGACCAATTCTTGTTCGGAGAAGTGGAATGGGTTGCTTCCCCACTCAGAAATGACGCCTTAATAACCAACATGTCACAGCCAGATATTCCGCACTGAGTACTATTCAATTGGCTTCCTCGCAACCACTTTACGATTTATCCCTGCACAGCGTTACAAATATGAATCAACACACATGATTTGATCGAATATGTTTATTTTTTATTTCAATATTCACGAGCACTCCGGTGTTGAATGATCTACAAAAAGTGAACAATCCTCGACGGACGTTCAATTGTCGACCTCAATCTAAAATAGAATTTAGAATTCTTTACAGGATTAAATATTTTATTTGACTTGCAATATAATTTACAATCTCAAGCGGTCACGTATTCCTATTAATTGACCAAGCAGTAATATTTTTTTCCATAATCATTTTATCTGACGTACAAGAAAAACAAATTTTGTATACATTGTAGTGTCTCAATTTATTCGAAATTTCGGACCATACAGCTACCAGTTTATTTGAAGCAAATCATAGAGATACCACTTTTGGATCTCTGAGTACTCATTCTTGTCAAATGGTGCTTATAAAATATAAAGTCCTGTAAGTTACTTGTTTTCAAAAAACCCTTATTGCTTATCAATATCCCTTTTATTTAAACGTTCATTACGAATTCGGTTCAAAAGCTTTAATTAATAGTTACTTGTACACAATAATTGCGATGATGATAATAATAATAATAATAATAATAATAATAATAATAATAATAATAATAATAATAATAATAATAATAATAATAATAATAATAATAATAATAATAATAATAATGGTACACGCCGATCGGATGGCCGAGATCGCTAAGGCAGTAGTGCCGGAGTGGTTTCGGCCCAGAAGATCGCGGGTTCGAGTCCCGCCTCGGGCATGGGTGTATTTGTGTTTGTGTATGTCTGTATGTGTTGTCCTTTCACCCCCATTATCATCATATCATCATTTCATCTTCCATACCCCCAGGGCTAACAACCGTGGGGGATAAAAATCGGATCCAGCTAAAAATGCTGGTCCCCCCAAAAGTTGTTGCAAGCACCTGCCACCGCGATAATAAATAAAAACTGAGCCACGGTAAATGCAGAATGCTTGCATGCGTGGTCCTAGTCGGCCGATTAACGAAAAAAAAATAATAATGGTACACACTTATGTTCAGAACAAATGAAAAATTTCATTTATTTGGGTGTAAATTCAAAGCTCATTGACTTACTACCAACATGTGTTGAATCTATTTAACACGTCTGAAGTTCCATGCGGCAGAAAATAATTAACCAAATATATCATATTCTACCTAATGCTCAGTGCGATAAGATAATTCATATCTCAGAAAGACAGGTTCAGTTATAATGAATCCACAATTAGTGCATTTATGGAAAATGTGCAAGCAACCAGGCAAATGTGCAGCAAACCGGTTGTGTAATTGAAATCATGGCCTTCATCATCTTGTTTTGGGGGTCCCACGAGGCATTATTTTGATTTCTTCACGAAAAGACATCATAAAAATTAAATATTGCAACAAAGGTACGACTCGCTTTGCGTCATAATTTCCGGTGCCAGTCCACAGTTCGGAGAATCACATACACAGATGTATGATAAAATTGAGGAGGTAGACAACAAGCAAGATAGGTATTATGTGAGCAAGCGAGTGGGTATTTCGTGTTTCCTGCTGCATATGCTTTGGTCATTAGTCCCTTGAGTGTACGTTATGGTGGGGATGTGGTGTTCCTCCTCCACTGGAATGTGAAATTCGGCGCCGACCTACATGTCGGCATGCGAGATTTTCTTCCTCCTAGTATCTCCCGGGGCACAGCTCTAGCCGAGACAAGCTCTATACTCCCGACTGGTATCCGGATATGTGTTGTAATGTAGTGCGTGTAACCAATTTTTAGCACTTACTTAAATACGAAAAATGATGTAATTTCTTTAGATCAGATTAATAAAAATGTAGATATTAAATACTTATGTAATTTAGCCAATATTTTAAATTTTAATCAAACGAGTAGAATACTAAAATAATGACTGTAACACTACAAGAAGGTAATTATGAAAAGACATACACACGCACACATACATTGACATACATAACCACGCATATTTTCTGTGTATATATATATAAAGTATGATACCTTAACTGCGATATCCAGTAACGTATTTTAGGTATTCAAACCTGTAAAAAAATTCAAATGAAATTGTTTTCAGTTCAAATATGTAGAAATTAGATTTTTTTGTAAAAATATGTATCATAAAGTTGGATACTAATATCATTAATGAATTCCGAAACTTAGATAAAATGCCTTTTTTTGTTTGCTATATTTTTAAACATAATCTCAGCAAATAACATATTTCCTTCGTTCCCGCTAAAATGCTTCTAATAGCACATATACGGCGAAGGATATAACGTGAGATGAAATATTTCTCTGCCACACATGTCGGATGATTAATATGTTTTTCAGTGCACTGCCAAAACCTAACAATTTCCGTTCTCACATATCTTTTCAAAACAATAACCGTGAAGAAAAGTTAGAACATTTATCATTAACACATTTTGGAGGAAAATACCCCAAAGAACACGTAGAGAGTGAATGAAATTTGCGCAAAAGTAACCACAGAGTTCCGAAAAAGTAATAAGAAAAATTCAGGAAGAAGTAAAAAAAACTATTTCTTGTGTCAAAACGTATGATGCCATAGGTCGTTCACAAATTTTCTTTATAGAGTCTTTAGATTCTCCTTCAGAAACTATTTAATGTAGTCATGCTTTCATCACCATTTAATGTTTGACTAGTTGTGTTACAACGGCACATACTTTCTCGTGATTATTTACAATTTATAACTTCCGAAAATCAGGAGTTCAACGAAACTGAGACCCGCGCCTTTCTTTTAGACTTTCCTTATTCTATCCGTGAAAAGTGGAAAGTAAAGAAAAAAGTTTGGAACGGATTTTAAGAAAAATAATGTTTAAATAAATTAAAATTGCCTTATTTCGCACACAATTACACGAAAACTACTCATATTTTCGGAAAAATTGAAAATGAACTTATTTAAAGATCTGTCATTAAAGAACATATTTCATCAGTACAAAATCCCTATATTCAATATTGTTAGTTGTAGCAAGAGGCACCAAAAATTGCACTTTTGCAATATTCGGAAAATTATATATTTCAACGTACATGAGTCCTGTACCATTCTCTAACGCAAATATTAATTTCTTAATCTAAAATATATATATATACATATACATACATATACATACATACACACACACACACACATACATTTCAGTTGCCGTCTGGCTGAGTGGAAATTCCTAAGAAGAGGAATCCTACTATATTACTTCTATATGACTTATCTATACTACTGCTACTATTTACAATATGTACATTCTTGGTTATTATTTATAATGTATGCTATTGGGTGTTATTTATAATACATAAATCTATTCTAACTTCGTGCTTTCACTTCACTGACACTGGAGGCACACACTTTCTAGGCAGGAGCTCCAGCTTGTCGTCTGGTGTTGTTGCAGGTCTTTTCTGTTGTTCCGCAGCTAGCTTCCTGTGGCACGGGGTGGACGAGGGCGCATCTGCGGACTCTGTCCCGCGCTATCTGTTTGTACTCACGCGGGGCCAGGTGTATATTGCCGGTGTGCGTGTAGTAGCATGCCGCACTGCCATCAATGGCTTCAGTGATTATTCTTTCTCTTAAGGCTTTTATCTTGTGGCCGTCTGCAGCTTTCTTTAATGCGGCGTCACTAACAGCACACCATTCTCCCAGTGCCCCTACCACAAGCGGGAGCACTTCGGCTTTCTAGTAACCAACGGTAATGAGGTGGGCGCGGGTAGTTTCGTATTTTTGGCGCTTTTCTTTTAACTTCTTTTCATGTTTGTCCTCTCATGCGTCAGCCACCGCGAAGTCCACCACGAGTGCTATTCTGCCCCTCGCGAGTACGAGATCAGGGCGATTGCTGTCCACCACTGCCTGATTCTCCCGGAGCACCTGACACCCCGCTGCAATGGATGCTTCTTTGTAAATGGCCCCGATGTTGTTATGTCGGGCGTTTCATAAAGGTGACAGGTAGCGGCACTCCGTGGTAATGTGACTAATGTTCTCGGATAGCGTCCTTTACGCTATCCGAGCACAAAGTTTAATCAAAAGATGAAGATATTTTTGAGAAAATTTTGAATTTTTTCCGAAGATTAATGATTAGGATTAAGATTAAAGATTAGGCTCTAAAATCGAAATATCTGGTTGAAATTCCCAAAGCCTCGAGTTCGTTCAGATCGATCAGGGAATATCAATTTTGGAGAAAATAGGCTGAACAGTTCAGGCGCTAGCGTTGACACACGGACGGGCCTACAGACGTTTTGCCTTCAATCGATTTTTCGGCAACAAGGACCCACAAAACATTGATTCTGGCTGCAGCACATGTTGGAGAAAGTTATTTACTATATAGAGGAATAGGAATTCTTCAAGTGTTCGTTACCGGAGGCATTAAGAGGTTTTCTGCCAAAAAATCGCCGTTTTCCGGCTCACGATAACATAACTTTCTCTTTTTAGGAAGTAAATGCGAGAAAGTAAAAAAATCAGCAGCTCAACTATTACATACTTAAACACAAATTCATTCAAGGCGATATGGACCCAATAAATTCACTACAACAATGTATTAACATTTTTAAACTAATACATACTAATTCATACCCTATACTGCTGTATTTAAATACAGCACCAGCTCTTCGGTTACAAATCAGTTTAATTTTGAAGTGAACCTTCTAATAAATAGAATCGAAAAAAGTAAAATCTATGAATGATTGTAAGTTAAGGGGTCCAGACGAGATTTCTACGGATATAATTAAACTAGGAGAGGCAATATTACGGTACCTAATTAGAATATTTCACGTGTCCATGAACAATTCAAAAGTACCTGAAGATTGGAAATCAGCTTTCGTAGAACCAAAAAGTGGTGACAAAACAATATTATTTAATTATAAGCCGGTGAATCTTTGATCAGTGATCTACAAACGTATAGATCATCTAGTTGCGAGTTACATTAAGCAAGAATTAGATATCAAAAAATGACTTCATGATGACCAACGCGGGTTCAGGAGTGGCTACTAATGCGAAAGTCAGGTAGTCACAATATTTCGAAATCTAGCAGATGAAAAAGACCTGGACGGTAGTGTAGACGCAGTAGTTATAGATTTTACCAATGCGTTCGATGTCGTCCAACACGATCGGCTAGTACAGAAATTAATGAATTCACGCATTGATCCCAGGGTGGTGGCGGGGATTAGCAAGTTTCAGCGAGACAGAAAAAGTCCGAAGTGGGCAAAAGTTTCCTTCCGGGATAAGAGTTACGTCAGGAATAGCGGAGGGGAGTGTCATTGGACGTATTTTATTACTAGGGTTCGTCAATGAACTGCCAGCGCACTTAATCTCAATGTTCGAGTATTTGCAGACGATTGCATAATATATCCTAGTATGAATTCGAAAGAAGACGAGAAATGTTGCAATGGGATCTTGCGTTATATTACTGGGCGGAAAATAATGGAATGATCATAAATGGCTGTAAAAGCAAATCCATCACTTTTAGCAGGAGTCATAATAGCACAGAAACAAATTACCGTTTAAATAACATTATTCCGAGAATTTCCTCGTGCAAGTACCTACGAATCCATTTCGATAGTAAATTAAGCAGGAAGAGTCACGTAGATTTTGTTGTAGGGAAAGCCTGCAGATTTCTTCACTTTTTAATGTGCTTCTTAAAAAGAAGTATGGTAAATGCGAAGGAAATTGCTTATTTATAGCTTGTTCGTCAGATAATGTAATATGGAACCATTTGTTGAGATCCGCACAAAATTGTACAGGGTAAAAATTTGGAAAGGATTCAGCGTAGGGCAGCTAAATTTACATTCAGGAACAAGAAAATGGCAGGGGGGATTCACTCGAAATCAGGCGATTAGTAGCAAGAGCGCGCTTTTTATAAAGATTATAGGGGTCATCCAGCTTGGAAAGAATCGGTGGCTAAATATTCCTACATACATCAGTAGAGGGAATCGCAGAAACGACATAAATTTAAGACCTCAGAAAACGAACTTCGGGAAATTTTCTTTCACAAATCGAAAGATAAAAGAATGGAATATATTGCTTGCGAAAACCTTTGAACCACTTTCTTTTTTTGCCAGAAGAATACAGATGACCTTTAATTTTGTATTTTTTGAACGGATTTTATTAACAAACAATCAGCACTATTGTACGTAATGTTAACTTGGATCCATTTTTAGAAAATAATTCACTAAAAATAACCTATACTTCACGCAAAATTATTCGAAATTATTCAAATTTTCAAACAACTGAAAATGACTTTATTTAAATACCTATTTTCGAAGAACAGATTTTATTTAGAAAAAACCTACACTATTGGTGTGGCCTACACCATTTTAACCGTCATTCGCTCTATCGCAGTAAACAATTAATCAAAAATTTGGAGCAAATTTTTAGAAATGAATATGTCGGTTTTCTGTCGAAAAATTGCCGGGTATTGCCTCAGTATTACAGTACATTCTCTACACTAGATAAGTAGTATGCAGAAAGTAAAACTGCAAGCAAATTTTCCGCAAATTCTGATTTAGAAAATAAAGGTGTTTCGAAAATTCTAGAGAGTGAGAGTTCACTTGCCGCAGGAATGGATACCTCTGACCTACTGTGTTTAAGATCTGTCCCAGTAATCTCCGTCGCCGTTGAGATATATTCTCAACGAGCTCAAGCACAGACAATTAAAAAAACACTTAATTGTTTTAGGTAACCAAAAATTGTTGCTCTTCAAGACATTCATAAAATGTATTGTCTTTTAATCTATTTTTTTGTGTTATTTTTAATAAAACAGCTGTGAATTTATTATTAAAACGAATGGATTTTATTTTGCCCTTTGGTTAGTTTCGCAGTTTTAAAGGCCTTTGCATTACTATTTGAAAGATTTATAGTGCCGAAATTCCAGTCTCTAATCACGGATAATAAAGTTTCGTACTTTTTTTAAAACATTTTTTAATTCTTCTACCCCAGCTTTTGACACGCATTATTACATTGGTTGACATTTAGGAGCATACATATTTCCCTGCTTTAACTAAAATTGTAAAATTACAGTGATAAAGGTAACTTAGAATCAAAAATAAATACACAATGACCATTATATTAGATTCGCCGTCTTGAATTCTGATTATTTCACTTCAGATTCATATCAGCACACTCTCCCAACCTATGTAAACCCAAATTCTAATAATGTAAGCCAGTTTTGCAGTAGATAGTTACATGATGTCAGAGATATTGAATTCGCCAACTTATACCGATCTTAAATTTGAAATTTTAAAATTAATAAGTATTTTAATCGATACTTCAGGTAACGTTGTAGACTCGAAAATGCTTGGTTGTCTACCCAGTAGTTGAAGTGGTGTGCTTCCTAACCATAAGGAGGCTTCTCACTTAGATCTCTGCTGCGATGAGCGCACAATTTCCTTCCGGAAAATTAGGTCTGGGAAGACAGATCGGGATCTGTATACAGCGGCTCCTCGTTTGGGGTGGGGTTCTCCCTTTGCTCTCTGACAGGCAGCTGGCGTAGGGCGACGACTTCTACCTTTCACTTTGAATACAGAATAACAATTGAAGAACATGTTATACAAAAAAATATGCATTCCAAATTTTATCAATCGTTTCCTTCATTCATTCTTCAATGAGTAAAGACAGGGTCTACTTTGGCTCCCCTCACGCTATGCTAGTGAGCAGGTATTGGTTACGTGCTCGTCAGTTCTGAACTCACTGACCCCTTACGTGCAGCACGTAAAGGACCAGTGAGCTCCCGAGAAAATGAGGTATTTCTCCATCCCTGGCGGGGGGGGGGGGAAGCGTGAGATCCGATTGCGCCCTACATGTCAGCTTGCGATTTTCCTTCGACAGATAGATGTCTCCCTAGTTAGGCACAGCTTCATTCGGGATTATCTTTAAGCTAGCGACTAGTCTCCCAATTTATTCAACGTGACGGTTCATTTCAATTACTGGATTTTCTCCACAGCACTTATTTTACGATAAACAAGAAAGTAACTACAAATTATACTACTTTACTGCACATTTAATATACATAACTTCAGTAACAATGATAATAACTTCTCGACGTACAAAATGAGTTTGCTGCGAAAAAGAATACGTCCTCAAAATGTTGCCGTTGTGTTTTGATTCATCGTGTCGACGAAAACATTAAGAATTCAAATCAATCAAATAATTTGAAAAAATTAAAAGAAGTTGCATAACTGGGTTCTTCGGTACAGTGTTGTTGCCCATTTAGCGAATGTTAGAACGATCACATCACCGAACAGCAAATGCTGTATAAAATAATTGTTGGAGTAATAATTATTAAGATATATTGTCAGAGCGCCGTGCTCTTTGCTAATGTTAACGGGTAGTTGTTCCTATATGCAGGAATCTCATTTCAATCATGATAGTGGTATAGTGTCCCAGCGATCTTGAGCGCGTCAGCATATAAGTCTCTATGTACGCTTCTGAGCAGTACTGTAACGGGTGGCGCACGAAATGACTCACCATGTTTCGTACATAATTTATGAGTCGCACTAGATATCCCGTTGAGCATCTCGACCGCAGAAGCAGTATATGTTGGAAAAACAAATGAGTTATGAAATAACGCGTAATTCACGATACCACCGCTAGGAGACTAGTTTATATAAAATGGCCGACTAAAAAAGTGTCGACGCAGCAGCACGAAATTAGTCTCCATTTTGTTGTTAAAACAAAAATTTATTTTTATTGCTAACTCAAAGGAACATATTCTAGAACGGAAAACACTTTGTATAATTCTTCTAACGCAATATATGGAACCTGGAACACCTGGAAACCTGAGTAAAATGATCCTAATGTCGAAACGCTCATGTAAGAAATTCAAATTGATTATACAGTCAATGGATGGTTTTCTTGCAAAGAGCTCATCTTGTGTTAAAGTGCTGTCGAGAACGCGTTTGAGTCACTTCAAGACTTTTCGTGTCATGGAATAGAAACACAGCTGCCAATCAGTATTGCGTCGTCAATCTTCCTTTGTCAGCCATTGTTATATAAACTAGTCTCTTAGCTGCGGTATCGTGAATTACGCGTTATTTCGTAATTCATTTGTTTCCCCAAGCTCTACTGCTACAGCTGTTGAGATTCTTAACGGGATATCTAATGCGACTCATAAATTATGTAAGAAACAAATGGTGACACATTTCGTGCGCCATCTATATATTCTGGCCTGAAACATCATCTGCAGTGTACACAATTAGTGGTATTTGTTTTAAAAAATATTCAATCGATACACTCTGCTGTCATGCTTCTTGCTCCAGCCCCATCAGCTGTGCGATCTATAGGCTGATTATTTCGTGTTTCTGGACGTGTTATTTGCCCCGTTTGTGTAGCTGATGTTGAACCTCGGGGGTGATGATGGTCCTACACGATAGAAATTGAGATTAGTGCTGACCTACATGTCAGAGAGTTCAGATTTCCCCCCTCCAAGTATCTCCATCAGCGGGGCACCACCCCAGCCGGGACACACAAGTCCGCGGCCCGTTTCTTAAGGGACTGCTCTGGCATTCCCCTGGTATTGGTCGGAGAAACCACGAAAAACTGAAGATCAAAGAGGAGTTGTTCGCTAGAATTCTTCTCCAGACAGCGGCTGAATTCGACCTAGCTACTTAGCGTCGATTATCCGTCATTGTCATGAGTCGATGCTTTGATTATACCACTCAAAACATCACAGTGGCAACAGTTGTTGTCCTGCGCTATCGCACCACGTCTCTGGAGCGAGGCCCACTGCCGCCGTGGAACGGAGCGTAGCTATCATTTTCCATCAACTTCATCGACGCAGAATTCATCATTACTTACGCATTCCCCGTCGATACAATTTCCCCGGCACGGCGGCCTTTACATCATTCTGGAAGCTTGCCACGTCTCGCCCCGATGAGAACTTCCATAAACTGTCGCGCGCGCGTTCTCAAACTCCCCCGCCACAGCGTTTGACGTCGACAACCTACCGCGCGGTGCGGAATGTAATTCGTCACACACGATTTGTGTACTGCCAACGCGAAGCAGAGGAACTCTGCGTTGACGCATACTCATCACGTATTGCGCACGTTGTGGCGTTCGGTGTAGCAGCCGTGTTTTCAAACAACTATACAATACCTGGCGGTTCGCAAGCATACGCATAGAATCGATAATATAGAGAAATATTGTGGCATTTCTTCTGGCACAAATATGCCACCATATAGCGTTTTGTTTCGACATCGTCATATCAAATGTTTTGCTTCAGAAGGTTTCTTTAAATGATGGAAGCTACGGAAAAAATGACACTTCCTTAAATGGTTTCTTAATTAACTTCACTTGCGTCGTCGATTATCAAAAGTAAATTTAGAATATATTATATACGTAACTCTCTTCAGAAATTGTATATATATATATATATATATATATATATATATATATATATATATATATATATATATTAGTTTTATTTTAATATGTTCTTTAAATGTATTGCATCTACTTATATTATATAAATATGATCTTTAACCTAAACGAATACCAAATAGAGCCAAAATGTCAGCTATATAAATAATTTATTTTATTTATGAACAACACTCAAGAACCATATTAACATTCAAATAATAATTTAATTATAATACAAATTCTGTAATTAATTTTAAGAGAAAAGGGTGAGAAATAAAAAACAAGCAAAGAAAAATTCGTTCTGAAAACATTTTTCGTTGCTGATTTGTTGAAATATCATTCCGAACTCAGCCATTTCAAAAATATATTTCTGAATAAAACTTTAGATAAGTAACAAAATATAATACAGAAATCACGAACAACAAAACATCAGTTCACGAAAAACAAAACTTCGCTGTTGGTTGTGGTTGAATATGAAATTAGTAGGTTCACAAAAGACGATAGATCAATTTTTGGAGAAGTACATCCAAATTAATACATCAAGTTTATTAATATTTAAAACAATTAAAATAATTTCTCTCTGATGATCAAAATTTCCGGGTGCCCTCAAATAAAAATGTGGTTACTGCCCTGTGGAATCTTCTGCATCCTCCCACTCAAATATGTTGGGCTTTATAATTCTCCCTTAAAAATGACGTTATGCGTGTCTTACTTGGGGTCACTAAACTCGGAGCTATCGGCACATGAAATACAGTCTGTCTACAAAGTGGATTTGATATGAATCAGCTATCAATAGCTATAAATAAGCTTTCGTAGCCAGTGTCTGTGAAGTACATGAAAACATTCGAACCTCAGTGTCTTCCCAACGAAACGAAGCAGACTGTAAACGTCAGCGCCACTGCCGTTGCAATCCCGAAGCAGACACTCCGCGAAACATTTTGTCGCAATTGACATAACGTTTTGAAACCTAGCGTCGATCAGGTGGAAACATTAAACGGGAAGAATATTTGTTGTACGTTCAATTTAAAACCTGGCTGAGATGTTCGCCGCGTCTAGGCAATACTGAAGATACGATCACAGAGATCTCGCGACATTTGACACGGCATTAAATCAAGAATAGCCCGCGCCGCCGCCGCCGCCGCCGCCGCAGACGACGACGACCTGCGCCTGCTCAGTACGCTGGGTGGCGCACCTATCCGCGGCGACAAGCCGCGCGTCAGCCAACCCGTAGGTTGCCGCCACGCCGCCCCGCGCCGCGCCGCGCTTCGCTGGCCATTCAAATGTACGACGTGTCAAGTTAAACGATGCCTTAGGGTAGTGGTTTTCAAACTTTTTGCTGCCGTGAATCCCTTCAAGTACAAACACTGCACACGCCTCCCCTCATTAAAATTTAATTGTTAATAAAAAATAATAACTTTTTTCCTGGTAGTAAGGCCATCATGTCACACTTTGTCATTATTTACTTACAGTGCACAAATTAATGCAAGTAATTTGCACTGTTTACTCCTGTAATTAATGAATTTAATTAATGTTTAACAAAGTAAGGAAAACTATAAAAAAACGAACATATAGTTCAGAAAAATCAGTAAGAGGGATGGGCTTGTTTGTCGTCACACAGTTCATCGAATCTCGGTATTAATTTAGAAATGTCAGTACGCATCTCATTCTGAAAATTTATCTTTCATTTATAATTTCTTGATGACCGCCATGGCTGAAAATCGTCTTTCACATACGTAAGAAGTGGAAAGAGGAAACTGAACACGCAAGGCCTTCTCACTTAACTCTGGATACTGATTTACAGAGCACCAAACTTCAGACAGTGTTGCAGGAATGGATCACGCCACAACAAAGCGAGCCGTATTCTATTGCGTCAACTACCAGAGCTTATTTAAAATAATAGTTCACAGCATTGGTTTCATGGAAGCAATGAGATCTCATATTATACAAATGTTTTCTCTTCCATTCGTTAAAATTAATAGAGGCACATACATACTTCGATAGTAATTTATTCATGTAGAAAGAATTAGAGCATTATTAAGCATTAGAACATTATTTATTTAAATTATTACGAAATTCTTGCGCCTTCCCTCAGAAATTTTTGCGCCTCCCTGCGGAGGCACGCCTCAAATTTTGAATAACACTGCCATAGTGTGGCCGTCACAGACCAGGTTCTGACTGACCCCGACATTTACGCATCTTCAACTGTCCCCACCGCATCTGGATTTCCCATCATCCCGACATTCCCGCCGCCCCCAGCCGTACCCTGTGCCCCAGCCGTCCCCCGGTCACCACATTCTCAGTCTCATCTGCGTTTCCCCGTCAATCTCGTAACAACCACAGGCTGAGATAGCTTAGAACAGCAACTAAAATCCATGCAGTGTCTCTGGCCGGGAGTTCCGACGGTGGTAGGAATTTCGACACAAGCTACATACCTAGGTCGAATAGAGCCGCTGTCTGGAAAATAATTGTAGCGACCGGCTGCTCTGATCGGTAGTTTTCCGCAGTTTCTCCGATAGATACCCGGCGAATGTTGGAGTAGTATCCTAACAAACTGGCCACATACTGCGCGCGATCGGTCCTAATCTTCCTTGCCCAATCCTCAGCTCATACTCACACCCACACACATGCACTACATTACTACGCATGTCCGGAGGCCAGCCGAGATCACAGAGCTGGACCCGGAATGGGCGGTGTCCCACTGGTGGGAGATGTCTGGATAGGGTAAACTCCACAAGCCAACGTGTAGGTCGGCGCCGGAAATCACCATCCTGCAGGGAAAGACCATCGCCACCCCCGCGATAAAAAGACGCAATACTATTTCCGGACTAATGACCAGGCAAGTAGACGCGCCCTGACACGTGAGATAATCAAAACTATCATTACACCGGCTATGGGTGCCATCTTCACCATAATCGTCAACATCGCCGTCGCCAAACAGTCACAGCTGCTACACAACGATCCCACATGCCAACGCCGCTCTCCGTTTTTCCATCCCACGCCACCTCTGCCAACCCGTATCTCTTGCCTGGACGCGTCACTCATCCTCACCGTCTCGACAGTCTCTTCTGCGCACCCTTCCCCGCATTCCCCGCCATTTCCACCGCTCACCCCTCTCGTCGCCTCTGACAACGAAGCCATGGTTCTTACTGTCACTATACTAGACGTTGTTGACCCTGAGTACTTGTAGCTGACGTTGAAGCTGCGTCCACCGCGATTCTTCATTATTCCAATTTCTATTATCATCTTCAGTAGTGCTACGACCGTAGCTCTCGCGACCTCATAACCACAATGAGATCCCTCCTCGATCTCCCGTTCACGACGACGCCTCCGCCACCGTCTCCACCGCCGCCGTCTCCACCGCCGTCCCGACGCCATCGCGGTCCGCCGACGTATGCGGGAGCGAGAAGAATTATTCAGCGCGATGCGGGAATCTCAAGTAAGGGAGGCGCAGCGGCTGCGACGACGGCGGGAGGGGCCGCGTCCCACCCATCAATCTGCCCCGCCCTGCGGACCCTCAGCCTCCCCCTCTCGTCCCCCTCTGTGGCACCCCTCGGGCCAGCCCCCCTTTGCCGGCGGTAGGACCCCTCGCAGCAGCCACCCGACCGAGATCGGGTTCTGGCAGCAGAGCGGGCGGCCTAGCAGCTAGTGAATCGCCGACTGCGGCCCATGGACCTCACGTCGGGAAACGTCTGTAGCCTGGCTGCTGGCGTTCTGGCACAGGCACAAACGTTGCAACGGAGAGCGGTAGTAAGGCTTCTGGCAAACCGGTAGGCTCGGCTGGAAGCCCCGAGGGGCTGGCGGTGACGGTGTTCGTAGAACGTGGAAAGTTGTCGCGCCGGCATGTAGAGAGATCACGAAGATTGAATCCGGAAACCGAAGGTAGGACACCCGACGATGACAGCTGTTCTAAGCGTGATGGAAGTGCGTACATCGCGTTCGCTACAGGGAGGGTTTTTGACGTACTGTGAAGTAACACAACATTCCAAGTGTTCTGAAGCAATCTCGTGAATAGCGGTTGCATAGCTACAAAACATTCGACCAACACCGGTCTATTCAACAGAGCTAGTCTTTGAGTAGCCTGTGTAAATAACTCACGTTATCAAAAGGTTAAGAAAATATTCCTGGAGATACGTGCCAGGAAACTTCTATAAATACGCAAGACTAGCTGGCAGATATTATTTCAACAGTCTTGTTGCATTGATTTTATTGATTTACTAATATCAAACCCCCCAAAAAATAGTAGTAACAAATTGTAATAAACGGATTCAATTGTTTACACAAGATCGTTTATATGCCTCATGCTGTTTTGTCTTATAAACGTCAAAAACACCTCTTGATATAGCAAACGCTGTATGAAAATACAAAAGTAATAAAAATGGAAAATGGGAGTGCAGTATTTTTCCACCTGTTCATATTTGCAAATAATTTCAATGTGTTCAGCATTTTGTGAATTCTTCCTTTGAATACAAATTGAATAACATGGGCAACATTACAAGAAAACCTATAAACGTCTGTAACTGCCAATATTCATTGAAGTATATTCAGTCAATTTTTTTAAAAGCATCGGCATATATTGAGTGACTCAATTTTTGCAATTACTGCATGTTCGGTAAAATTTGGGCACAAAATTATGTCTCGAAATTAAGAGAAATGGAGTTCTCAGGTTCGATAGAAATGATCAATACAGGTTATACGAATATTTAGATCCACAGTGGCTAGACAATTCTACTTTTATTACATCACAGACTTACGGAAATACGAATTTCGTTTCTCCTTAAACGAACTGTATCAGACTATGCGCTCCCTAATTCTGAAATTAAAATATTTTTGGCAGAACAAGATGTAAATGAAATTGCTTGGGGAAATCTAAAATTAAAAAAAATAATAAAACGAATTTTAAAAAATCGGATCCATATTTGCAATTGGAAAGTCTAATTTCAAAAGAGTAGAATTAAACTCTGAAAGCACCAATATGGTATGTTCAATGGTTAACTCAATAGTCATTGCAATTATTTATTACAATCATAATGCTGTTCAAACAAATAAAACATAGGAGTTTAAAAATCACGATATATGTTGAAGTTCAATGCATGCGTCGAGAGACTGTATATGGGCAATATTATGCATGTGATTTACACGTTATCAGAATAAAAACATTAGTTACATTATTTACAACTTTTGCAAATGATGTTCCACTTTTTTCTTTTCTCTACCCTAATACAGTAGTCACGACGTTCAAAACTGAGTAATTAAACATCTTTAATCGTAAACTTCCATATAAAAACAAATATTTCTTGCCTAACCCGTATAATCGTAGAAAAAGTACTTGCACTGACTTTTGTAGTACTGCAGACCACCAAACGCACTACTGCCTCTAATTCGATACTTGCAAGTTATGCAAACGATCCCCACATCTTTCTAACAAGATACCATGTTGGGTAAGTTGGTAAGCAAGTCTTGAAAAAGAATTACATACTTCCTGCAAGAAATTTGAAATGCGCCAATACGTTTTAACATATTTGCAGTACATTGCTTGCATAACATTTTTGTTGACAAATAAAATGGATGAAGGTGAAGTGTTGACATTATTATTTGCATAATTTCAATTTTGTATTGGTTTTATGATTTCTAGTTTTCGGTTCTGTTGCCAACGGAAATGTGGAAGTGCTATTTTCTATTCGTCTGCTTCCCTGGAACATCATAGCACAACACCTACATCCATGCCTGCGTCCACTTTTTTCGCTATACCTGCTATATTCATAAAACGTTACTTTCCGTAAATCTGAGCGAACAATTATTGAATTTTCCTTTGACCTTTACGTTTTACTTACGCCTTGAACGCCAAAAATATTACTTGTGCTCTTGTCTCGGAAACTGAACGATCTTGTCCGATGTTTGATGGGGAACACCCGAATAAACGATAGACTATGATTCATTGGCTGATAGCCAGAATATGTAAAACGATAGGCCATGATTCACAGAGAGAACAACCGATGCATAGAAAGGAGGGATAGACGAGAACTTCACATGTGTTCCATGCGAGATGAAAAACATCCACACGTTAAGAAATAGTGAATAAAAGTGTTGAAATACACATCCATTGCAACTTGTTGTGATTAACTCGATAACAAATAATAAGCAGTAGAGGAGATACGGCTTTAGCGACCCTTGCGACGATGGTTTCTTACTACCCTTGATTTAGCTCTCGTACGAATATTCATTACTGTAACTGCTTAAGCTGAAGTATACACAGACTTCAGTTTCCGATTTAAATGATATTTATTCAATTTCACTATCTTCCGACATTGACTATTTAACTTACACCTCAGGTTCGTCTTTTTCGCAAAAGACTATAAACAGAACATACTTGAATTCAACATAGTAATGCTCAAAATAACATTTTTCACGATGTACTTCTCACGTTGTATTTCTCCCATACACGTCGTATACACTTTTATAGTTCTTTGACAAAACAAATCAAATCAAATGTGCTTCGAAGGAAGTTGTTAGGGCATATGACTCAACTCTTGACTAACGATGCCCTAAGGCCACAAAGGTCGATACTCATCAAGCAAGGAGTACCGGATTGGACTGGGGATGTGACGTGATGTACTACGACGTTGCATGTCAATGGAATTTTGCCAAGGAGAGCACACATCGCAGACAAAAAAGTATACTGCTTCATCAACTCAAGAAACGGGATGTGCATCCCAAAACCGCAAAGGCCGAGGGGCGAAGCGTAATCGAACAAATCGACGGAAGAAACCGACATAAATAATGCCACGTGCATTCAACGGAAGCGAGGTGTCGTGGTGTTTATGTTAATTTCAGATGGCGTACTGCCAAATCATGCGTCACGTCACCCCTGATGGACACCCTCCCGCACTGCAAAGCAGCGAGCACCGACACATGAAGAGACTGCAACGAGCGGTGACACGTGTAATCATGAAGACTTCCTCCAATCAACGGCCGTGATGCACGGGGAGGACTGCCGATACATACAGAGAAGGCGAGGGAAAAACGGAGGCGGAGAAGCAACGAGGCAGGAAGAGAATGAGAGATCAAGTGAGAGATGAGAGGGGGAGTGCGAGTACGAATTGTGAATGAGATCAGCAGACGGACAGCAGCAGGACAGAGCACAACACTCACAAATTACCTAGAAATTCATTGAACTAGAAAGATAAAAAGACGGACGTTGCTGAAATGAGAAATTATTTTTTGAGTCCTCGATTTAAATGAGTAACTTTATAAAACATTTTACGATAGAAAGAAAATACTAAATATTTTCTAACTATAATATAATAATCAAATACATGTTATATAAATTCACTTTGCCAATCTAGACTCACGATTCCATTTTCTTTTTCATATTCTGTCACCGAACTTTCTCATTTTCATTTATTATACTTTTGTATGTTAATATTTCACTGAAAATGTGTTTTATTCATTTGTGAACCGTCAAAACTTTAGATGTTGCACGATGCTTTTATGCTATATATAACTGAACAAAAAAACTAATACAAGGTAGGCCTTTTGATCAAAAAAAGTAATTAAGGGCACAGAAAGCAAAACACAGGCAAATCGACAAAAAATAGTAAGTAATTATGGTAAATTGGTCTCTAAATTCAATTATAATTACATGTGTCACACCCACCTAGTATATTTATTAAAATAATTTATAAATGTATTGTACGTAATAAATATTTCGTGAACACAATTATTAATTTAATCGGAGAATTCAAAAACATTCATCATTGCAAATTTCAGTCAATTAAAGAAATATCCGTAATTGATGAATAGTAGCTATCTTTGGAGTAATTCGCAGTTTTACCACTATTTTCATCATAGTTACTGCATGCATCATAATGAACTCAAAACTCAATATCAACATCACGCCTCAGTATTTACCCATGACCGTAGCAATATATCAGAAATACGTGGCAAACGGTCTATTCGCAAATGATACAATTTTTAAGTTATTTTTGGAAACCCTACTCCATTTGTTCAAGAAGACATCTGAAGACCAATTCTCCCCTGGCCCAGAAGATAATTTCTACGCCTACACAGAAAGCAAACCGTTTTACTAAGAAACAATGAGATTGGTACACCATTTATCTGCACAATAAATTAACGTGTGTTCCACGCCATTTGTTGTAATCTTCAGGGCCATGAAATTAGACAATCCTATCTGTCATAAGCACTACTCCGAATTCCATTTGTAATGATCGAGATTTGAAGGTCGGTACTCACAAACTGAGCGAGAACGTGCTGAGAAGCTGCTCGGCGGGTTTGAACCCAGGACGTTCCATAATACATCCTTTAAAGCAATTATGGTTCATGTAAGTCAGTCAAGCAATAAGCTCTTACCCTCCAGGCCAAAATGATTCAAATACACCTTCGCGAACGCGCTACATTACACAGTATTCGATATTCGTTTGGCCTATTTCATAATTGCAGGTTGTATGGGGTATGAACGTTCAGAAATTTTAGCTTATCAATGAAAATTATCAACCCACTGAAATTCACTAATCTAACGTGCTGCTTACTACCTCTCGTTTATTTCAGTTGTGTCGGCATCCAGCATGTTCGCGCTTCAATCAACAAATAGCGCTATTTAAATATGTTAGTTCTTTTGAATATGCCTGTTTGATTTGTATGATTACTCTCGTAAGTCATTATTGCATTACAATTTTCATCCATTAACTTCAAATCAGATACGAGAATAATCTGCACGTGCAGTGCAGCCCTGGAATTTTACCCCGCGTTAAAATATGACCGTCACAACGTTAAAGCGTAAGCGATGACACACCTTTCGCTGTGAGCGGTGGGGCAGCAGAGCAAATATCTCCATGTTGTTAGTCTACAACAAGAAATCCCAACCTTTTCTTTCATCGGCTTCTTTTAAGAAAATGTTTGATTGATCGACCCCCTACATTTCCCCTACACTACACAGCATACATAATCATGACACAAAGAATGGAACATAAATGCCATGATAATAATATCGTTTCCCCACAGTCTCGTAAATATCTGCATTTTTCAAACATCGAAAACGTTTCCGTTTTTGAGTAGCTGAGTTTCTAATCTTCACTTAAATGCAATGGATTCAAAAGATTGAGATTTTTAACATCTGGCCACAATATTTGTCCAACGCGTGCTGCGGACTGTATTTTCTTTCGCGATGCTGAACCGCTGCCAACGCGTAGATATAATTTCTTTGTTCTAAACATCCTAATTCCTTAATTCCTAAGGATGAAAGACATATACGAAAGAAGAGGAGCAAATTTTTAATTTATTATTATACGTTTTGTAGCTTTGTAGCATAAAAAGTGAAATTCAATATTTTTTGTTAACAATGACTTCTTCATTATACCGATAAGGTGCTAGTTCATAATTCGGCTACTGACCCCCATCATTGACCCCCTTCTAAATTGCAACGAACCCCAGAGGATGTAAACCAAGCCAACTGTGAACCCCTGGTTTACAATTAAAAGACCTGAGGAGCAAATGGGGCATCATACCAAAGAACACGCGAATGTCTTCGCTTGCCCCCACGTTGCGTGCTCCGCAGCCCGACGACGAGAACAGGAGGCCGACGACGAGGGCAGGAATGAGTAAACTTCACAAAAGGCTGTGCATTTGGCGCCGCTACGACGGTGGAGATTCATAAACGTTTATAATCCCTTTATATTGAAACTTTAAAAGGACGAATTTCAATAGTTCTGGTGAATGAAGTGCTACAGATACACGCGAAGTTGGAAAAGCAATATAGTAATATAGTGCACCAGGAAAGTATCTCCGCGCTGAGCCGTCCCAGGGCCTCCTATTAAAAATTGCATTTATGTTGGTAGCAACCAGATCACTGCAAAACAAAGAAAGGGGACAACACTTCCAGCATCTGTTTGATGATGATGAGTACGGTATTTACGTTTTCTTTGGTTACAAGCTGCAGCTCGTGTTACCAACATAATATGTTTCTAGCACACTCACCAGCAAGGTGCTACTGCAGACACTTTCCTGGTGCGGTGTACTTCTCAGCGTTTTGTTATTGTAATGGCCTTTCCCCGCACAAAATAACATTTTTTTCTAGAATTCTTCCACAATAGACTAAAATCGGCAAGAAATTGTGCCAACCGATTTGCCTTGACAAGAGGAATCAAAAGGGTCAATGTACTATTTTGTAGATTGCTAAAACAACAACAACAAAAATTCGAGTATTCTATTACAATGTTCTGGACTGATCCAGGAAAACGGCTAGTTCCCCACAAATAGAAACGCGTCCAGTGACGCTTGACTTAGTCCGAATGTTGGAACGGGTAAAGTGTAATCGCGAGTAAAGAGCGGATGGACGGAAACGATAATTACCCCATTCCTATAACTTATTTTTGTACTTCCACCCAGTGTGTGTATTTTACGCACTCCATGCACGTAAATAAAATATAACATTTAAGAAAAATATTTATGTATTGCTGAAATTATTCGTGGCAACATGTTTCCCAGAACCCTAGGCAATAGCCGTGTTCTTTTCAAATAATTGCCAACAACCATTTTTTCTAACATTTCTCGGGGCCTTCCCTTAAAATCAATTCGGGAGCAAATAGCAAATTGTTTGGGTAGAAATCTGGATAAATATTTTTTCTGAAAGAAATGTTATCGGATCGCACAATTTCATTCGTAACTTGAAATAAATGTTGCAGTAAGGTGTCTTCACATCATCAGATGGCTCTCAGAGTCTACTAGCACAGAGAGAGACGTGAAATCAGTTGTCCGACTATCGACATATCGAAATGAATTTAACATGTTTCGAGCACCGCTCATACTCCAAGACAGCCGTTATTTATGGGAGAAATGCTCGACACTGTCACAAGGAATTGGTGGAAGCTCTTGGGAATAATTCCCTTCCACACCGGACAGACGTCAAATGGGCAGAAAAGTTTCTGCGATGACGCGTAGCAACCTGTGATCTGCAACGCACGTGACGACATGCGATGTGGCACGTGCGGTAATCTGTCTGATCGGGTCTTTAGAACGGATACATAATGCTCTTGGAATGTCGTGAACTAGTGTATGCTAAAATGATTTGGAACATTAAACCTGTACTATCATTTCGAATACCTTAATATGAGACACACAATTTTGGTGTGTCATTAAATATCGATGCATGTAGTACTTTTACGTGTATATTTCATATTTTCCACCCGTGCTCACAAAATAATAGCTGCCATGACTTATGCCCCAACCCTCGTAGAAATTATACATCAGTAGCGATGGGTGCAGAGGAACGCCTTACGGGTCGAGCGGTTAAGAGAGCGTGGATTCTGATCCCGAGATGCCAGGGCAATACTTTACGTGTTCAACGTCAGTGAGTTTATGATGCATGCCGGAATCTTATTCGTAGTCGTAGTACTACTCTGATCAGTGGTTTCTGTGATTTTTCTGAACCCTTTCTGAAGCACTACCACAGAATTGTTAGAATCGCGAGGAATCCTTCCTTCCCCTTCCCCTTCTCATTCCTATTCTTAACTCATAGACGAGTGATCGTCTATCCTCCTATGACGCATTCGGATTGATTCTGAAAATCTTAGTAGAGCCTCGAAGCGATAAATAAGCGACAAGCATGCTCACATCCAGTAAAAATATTTCGTGGTGGGGAAAACTAAATAATAATATTAAATAATAAATAATATTAAATAATAAATAATATTAAATAAATAATAATAATAATAATAATAATAATAATAATAATAATAATAATAATAATAATTTGTTCGCTGCCTCACCTCCTGGCCAAATAATCCTACGTCAATTATAGTCTAGCATCCGTGCGCCAGTACTTCCCCAGAACACCAGAACCTTCCCCAGAACCTTCGTTTTGCTGCAATGTCCGAATTAGAGTCGTGTACGAGACGATTTCACTCGAGCGGAACGACAGTTAACACAAAATCCTCTAAATGGCAGTCCTGTGTGACACGTTTTCGCTCGCCTCGATGTTATTCACCTCGATTCCTTCGTCAAAAGGGGAAGTGAATCTGTAAGGGATATTGCTGTGACCTGTTAATCAGCCCAACGCGAGCTTAGGACGCCCGAGCGGTCTGGATCGAGAATGAAACGCTCGAGCGAGTACCAGCGAGCCAATGGAACGCCTTGCAGCTTTCGAGTGCAAATGCAGTCACATTTTCCCACATTTTCCTACTCGAGTGCGGCTCTCTGCTTCTCATTGCTCGAAAGATTTGTTGCAATCGATTGTGCCGATGAAGTTTCCTCAGTTTATTGACTTTTGAAACGATCATCTTTAGGTGCTCACTTCGCCACTCCTCCCGGGTACTTTGTAAAGAGGTTTCCCCTTCATAGACCCAAGCAAGAGTCCGCAAATTGCTGTAGATTTCAATGCTGTGCCATCAACAAGTCTCAGCATACGAACCATTCAACGAGACATTATAGATATGGGGATTCGGAGCTGAAGGCCTACTCGTTTACTTTTGACGACATAAAGCTTTATGTCTCGCCTGGGTCCGTCAACACCAATATTGGACTGTTAATGATTGGAAACATGTTGCCTGGTCTGATGACTCTCGTTTCACATTTTCACATTGTTTTGAGTGGATGGACGTGTACGATTATGGATGGCGACAACCGCATGGATCCATGGACCCTGCACGTCAACAGGGAACTGTTCAAGCTAAGCTGGTGGATGTTCTGCGATGGTATGGGGCGTGTGCAGTTGGAGCGATATGGGACCCCTGATACGTCCAGATACGACAGGTGACACTGAAAAACTCAAAAATTTTCTGTGAGAAAGAGCTTTAAATTTCGCATTTACTGTAACGATTAAAGGACATTTTCTTAAAAAGGCTCCAAATTATTCAATGAAAATTGCCATTTAGGACGATGTTTTACTCTTCTTTAATATTCGGAAAGTAATATTTCGGTTCTACTATATTATGAAACCGAATAATTGTGAAAATATCAAAGAAATGTAGTTTGGGCGGCGATAGATGGCAGATGGCAAGTCCGAATAGCTGTCCCAAATCAAAGAAAGTAGAAAGCTAATACGAGAAAGTCTGTGCCATTCTGTAGCACAACTAATTAATTTTCTAAGACTCGACCATAGGCTTAGCAGGCAGTGTAAAAGGATGGACCGTACCATTGGGGTATGAATGTACGCTGCACAATATACACTTTGCACGTTCGATACTTCTTTTGTTAAGATTCTCAGTCCCTAGGCTTTTTGGCCATACCTCAGATGAATGATTTTGATGAATAAGTACTGGAGGATATTATTAGATTGAAGAGGGGGTGATAATATGATTTCAAATTGGAGAAATGATGTGATGAGCTACAAGCGACCCGGGAGAACCACGAAAAAACCTGCTGCGAGTCCGCTTTGTCCACCGCAATTTTCACGAGGCTCGACCGAGATTCGAACCCCGCTACCCAGAGGTGGAAACGAGTGAAGGGGTTGAGCGATGCTAGCTAGCCCCGCAGTACAGAGAGGTTTGGCGGTACGACCGCTCCAGCAGGGTTAGGTCCTCGACGTGTTCGTTAGAGCGCCGCTCGCCAACCAAAAGCCCACACCCGAACTGTCTCGTCCTGCCGAGCGCGCCCCGCTGCTTCTCATTCCGCGGGGCCCGCGATTCGCCGGAAACCGGCCCCAGCGTGGGGGCGGGGGGGCGACGAGGGGCGATCCGGCACGCATTGCGCATTGCGCTACGCGGCGTCCTCGCGGACGTCTTCGCCGGCGGTCGCGGCCGGGAGACCATCGGTTTGCCATTCCACGACGCGCGGAACCCCCGTTCCGGCTACCGAGGCGACCAAAGACGGACACGAAATAGAAATGATTGTCTTGCCGAGATATCATCTTGGCCGTGTTGGCAGCAGGCCGCTGGAGAGAGAGCTGGGAACGACAAGGTAAGCGCGGGGAGGGGGGGGGAAGGGCAGTATGTGTGGGGGCCCCCTGAAGCAGGAAATATCAGCCTGGGGAAGCAGCAAACAGACCAAGTATAATGACAATTTTTTTAGTAAAATCAAAAGGGACAATGTGAAAAGTTGAGAAAATGTTAAAAAGTTTGTAAATATTCAAGGTAAATAGCTATAAAAATCGTATTCTCTAACGAAAACGAAGGACTTAATACAATATTGCCTTTGTCTCTTGCCAAAAACGGTGTCGATGGATTGGGCCATTCTTCGAATGCTATTTGGAAAGGCAGATGGAATGCAGGAGTATTAAGAATGATTGCCAGCCGACCAGGGGACAATGCGTCAGGGGGCAAGCAAAGTGAAACCGGTGATAAGTGAACACGATAGTCACACAGACGCCAGAAACGAAGGTTGGTCGTGTCAGTAGCAGATGGGGGTGGGTGCACAAACTAGCGTGATGTGTGGGTGCACAATCCGATTTACACATACGCCCAATGTAAAGGTGAACTCGTGAACAAGTCAAAGACGTGACAATCCTCGAGTAGGGCTACGAACAACCATCTTCATATTCGATGATGAGAGGTGTCAAGTATTTCGCCGTTGACGATTAGTGGGAAACTGGTAGCGTACGAAGGTAGTTGAAGTAGTGAGAGTTAGTATTAGCAATAACTACTGTGTAGTGCTTGGTGGGAAGTGATCGGTAGGTGTGCGACTATAATCGAGCAGGTAATGGGTAGTGAGAGATGAATGAAAGAAGGATAGCGGACAGTACCAGGTAAGTGGTGAACTGAGAGTTGGGTAGTGGACAGCAAGTTCTGATCCGTGGGCAAGTGCGATAAAGAATGTAAAGTGGTGGTGTTGTTGAATGATAAGCAACACATTGTGCTTTGGTGAGTTGTGAGCGACAGACGGTAGGTGGACAATGGGTAGTCGACGGTGGACAATGGGCAGTAGGCGATGTGCAACGGGCTGTAGGCGATGCGCAATGGGTAGTAGGCAATGTACAATAGGCAATAATTTGCAGCGGGCAATAGACGATATGCAAAGTGGAGTAGGCGATGCGCAACGGCCAGAAGGTTGTGTGCAATAGATAGCAATAGTCGATGAGCAATGGGTAGTCGGCGACGCGCAAGGGGCAGTCGGCGACGCTCAAGGGGCGGTCGGCGACGCGCAAGGGGCGGTCGGCGACGCGCAAGGGGCGGTCGGCGACGCGCAAGGGGCGGTCGGCGACGCGCAAGGGGCGGTCGGCGACGCGCAAGGGGCGGTCGGCGACGCGCAAGGGGCAGTCGGCGACGCGCAAGGGGCAGTCGGCGACGCGCAAGGGGCAGTCGGCGACGCGCAAGGGGCAGTCGGCGACGCGCAAGGGGCAGTCGGCGACGCGCAAGGGGCAGTCGGCGACGCGCAAGGGGCAGTCGGCGACGCGCAAGGGGCAGTCGGCGACGCGCAAGGGGCAGTCGGCGACGCGCAAGGGGCAGTCGGCGACGCGCAAGGGGCAGTCGGCGACGCGCAAGGGGCAGTCGGCGACGCGCAAGGGGCAGTCGGCGACGCGCAAGGGGCAGTCGGCGACGCGCAAGGGGCAGTCGGCGACGCGCAAGGGGCAGTCGGCGACGCGCAAGGGGCAGTCGGCGACGCGCAAGGGGCAGTCGGCGACGCGCAAGGGGCAGTCGGCGACGCGCAAGGGGCAGTCGGCGACGCGCAAGGGGCAGTCGGCGACGCGCAAGGGGCAGTCGGCGACGCGCAAGGGGCAGTCGGCGACGCGCAAGGGGCAGTCGGCGACGCGCAAGGGGCAGTCGGCGACGCGCAAGGGGCAGTCGGCGACGCGCAAGGGGCAGTCGGCGACGCGCAAGGGGCAGTCGGCGACGCGCAAGGGGCAGTCGGCGACGCGCAAGGGGCAGTCGGCGACGCGCAAGGGGCAGTCGGCGACGCGCAAGGGGCAGTCGGCGACGCGCAAGGGGCAGTCGGCGACGCGCAAGGGGCAGTCGGCGACGCGCAAGGGGCAGTCGGCGACGCGCAAGGGGCAGTCGGCGACGCGCAAGGGGCAGTCGGCGACGCGCAAGGGGCAGTCGGCGACGCGCAAGGGGCAGTCGGCGACGCGCAAGGGGCAGTCGGCGACGCGCAAGGGGCAGTCGGCGACGCGCAAGGGGCAGTCGGCGACGCGCAAGGGGCAGTCGGCGACGCGCAAGGGGCAGTCGGCGACGCGCAAGGGGCAGTCGGCGACGCGCAAGGGGCAGTCGGCGACGCGCAAGGGGCAGTCGGCGACGCGCAAGGGGCAGTCGGCGACGCGCAAGGGGCAGTCGGCGACGCGCAAGGGGCAGTCGGCGACGCGCAAGGGGCAGTCGGCGACGCGCAAGGGGCAGTCGGCGACGCGCAAGGGGCAGTCGGCGACGCGCAAGGGGCAGTCGGCGACGCGCAAGGGGCAGTCGGCGACGCGCAAGGGGCAGTCGGCGACGCGCAAGGGGCAGTCGGCGACGCGCAAGGGGCAGTCGGCGACGCGCAAGGGGCAGTCGGCGACGCGCAAGGGGCAGTCGGCGACGCGCAAGGGGCAGTCGGCGACGCGCAAGGGGCAGTCGGCGACGCGCAAGGGGCAGTCGGCGACGCGCAAGGGGCAGTCGGCGACGCGCAAGGGGCAGTCGGCGACGCGCAAGGGGCAGTCGGCGACGCGCAAGGGGCAGTCGGCGACGCGCAAGGGGCAGTCGGCGACGCGCAAGGGGCAGTCGGCGACGCGCAAGGGGCAGTCGGCGACGAGCAAGGGGCAGTCGGCGACGAGCAAGGGACAGTCGGCGACGAGCAAGGGGCAGTAGGCGACGTGCAAGGGGCAGTAGGCGACGTGCAAGGGGCAGTAGTCGATGAGCAATGGGCAGTAGTCGATGAGCAACAGGAATGCGCAACGGGCAGGAGGCGATGCTCAATGAGAGATGAGCGGTGAGCGGTAAGAGGTGACCACTCGCTGGTGGGTTGAACGATGCACAGTTGGCGGTAGGGAATGGACAATCCACGGTGGGCCAAAAACAGTAGGCGGTGGGCAATGGGCAGTAGGCGATGCTATACAGGCAAAAGGCGATGGGGAGAAGGCGATTCACAATGGGCAGTAAGCGATCCGCAATGGGCAGTAGGAAGAAGGCGGTTGGCAATAAGCAGTAGACAATGAACCACGAGAGATGGGCAGTCGGTGGTAACCGCTTACCAGACGCTGATGGATTGAGCGGTAAGGAGTCGGCGGAGGCCAATCTACACTCGATAGAGAGCGGCGGGGAAGTACATGCCAGCGTTGTGAACAGTCGGTGGTGGGTGGTGTTCAGGAATTGTGCGTAATGAGAAACGACTGGTGTGCAGAGGGCGAGCAGCGAACAACGCGCGCCGTCAGGGAAGCGGCGGCTGGGACAACGCGAGTAGGCAGCCGGCGTGGCGCGGCGTGGCGCGACGCCGCGCGGCGGGGAGAGTGAATCGGGAGGCGGGAGGAGTTTGGCCGCGGAGGCAACGGCGTAGGCAGCGGCGGCGGCGGCGGCGGCGGCGGCGGCGGCGGCGGCGGCGGCGGCGGCGGCGGCGGCGGCGGTGGGTCGGCCCACCTGTTCGCCATGCGGGGCACGCAGCGCGCCGCCCCGCCCTCCGCAACACCAGGAGCTTTCGGCGTCTCCGGCCGGCGCGCCGCCCTACATGTTTCATGAAGTCTCATTACCGGCGCAGCGGCGGCGTGGCGGCGGCGGCGTGGCGGCGGCGGCGCGGCAGCGGCGCGGCCTGTGTACCGGGGCGCGATTGGCCGGGCAGAGGAGCGAGTCGAGGAGAGGGCGAGGCGAGGCGACGCCGTCCCCGCCACTCGCTCCCCCCCCCCCCCCCGACAGCCCCGCGGCAGCGGCCGCCAGGGCAGCGCGCGAGGAGCGGCCGGAACGCTGCATATGAGAGCAGGACGGGGGATAAGAGGATGGATGGCTTAAAGGGGGAGTGAGGGGGTAAGCGACTGCGGAGGGTAGGGGAATACGACGAGAGGGGTGAAGTGGTTAGGTTGGAGAGGATGGGTGAATGGGGAAAGTTGGGTGAAAATGGATCGGGAGAGGGGAGGAGTTTGGCGACGGCACGTGTCGCGTTCCTGAGGCATGTGGATGAGTAGGTTTGATAGGGGTGGATGTGTGTGGATTGTTGGATGGAGTATGTGGTTGGGTACGTGAGTGTGATGGTGAGTGAATAGCTATTCGTGTTGGAAAAGGAGACTACGTAATGTATGGAGAGAATAGGATTATAGGAATGCGAGGCGATGACTGGAGGATGCGAGGAGAGGCGAGAGGACGAGCGGGGATAGAATAGGATTATAGGAATGCGAGGCGATGACTGGAGGATGCGAGGAGAGGCGAGAGGACGAGCGGGCACGAAGTTGCAGGGTAGTGAGGACGGGAAGGAATGAGGACAAGAGGGAGCGACGACGGAAGGGAGCGAGGACTGAAGGGAGCAAGAATGGGAGGTCGTCAGGACGAGATGATGCGAAGGCGAGAGAGCGCGAGAGTGAGAATGAGGGCGCTAGTATGGGTGGACTTGAGGACGAGAGGACGGAAGGGTATGAGAACGGGGGAGTGCAGACGCCGCATGCGACGGGAGAACGTAAGGACGAACAAGTAGAATGCAAAACGTGTGTAAATAAAAACTGAATATGAACCGGGATACGGTTTGAATCACAGACGACGTTAATTTTAAATAAACTTGATTCCTAAAAATGTTCGGTTTAAAAATACTACAATAGTACTTAATGAATTAAAACAATAGTGATGCACTAATCAATTGTTTCTGCCGATATTGATTAATACAAATTCTAAAGGGCATCCTCTAGCTTTCACTTTAGCCCAGTATTACTTCACGCGCGCAAACAAGAGGCTTTTCGTTGTTCCCACGATTTATGTAGGGTGTCAATTCTCTCTTCTTCCTCGGAAGTGGTTTTCTCAGATTGAATTTCTGTGCTGCATCTGTTCGGATGTTCGTATTTACACACCTACATTTAATTTGAACCATGTATTCCGTCTTTGATTTGTGGTCCTAGGATTCGCTCTTTTAACTATTAATTGGTTCTTTACTTTTGAGTTGAAAATTGAGTGTCTCGTGAATGAAGTGCTTCTAGTTTCGTTACTGCTAAAGTGCCAAATTTTGTAATTCCAGGGAGGGGGGACGGTAAATTTCGCTATTTGTTTTACGCCTACCAGTTCATAACAGTATTAGTTACATAATTATTTTCACCTTGAAAGTGTCAATGAGCATACGTTTATAAATTGTTTCTTTCCACATTCGCTCGATTTTACGGCTCCCAGAGCGCCGCCATGGATAAGCCAGAGCGTCTGGACATCTTTCAGGCCAGCAGCGCCGGCATCTACTATGTATAAGGAAAATCGAACCCCTTTCCGGACCACGCCTCAACCACACGGCGACTGCGCGTGCGAAGAACGACGCGGCAAGGGGCCGAACTCGGAGGGGCCGGCGACGTAGTGGGCGAGAGGGACGCAGAGGGCGGACGGGCGAAGGAAAAGGGCGTAGCGAGAGGGAGCAGTGAGACCTTGTCCTGGCGCTTATCGGCAAAGGAGGGTGAATTAAAAATAGTGAAACGATCTCAAAAATTTTTAGAAGAGGTATTAACGAACACCAAATAGCAGTGTGTTAATGAATACACGATGTGAGAATGAAAATCCAATTCATTCAATCGTACAAAAATTTGAGCGACAGAAGAGAGAGTTGGTATTGCTATTTTTAACAAACTGATCACACAAAAATTATAATTTCACTATTAGTATCGCCAATTTATTTTCTCAGCATTGTCACATGATTTGGCACAAGAGGCAATGAGGTATTGTTCTTTTGGTAATAGAAAGTAAGTGTTTATTCTGTTTTTAAGATTCCGTAATAGTTTTACTCATCAGTATTCCCCGTATCCTTCGTATCCATGTTAAAAGAGCAAGTTCACAGCTTGTAGTTAGATCATTCATAACACTGTCAATGATTTTTTTTAATTTTATGAATAATCAAATCAATATCTCATTTTTGCTACTTTCAACATCTTTCGACGAATTATTATAATATTGGTTAGTAATACATTATTTTAGTATTACGTAATTTTAAAATAAGAGTAATTCATATAACATAAATTAAAGAAAGAAAAGCAAAAGACGGTAGACTGATGAATCATTTGTGGCTCTTGAATTAAATAATAATGTTGGCTCTAATTATTATAAAATGTATGTTCCAATGAAGAATGTTTAGACGTTCCTTTTTATTTAGGCTCATGCCATTAAAAACTACAAGAGATATATTAAATAATTAATGGCTATTATAATTTGCGCTGGACTTCCACATCACACGTTCACAGTGCCGATGCATCATGTAACCGTCGAAGGCCGCGCGAAATCAATCTTTTGTATTTACCGATTATCCCTTAGTTACTCGCGCTGGTGTACTTTGTACGTCACTGGAACTGTGATCGCCTAGGCACCAGATAACATCAGCGCGCGTTCTGACATTTGACCTAACCTGGCAGAAGGCATTCAGCTGCATCCTCCACGATACTCAGTTGCGTAAAAATTACTGCAGTGGCTAGACGATTGTATTTCCGTTGGGAAGTGTTCGTTGGCGTACTTTCTACGCCACGCAGGTGCCAATGTGAGTTTTCATTTTCTTGTAACTATCACAGTATTTTTTATTTATTGATGTAATTATTCTAATTTGTTTTGTTTTACATTAGGAACAATACAGAGATGAGTAATTTATCGGAAAAACAGTTATGTGAATTATTACATAAGGAATTGTCAAAAGACGAAATATACGATGCTGCAAGTGATTCTGAGGAAGAATTTGTAGTATCCAGGAGTGAACACATTACGTATTCAGAGCTAGATTATGATAGTGATTATTCAAGCAGTGATTTAGAATGTAGAGATGTTTTCATTGGCAAAGACGAGGATTCAAAGTGGAATAAAACACCGCTTCTCAGCAAATTTACAAAAACTGGAAGTCGTGATGATCAAGAATAACCACCGACAAAATTAAGAAATAAATGTCACATTTGCAGAAGAGCAAAAAACCGCACTACTACAATCATTATTACACTTCCTACTAACTGGTGCAATAATTTTGCATGCAACGAACATATTTGTACGTCAAGAAATGCAAAAATTGTTCGGAAGACTAATATGCTTAATTTAATATTATTATTATTATTATTATTATTATTATTATTATTATTATTTAATAAATTAAAATTTCAATAAGTATATATTTCAAATAAAACTAAATTAAAATTACATCCAAATATTATTTAGGCCTTGCAGAATTCATTTTTCTAACAAAATAGGCTTGGCGTAGAAAGAACGCCGTGCGAGTACTTGTGTGACAAAACAGCGCGAATCACTAAGGGTTAACTACAACTGACTTGACGCGATCTAGGGGTTCTTTCCTCCCAATTTCACAATAATAACATATTCAAAAGAAAAAATAATTAAAACTGTGTGTGACAGGACACAGAAGAACTTGACAATAGCAGGTTGTTAGAGGCATGCACACATTATTCAATGCAAATATATCCAACTGATACATTTTTTAACTATAAATAAATATTCGATTTGTTTCGATACTTAGTGTAGTTTCCGATTACAGCTAAATTATATATGCAAGCTAAATTATATATAGCTAAATAATATATTACAGCTATATTTTCGTTAATTATATATTATATAGCTAAATTATATATAACAATAGGCACAGCAAAATTCAGTGGTTCGCAGGAAATTGCCCAACCTGCTGGGTGCAGACGCGCATGGAACAAAGTGATTCAATTGTCCTATTTTCATATAATGAAAGTCTCCTGCATGCACATCAGAGAGACACAAATAAGCGGATCAACTCGTCATCCATTGGTTGGCATTCAAGTCCAAATAATTTTATAGAGTAAAATTTTTAGAAGATATGTAAAATAATACTAATAAGGAAAGCGATGAAAGAACATTCGAGAAATCTTTTATGTAAGTAGTAACAATGTATAGAGAGATTCTGACAGCAAGCCCCTCAATACTCCCGCTTTAACAAGACTCAGATAGTTGGTGTCCGAGCGTTGTTCTATTCTTCCAATAACTAGAATAGTATTCACGTTTTACATTAAGATAGCGACGTCCATAATGTAGTTAAAAATCAAAGCCCACAATCATATTTAGGCACTAATACTGGTGAGGCACTATAATTCAGATTCAAGTGTTGTGTCTGTAAAGAACCGACTTTAAATCCCCAGTAGGCATTTGACTGACAGAACAACGGAAAGGCGAAAAACGGAAAAAGTTCAATCCTTACAATGCTTTATATGGCTTTGCACAGACTAACAGTTTTGCAATATGTCTGGTATTTCTTTACAACTCGTCAGCAGTGTCAATATTAGAAGGTGCGTTGCACCAGGTTTTCTATTATCATGCCGTAATCGAACTCCACTTATGAGTAATCCAATCCCATATATACAATTCCTCCCACAACGGCTATTCAACATTTGCAAATGACGGCTTCCATACACATTTTAATGCCATTACAGATCTCAAGCTATGATGACTGGCTCATAAAGAATTTGAAAGATTTCATATATTTTTTTATTAATTCTATATTTATTTATTTACTATTAATCCCAGGACCTGAGTTTCATACGCATGTAAAGTAAAATTAATGATATTATCTTATAATAATGACGACATCCATGATACTTATTATGATCATGATCTGATCAGGATAGAGTGCTTGTTGAAGTCGCAATGGTTAAACTGGAGGCTGAAGCATTGGAGAACGGAAAAATGTTTCTGCTGTCTGTGACTGTGTGCCCATCACGATTTCACAGAGAAATCGGGCTTTGAACACTCAACTCACAGGTAGAAAACGAGAAGGCTGAGCAGTAAGCACATGCCACAATGTTCACTCCCATGTGTGTATACATGTGTTGAAGCTTCGATCGGTGGTATTGTTCAAGTATCAATCTAATTTTTATTTTAAAGTGAAGAGATATCGAGAGCATTGGTAAAGCATTCAGTACACTAACAGAAACAACCAATTGTCTTGACGTAGAAATATTTTCGTGTCATATCCAGTGTAACATTTTTAATGACAATCTCGGTGGCGCGGAGAGAGCACCGTCCATCAGGCAGGCCTGACGATCACTCAAATCATAGAGAAACTAATGTTCGCTTACCTCTTAATTTTTTGTTGCCCATTTCATGCATAGTTTATCATTGTTCACAAATGCAATAGATATGTTTGTTCACTGGCGCTTTCGTCTTCACACTAACTGACAGAAACGCACCGACGACATGCAGGGACACGTGCCGGCACAAAAGTATTCTCCCCGAGACCGTCTGCCCGTGAACACGTCACCCTTCCGCATGGCAGATGTGTTTATTCCATCGAAGATGCGTGCTTTTAGTTTTGCCGTGTGTGCCCCGCACGGTGTCTGGCGATATGAATCGACCTTTAGCCTGCGCGCCGCCCTACGAGAACGTCGCAACGTCCGACCCCACGGCACGCGAGGCGAGCCACGTCTCCGTCCTCGCACAGTCCTCCTCGCCGTCCTCGCGAGCGGCCGGCCGCCGCAGATAACGCGGCGGCGGGGCCGCGGAGGCCTCCGCCGCCACCGCCCCGGCCACCGCCGCCGTGCCATCGCAACAAGGGCCCGACACAAAGCCAGTCATAAGAAGAAGGGCGGCAGGGGCGGCGGTGCGCAGCGTGGGGCGTAGAGCAGGGCGCAGAAGAGCACGGCGCGGCGGGGGCGGCGGCGGGGTAAGGAGGGGCGCGGGCGGGCGGGCGGCTGTCCGGCGAGCCGACTTATCTGGCTGGCCATTCGTCTCTTTCCCGCGCCGCGCTCTCCACTCTCTTTAATTCCGCATTTGGTCCAATCCCCGTCCGCCCATAACTTTCCGCCGTCCCTGGGCTCAGCACCGCCTTGATCACGCGCTATCAGTCTCCCTCACGGCGCGTGATAAGCCGAGGCTGCCGGCCCGCCCGCCCGCCTGCGGACCTCCGGCTTCTCGTCTCTCGGCTCCGGCCCCCCGCCCCCGCCCCCGCCACCGCTCGGCCTGTCCCCCGCGCCGCCCCCGGCGCCGCCAGCACCGTCGGAGCCCGACGCGACGCGGGAGCGGGACGGCGTCAGACGTATGCGCGAGGAAGATAAGACGCCGCGGGTCTTCCGCCTTTCGTGCTGCGCGGGTGGATGTGGGGTGGGTGGGGTGGGGGCCTGGGGAGTGAAGGTGGGCGGGGCGGTGGAGGTCGGAAGCGCGAGATGAGGACCGCGGGTCAACGAATGGGAGACGACGGCCAAGCAGGGCGACAGGAATCCAGACTTTTCTCAGTCAAACTCAGTCAGGCAGAAGGATTTCCATGAGGATTTTGAACCTTTTCGTAGATACACATGTGAAGTAATTTTTATCCAAACGGGTCATAACATTGCATAATCATTTATTTACGTATGATCTTGGAGGATTAATACACAAAAAGGGGAAATTAACGTACGTCAAAGTCACTGTATAAAACGAAAGAAAACTAGGAGCAAATATTAATATATATAAAACAAAAATTAAATTTTGAACTGCTGCTTACTTCGCAAACTATATTACCGAATTAATCAAAATTAGTCGCCGGGATGAATTCGTTCCGCACGCTGAGGATATGACAGCTAATTATGATTATCATGAACGAAGATGAATTAATTATGTTTAGCAACATTGCAAAACTTATAGCTATATGATGAAATAAAATGCATACGATATTATTACGAAATAGAGATAGTTTAACCATTTTCTTACTGAAATTTATATGGTATTAATTTAGGATTGGTAAGAAATTAATTTTGCTATTATTACTTCCACATCTTCCACAATTAAACTGGTATTTCATGCTTCTACATTCTGGATCGAATATTCCACAAATCACATATGTGCGATTTGCACAAGAGTAAACCTTTCTTGCCTTTCGATCTCAATCCCGTCCCTTCTCCAAAAACGTGAATTCCGGAACTCTTAATTGAATTAATAATGTGAGACACTTGAAAATCATAATATGTTTTCTTACATGTGTATAAACATTCTGACTGCGAATTATTCGAATGTTCCGTCCGAAAATTCAAATTAAACTTCAATATAAAATATTTGGTTTTATACTAGTTGCAAGGAAACAAATTTCCCCTGAATTTATATATTTATTTGATTAACGTCACAAATCGTAAACAACCGACTGTGGGAAGGAATTCTTCAGAACCTAAAAGATAGAATTTGCTCAATGGATCAATGGAAATTTAAGAAATTAGGTGAAAGATGGACGGAGAAACATTTTGAGTTACCCAATAATTCTAATTATACGATATCGGGGCACTATGAATTCTCACAAAATCATATCCAAGTTGAGGTAGTATCCAAGTATCCAAGATTTATATTTTTTTATTATTTAGTTCTATATTAGATCACCTTTCATCTTTAAACCCGCCCTATCAGTGAGGCCCCGTTTCAAAGTTTCTCATCTCGAGTTCTAGAGATGTGACATCCTGTTGCTACCCTTCCACTAACAACTCAGAAGAAGTTGTCCAGGCCCGACGGCTTCCTCCTAGGCTACGCAGGCGGCAGAGTGCTCATCTCCGAATACTTTATCCGTAGTCATTATTTTTTTTTCTCCAAAGTGCCTAGGTACCTCCCAGGCCTTTCTTGACTAACTTATCCGGTTATGGGGAAGGCAATCACGATGGAAGGAAGAGGGTTAAAATGTGGTACATGCAGCTGGAAGAACCCCATGCCATAACAAATAAGCGAACACACATGTCTGAGGCGGGATTCGAGCACGCAACTCTGCAGTGCCAGAACGCCCTCTTAGCGATCACGGCTACCCAGATCGGCTTTAGTTAATTTTCAATTTAGAACTAAACTGATTTGTTTCTTTAACGCACTTTCAAGTTTGCTGCGACGCTGCGGCGTTCGGCCTAATCCACGATGATTTGTGAATTGCAATGTGTTAAGCGCAAAGGAAAATTTGGTTTTTGTAGGAATTCACTTGCCAAATTCCTACAAGTCGTAATCTAGCAGGAATTCACCTCACCGGTCAATTTCGTTAAATTCGTCACACTACTTCATGTACAACGAGAATAGCCCACTAAAAAGAGCGAAGACCGATACAACAAACGTTTCGGCTGTACGTAAGAGAATAATACCAGAAAGGGCCAAACTAGGGGCTCTCTAATAATACTGAAATATTGAAATATGTAATGAATATGAAAATAAACTTAAATCTTTAGAGTTCAAAAAAAGAGTATTTTCTACGAACCCAAATAAAATTGTGCTTAAAAAATTATTAGGCATCCCGTATTTGACAGGGGCGGGTCTAAACCTATTCTTTGTCTGTGCATGCATTACTCAACCTGGGCAAGGGTGTGAAATAAAGGATGGGAAATGTCAGGGCGAGAAGACTCTGAAAGCGTGGGCATGACCAAAATTGCTTCATTGGTTGATTATTTAGTGTTTGCAAGTGCCTCGACTATTAAGATCATTAAGTTCCCGCAACTGTAGTGCATGCCATATTCTGGGAGATTGCGGCGTCTCTCCATCGCTGGAATGTGAGATCGGGCGCCGACTTGCACTCCGGCTTGAGGGACACCACCCCAGCCAGGACAAGCCTTAAGCTCCCGATTAGTCTCCCGACAGGTGTGGTATTGAGATGCGTGTAAATGTATGTGTGTGTAAGAGGAAAGGAAAAGACGATGGTGATGAAAGAAAGATTACGCGAGGTCCGTGGCCCGTTTGTTGAAGTATTGCTCCAGCATTCACCTAATACTGGGCGGAGAAAGCTCAGAACTACTGGTCAGAGCAACCGGCCGCTATGATTCTTTTCCAGGCAGCGGTTGAAAATGACGTAGTTCTATCTATGACGTAAATCGATATAGGCAGAATCAAAAAATTAGCCAGCGTCGGGACTCTAACTCTAGGAGCCGCCGGTCAACGAAGCTGCAAAGGCCACAGCAACACTACCACTGAGCCATCGCTGCCGATGCCACGCCCACGAGCCCCGACGCTTTCCCACGCGCCGCGTGGCTGCGGGAAAGCTGCTGCCGCCTCCCTCCGCACGACGCTCGCAACGAGGTGCAGCGTGTCGCGGCGCGTCGCGTCTTTGCAGCGTCGCAGCGATGCAAGGCGAGGCGAGGCGCCGCGCTGAGACGACGCTGCGTTCCCACGGCTTACTCACCGACACGACGGTCGACGACGGAATTGGCTCGACGGTGCTGATCGAGAAACCCGCCTGCCACCGCGTGAAAAACAACCTAGTACTCCATGGCCAGATTTAAGAATGAGCTAAGTGGACTGCAGCAGAGATGTTAGCACTACGAGTCCACTAACAAATAAACAGATTTGAATAGGATAAAATTAAACATATTTTGAATATTTGATAAAATTTGAAACTTAAATTTGACAATTACTAAATTTGAAATATTTTATTAAGGTCAAAATATTGTATTTCTTAAACATTCATTTAAGTTAAATTAGATGTTAAGACAGTTTTGATAATACATATCTTTAATTATTGTACATGATTTCGTCGAAAAAATTAATAAAACAATGAAATCTGTCTTAACTGGTCACCAATGTTACCACCAATGTTACTGCTTCATAATAGAGGTGACGGTTTCATGAAGGTTATGAGTTTACTGGAAGCGTGAATCAAATGTAATTGTGCTAATTGATATGAATTAAAGTACGTTCTCTTTCGCATTTGCAATTACTATAAACGTCAAATACAATTTAAACACCGTATTTAGGATCATTTGCCCTCTTGGCCTATACAAACACACTCTTAACTAGTCAATCATTCTGTCAGTTGAGAAATTAATTTTCCGTCCTCGTGGAATCGAACCCGCAAACTAACAGATAAAGAAGAGAAGTGGATCAGAAAAGCACAGAAGTGCTGGGAATGGGAGAAACAAACAGGCTTCTCACGCTGTTTCTCACATAGTTATTTACATTAGCGACAATTTTTTCACATTACTGTATTTATGATTACACGTGCGTTAAATAATGCCATATAAAGTTTCTCGAAAACTGAACAGTTATCTGTTAAAATGGACTCAAACTTCAGTATTTTCAGACACGCTTAAACGCCATTTTCTTAAAAATGGCTCCAAACTTTTCTTCAAACATTCCCAAAAGGTAGTGCTAATTGAATTGTTGAAAAATATATAAAGTTAATTTTGTTCTATTATTTTTTTTCCAAAAATTACACAAATGTATTTTTTAAATTTACAGTAACGCCTAAACGCCATTTTCATAAAAACTGTTCCAAATTTTTCAATGAAAATTGTCGTTTCAGACGAGGTTTTACTTTTCTTTAATATTCTAAAAGTTATATTTCGGTTCTAGAAAATCGAAAAATTAGAAAATGTAAAAGAAGTGTATTTTGGGCGGCGATAGATGGCAGCTGGCAAGAGGATGGGGCAAGACCGCAAATCCAGTCCATACCAAAGAAATTAGAAAACTTTACTATGAGAAAGTCTGTGACATTTCTAACACTACTAGTTTTTCTATGCGGTCAGCTGTAATTCACGCATTCCACTGAAACAATCTCGCTACGAATGCAAGAGCTGCGATCGCCAACCAATGGTCTCCAGTAGCGTCCATTTGTGGTCTGTGTTCACAGAATTTTGGTTCACAGAAAAATCTGGACATAATTATAATGTTTATGATTAATTATTTCCCACTCAATTCCGCTTTACATTCGGGCTCGAATCCCACATAAGATCCTGACGTTGTGTGATGCGTCATGATGTGCATTCCTACCACATATTTACTTATGTATTTATTTGTGTATTTATCATTTTATTTCAACACGCATCAGCCCCATCCAACTTTTATTATGAACATTGCTCTCAAACGAAGGGAAGTGGAAATGTTCTTTGATATCGGCACCGACCATACATGGAGACGTGCGTCTTTTGCCACACGCTATCCTTCGGCCATCGACCTTATAACTATTGTTTCATCCTACGATTCATCGGAGGATACATAATCATTAAGCACACATCTTGGAAGCGATAATGCGTCCTTTTTCTTTTGAGTGCTTGATAAACAGAATATAGTAGCTGGGGAACGCCTTCGGTGATATGTAAACTTTAACTGACAATGAAACCATATCACACGTTATGAAACAAGATATTATTTTGATTCTGTTATTCCAGATATATTTTATCCAAATGAATCAACAAGTAACCGATCCGACTCTGACCAAGTCTAAATTACATCATTTATTCCGTAGTATATAAAAGACGTATTCACATTTGTACAAAATAAAATAGATGCTTTATTATATATTCAGTTTTTTGAAAATATTCTCAAAGCAGAGTATTATCATGAATATAGATAGTACTTCTATTGGAAACTTTTCAACCATTTCTGTGAACTATGATTTTTGAGAATGGAAATATTAGACATACGAATTATAAATTATATTCGGCAAATTATTCATTCCTCTAATACTTAAAAGACTGAACTAACGAAAACCCATACAGTACACGCCTTTTGATTTCATACCTTCGACAAATATTCATGGAAAGTTCTGTTATATTTTTGGTTTCGGAAACACTGCACTAAATGAAGATCTCGAGCATTAATGATAACCCTGAAAATTGCTTCAAGTTTTTGGAAGCTTTTTTTTACTCCTATTTTTATTTATAGTATTAAAAGTAGTAGTAATAGTTAAAATAAATTTACATTATTAATATTTATGCAACAAAACTGGTAATACTGCCTATACGTTTCTGTAAACCACCAACATTTCCTTTCTTACAGTGTTTCGTCGGACCACTGCGCGAAAACCGCTGCTCTGTAGAATGACCGGTCAGATAGGCGTGGTCGTGTTGCATCGTAACTTTTTGTGAGCTTTCAAGCTAAGTATCTACGAAATTGTGTATTCATGAGAAACTTAAAGCCGAATTCCATATGAAAACACGTTACAAAAATTGAGAGCAAAAACTTAAGTACACTGTTTTACATTCACAAATACTATCGAATGGCTGACTCTGGACCAATAAACACATAGGAGATAGTGTCATGAGATTATGAATGCTCTAAAAGACGGGAACAAAAAAGTGCGAAAGTTGCAAGTATCGACTTAGCGGCATAAGTTTATATCTAGACGATTGCACAGAGACAACAGATCTATGGGTAACCCAGAAATTTGGATGTAGTGTTTAATGGGCAAGGATAGAAATGGAACATCAGTCCAATGCTCAAATCGTATTTATACATAAAATAGAAGACTGTTGAACGAATCTGAAGGATCTAGTAGGTGAATATGATCCCCTATATCAAATACTATCATGGTTGGAATCTTGAGATTAGTATGCATAACTTCAGATCATCTTCGCAACAACCTTGCACCATCGTCCGCACATTTAGCAAGAACAGTAGAGCCCTAATGACTTAGTTTGGGTGGTTGTGTAACGATTTCCGCTTATGTAGAAGTATTCGTAAGTAAATTTCTATCACTGTGAGTAGTAGGTGTTTTTCTCTCCACTGGACTTATCTCTAAAATATTTAACTTTAGTTTGGATCTTATGGTTTCGTTATTCAGAACAACCTGAAGTCAAGCTTTGAAATTAATATATTGTGAGGAGGGGTGTAACCCCAGGAACAAATAAATTTGACCTGACATTCAAAATAAGAAACTTAAATAGCTTCATATTTTACTCTCCCTTCATCCTTACATTTCTTCACATACAAATTAACCCAGATTAGGCATACGTAAAATTTCTCTTAGCTACAAAATTTTCTCACAATTACTAACATGAAAAATTCGCATTACAAACGAACTATAGTATGTCGTAACATTTCGATTTAAGTAAAACAAAACAAAACAAAACAAAAGACATGAAATATGTAAATTTAAAAGCTGCCACATTCGGCTTGTCGTTAGCTCTCTCTCTCAAACAATTTCGAAACTATGACATATACTCTCCATTTAAGGAATTAGCGAGCCCAAGCAACGAAAGGCGCAGTCGACGGTGGTAGCATCGGGTGGTCAGGGCGAGCGCGATGGCTCTGCCAGGGGCGGGGGCGCTGGTGAATTTGAGAGTGGGCGCGAAGGCAGGCCTCACCATCGCCGCGCCGCGCAGCCTCCCAGCCGCCGGTGATGAATTTTAACCAACTGGCTGGGCCGCGCCGCCTGCGAGCCACCCATACATATATACATACATATAAACATACGCATGGCCGCGGGGCGGTGCTGGACGGGGGCAAGGCGCTAGTCTGGCGGACCGGCCGGCCGGCCGGCCTAGCCAGGCGTCGGCCGCCGGGCGAGAAGGCAGTTTCCGCTTCCGCCAGGAAGAGAACGGTCGCGCCGGCGAGGGTGGAGGCGGGGGCATGCTGAGCGTGGCGTTGGCGGGGGAGGGGAGGGGCGGGGAGGGGTAAGGACGGCAAGGGCGGCCGAGCCGGCGGCGCAGATTAAAGTAACCCCCACGGCGCGGACGAGCGCCGGTCCTGCACGCGGTGGCGCGGCGGTGAGGGCCTCCTGCTGGGAGGCTGTGTGCTCCCGCGGGCCGTATAACCATCTCCGTCGACGTCGTCATCGCCGTCGTCTTCTCTTACGTCTCTTGCCTTCCTCCATCCCTACTCCTCCATGTATCTTCCTCCTTCGCCTCTGTCTCCATTAGGAAGAAATCGGGCCCCACCTCTCCTCTCTTCTCTTCTCTTCTCTTCTCCTCCTTCTCTCCTCTCTTCTCTTCTCTTCTCTTCTCCTCCTTCTCTCCTCTCTTCTCTTCTCTTCTCTTCTCCTCCTTCTCTCCTCTCTTCTCTTCTCTTCTCTTCTCCTCCTTCTCTCCTCTCTTCTCTTCTCTTCTCTTCTCCTCCTTCTCTCCTCTCTTCTCTTCTCTTCTCTTCTCCTCCTTCTCTCCTCTCTTCTCTTCTCTTCTCTTCTCCTCCTTCTCTCCTCTCTTCTCTTCTCTTCTCCTCCTTCTCTCCTCTCTTCTCTTCTCTTCTCCTCCTTCTCTCCTCTCTTCTCTTCTCTTCTCCTCCTTCTCTCCTCTCTTCTCTTCTCTTCTCCTCCTTCTCTCCTCTCTTCTCTTCTCTTCTCCTCCTTCTCTCCTCTCTTCTCTTCTCTTCTCCTCTCTTCTCTTCTTCTCCTTCTCTCCTCTCTTCTCTTCTTCTCCTTCTCTCCTCTCTTCTCTTTTTCTCCTTCTCTCCTCTCTTCTCTTTTTCTCCTTCTCTCCTCTCTTCTCTTTTTCTCCTTCTCTCCTCTCTTCTCTTTTTCTCCTTCTCTCCTCTCTTCTCTTTTTCTCCTTCTCTCCTCTCTTCTCTTTTTCTCCTTCTCTCCTCTCTTCTCTTTTTCTCCTTCTCTCCTCTCTTCTCTTTTTCTCCTTCTCTCCTCTCTTCTCTTTTTCTCCTTCTCTCCTCTCTTCTCTTTTTCTCCTTCTCTCCTCTCTTCTCTTTTTCTCCTTCTCTCCTCTCTTCTCTTTTTCTCCTTCTCTCCTCTCTTCTCTTTTTCTCCTTCTCTCCTCTCTTCTCTTTTTCTCCTTCTCTCCTCTCTTCTCTTTTTCTCCTTCTCTCCTCTCTTCTTTTTTTCTCCTTCTCTCCTCTCTTCTCTTTTTCTCCTTCTCTCCTCTCTTTCTCCTCCTCTTTTTCTCCCGTTTAATTTAACACCCTCTTCCTTTTTTTTTCAGCAGTAGCCAAGCCATAGAGAAATACCTATTTTCTCTATGCCACAGCCTTGGCTGTATCTGATGCTACCTCCGACAGGCACGCGGACAGGTACAGGGCTCAGTGCAGGGACACAAATGATGTGGCGTTGGAGAAACCCTGCGTGTTGTCGATGGTACCACAAGAGGGGAGAAGTGTCAATAGTGTGATGGCCGTGCGATGTGGCGTGGTTGAAACATTTGATGGCCTTCTACCTCTGAAAACGTTGTATGAACCGCGGTCAAACGCGGTGGGATTTAGGATTTAGGGTGGCAAGCTCGTTTCTCCGGGTTGCCCCAATTCACTTGTCTCTCAACTCTTGGCGATATACGGCATGAAATCCGTTAGTATATTTAAATATTCCTTTAGCATTGCGAGAGAGACTGCAAAGCATACTATTCAATTGTAAATTTTTCACATTTTTTCACGTTCAATTTTCAAGTAGGTATGATAAGTAACTGGTATTAAATAAAATTATTATATTGAATACATTCTAAAATTCTGCTCAGTATTGTTCTCTTGAAATGTCTGTTCAGTCTTATAACTTGATCTTCGACCTGATCTTTTCTTGAGAGATGTCTGTATAGCCTGATTTAATCACCATTATAACTGACTTTTCACAACTTCTATACAACTGATTTCAAATTCACACAGAAAAGGCAAGAAAACTACGCAGCCTCTTATCGTATGAGATGTGTCTATGGTTTTGTTAGGAAGACAGGAACTCGAGGAAATAAAAATAAAAAAGAAACATTCGATACTGACTGAAAAATGCAAGTATTTGATTGAGCAAATACACCCATTCTCACATTACCGGCAGAATTCTCATACTTATAGTCTGCTAACGACACAGCTGTCTTGCGGCAGCATGGCTCCAAAGAATAGACCGAGCGCCATTTACTTGCTATTAACTTGTTTCGTTAAGGAAAAATATTTTTTCATATTTTTGACATGAAAAAAACTGTCGTTCAGAATATATACTATAAATGTTTTTTCAGTATTTGTGAAGACTTATTTTTGTTAAAATATATAATTTGCGAATGTTAAACGAGAGTATTTTATGTTGCTTTTGAGATGTGAGCATGCAACGGTTTGGAATTTCATTTTGTGTGGTTTTGTTCAGCAGCAGTTTTGCTGCTGCAAGCCACTAGTTCTTTCCTATATTTACTGGATATTACTAGAAAATCCAGATTTCTCGCCTCATCGGTTACTGCCTTGGATGGACGCCCAAATCCAAACGGCTTTAGATATGAGAATGGAACCCGGACCCAGCGAGTCCAGAATATTCCACTGCTCGGGCAATACACCTTTCGAATGTTTCGAGCCGCCTAAACTCTTCAAGTAGATTTATATCGCTCCTGCTGATTTATGACGCTTCCTTCTCGGCCCACGTGACTCCCACTGACGCCTTGGCCGCTGACGACTTGGCCGCCGCCTTCACCGCCCTCGCCGCCCCCACCGCCGCCCCGGCCCGCCCCGCACACTCTCATATTCCAACGGCCGGTGCTATGTTTCACGCATTCCTCGTTTCCCGCGAAAAGAGTGGGGGGGGGCGCTTTATGTGGGAACCACGCTCGCTCCTCTGTGGCCGTGCCAAACGGCGGCGTCGCGATCTATGTGGGATTTTGATGAGCGCTGATGCCATGGCTATCCGATAACCGGTAGCCATTATCGGGTTTCTGGAAAGCTGAGTTGCGAGGATGATTTTGCCGATTCAAGCACACGTCGACATTAACTTAAGTTAAAATACAAAATATATACGTTATCAAGTTAACAGTCTATTTATTCTTTTCTTCTATTCTATGTCATACGACTAATTGCTATATCCCTGATCACTATGTTTCTTAAACTTGTATTCAGTATCGCTTAATCCTAAATTTGCACTGCTACACAAATTAAGCTGATTTAATGAAATGATAATGAAATGAAGCAATGGTGGAATGACACGCGGCAGAAACAGAGCATTTGGAGAAAATCTCCCGCATTGTTCACCATAAATTCCTCATGGAACATCCGTGAACTGAACGTTGGAACCAGGGGTGGATGTGAGCAGTTTCACCATTCTCGACACATCACGCGATACCCTTAATTAGTCTCATTCCTAACCACTGAAGAATAAGGATGTATATTAAGTCGTAGAATTTAATAAGGCATTTTTAATATGCATCCGTAGTATTTATTAGAAATATCCAAAATACAAGTAGGAGATAACATAAATGACCTTATAACGCCCAGATCTCTCTCCATCGTGTGATTATTCTTTTCCAACAATTTCTGATTCTCATTACAGAATCTCTTTTATGAACGTTTCTAAAACATATGAGCGCAGCAAACAGCTAGTTCACCTTATCTAGCCTACAAGCACAAATTGACAAAAAAATTCCTAATTCTTCTTCTTCTACCTGAAGTAGCCCCTACAGAATTTGTATGCTATGGATACTGTGGCGAGGCTGATCATATAAGGTTCTACAATTATTCTTTCGCCGGTGTCGTCAAATCAAAGGCGCAAACATGTCAATGTCAGTCTTCAAACTTGTGGTGCTACAGAATTTCACGGACTTTCTTGTAGTAAACTTTTCTTATTTCCTTTGTGTGGACTAGCTTTACGGTCTTTTCCCATCCTCTCATCAGCTGCTATCACCACCCAAAATACATTTTTTGAAATTTTCTCAAATTTTTGTTTTCCTAATTGAAAAGAAATATTACTTTAAGGATATAAAAAAAACCTCGTCATAAATGGCAGTTTTTTACTGAAAAATCTGAATCAGTATTTAACAAAATGGCGTTCAAGCGTAAATGCGAAATTTGAAGGGTTTTTTCTTCACAGAAAATGTTCGAGTTCTCGAAAAATTTCATTGAAAGTCATTTGAGGCACTTTAGCTCCCAAGTTCAATAGTGTTTAAAAATTGCTGGTAATGTGCATATTAATGGCGTTAGAGATATTAAAAAAATACATTTGTGTATGGTTTAAAAAAACAAAAGAATACCCCAAAATGCACTTTATATAGATTTAAACAGTGCAATTAGTACTACACGTTGGAAAAGTTTGAAGAAAAAATTTGAAGTCATATTTGTGACAATCTTGTTTTTGTAATTTTTTAACGCCAATATTGCGTGAAAATTACTAAAAGTTCCAAAAAATTACACGACCTTAATGAAAGTACTAATTATGGACAACAAATTTCATCTGAAGGAAAAATCACTATCTTCAATTTTGTAGTTGTAGGAAGTCGCCGAAAAAATCAAAACTTTTGCAATTTTCGAAAATTCAGAGTTAATCGTGAAAATCGGACCTACGCCACCTTTATAAATGTATTTTACTCTATTCTTAAAAGAAATTTGAAGAAAAAACTTGGAGCCATTTTTGAGAAAATATTGAAAATGTCATGTAAAGTACCCCCGAAATTTTGAAGAAAGTTTTTCAAAATCGCAACGCCTCGAGCCAAGCCAGATCGACTGGAGAAATATCCATTTTGGAAAATACCCTGCGTATGGTTTAGGCGCTAGTGGTGTTCACAGATGGACGGATGGACAGACGTACAGATCAGCAGACGTTTTGAAGAAGAAAAAAAAAAGGAAAAAAAAGAACAACACTTTTTCGGTATCAGGGGACCACAAAACCGTTGAAATCTCGAAATAGATTTTCCGCAGCATTACATAACTTTACTCTACGTATATACTCCGTAATAATAACGAGAAATCAGTAAGTACAACCTATTTTCAGTCAAATGGCAAAAAAGTCAACCACGTTAAAAGCAACTTTTTTTATTTCTCACTTGCCCAGATCCTAGGATCCGACATGACAACAGAAGAAGTGATTCAACATCTCTTAAGGAACTAGCAGCATTTCAACTCATTTTCCATTTAGCAGGAAGGGGGAAATCTGTATTTTCATCTTATATGTAACTATTTCATGCGTTTGGGCACTGTCTGAATGCGATAAAAGCTCAAACGCTCAAATAGAGCCTATCAGGTGATCCGGCGAGCGCTTCGGTATCTAGAAATGTTCCTAAGTTTGAATGAATGAAAAGATTTACTGACGCGACTTCTTACGAATTGCTGCGAATAGTTTGGGGCAGAATACCACACCACATTCAAGAATCTATGTCAATAATTTTTCAATGCGCATAGAAAAAACAAGAAAACTATGCAGTCTCTGGTCATGTACGAGCTGCCTATGGTTTCGTTAGATATCCAGGAACTCGCGAAAAATCAAAAAATTACCATTACAACTGAAAAATGCAAATACTTTGTTTATTTTATTGTTATACGAAAATATTTTAATCATTGTTTTTGAGCAATGTCAGAGCTACTTTTTGGAAAAACATTTTATGTGATTTTGTTCTGCAGCAATTTATTTTCTGCAAGGAGGACAATGTCGTTGAAGATATAAATATCATAGGGGTCGAGAATTCGTTAGCACGAGTGACGTCGGCAACATTCTTGAGAAGGACTCGCCAAGAACTCCAATGTCCTAAAAAACAATTTTCAGGATGTTACCTTCCAAGATCTCTGGCCACCTCCAGATCCCGTTGCGAAACAGTAGCCAAGCACAACTGCGACGTCAAGTGGTAACGTATAGCGGCTAAGTGCGAGTTACTTGAGTGATTTTTTTGCTCGTCGTCCCATCAGGCGCCTCCCCTCGGCGTGCGTAATTCCATCCCCTCGCATTATCGCGAGGCGCGGAAGCGAACGTCCAGCGTCGGGGCGTGTGTGGGCGAGCGGACCGCGAGAAAAAAACTCAAGGAGAAAGTGTAACGACGACTCACTTATCGATCAGGTCAAAGCGTTCATGATCGCAAACAGCGAGCGAGCCAACGAGAGAGGGAATGGGAGAGGAAGGGGGAGTGGGAGAGAGAGGGAGGGAAGCGTGGGAGAGCGAGGGAGGGAGGAATGGGAGAGCGAGGGAGGGAGGAATGGGAGAGCGAGTGAGGGAGGAGTGGGAGAGCGAGGGAGAGGGAAAGTAGGAGCAGGCGAGGGTGAGGGTGAGAGCGAGTGGGGGCGGGCGGGGGCGGGGGCAAGTAGGAGCAGGCGAGGTCGAGGGTGAGAGCAAGTGGGCGCGGGGGGGGCGAGTGGCAGCAGGCGAGGGCGAGTGGATGGGGCGAGTGGGAGCAGGCGAGGGCGAGTGGATGGGGCGAGTGGGAGCAGGCGAGGGCGAGTGGATGGGGCGAGTGGGAGCAGGAGAGGGCGAGTGGATGGGGCGAGTGGGAGCAGGAGAGGGCGAGTGGATGGGGCGAGTGGGAGTAGGCGAAGGCGAGTGAACGGGGCGAGTGGAAGAGGCGAGGGCGAGTGGATGGGGCGAGTGGGAGCAGGCGAAGGCGAGTGAACGGGGCGAGTGGGAGCAGGCGAGGGCGAGTGGATGGGGCGAGTGGATGGGGCGAGTGGATGGGGCGAGTGGATGGGGCGAGTGGGAGCATGCGAGGGCGAGTGGATGGGGCGAGTGGAAGCAGGCGAGGACAAGTGGAAGCAGGCGACGGCGAGTGGAAGCAGGCGAGGGCGAGTGGACGGTCGCCATCATGCGAGCGTGCTTCCTGGAGGAAGCCTCCATTCCTCACGCCTCGCGTACCGCCGCCCGTTCCCCCGATCCCGCGGGTCTTCGCGACCCTCCGCTGGACCGCCCGCCCGCCTCTGACTGATGATCTCTTCCGCCACCGGCGCAGTCTCCGTCGTTATTGTCTCATCTTCACCGCTCGGATATAATCGGCCCGTGATCGTCAGCGCCGTTTTCTAGACATAGCAATTGTAGAGGTCGTTTTCAAGAGATAAACGATATTATATCCCTGTTCGATAACGTCAATCCCATCTACACCTGTCATCCTCATTACATTACTGCCCTTGATACTCTTAAAATCTCTAATCTCTTCCTCCATTGCCTTTACTTTTGGCGTGTTCATATCATGATTGCCTCGTCCGGTAGTCACGTTGTTCCTATCTTATACTTTTGAAAGAGTTATGTGTTCAACGTACATCTTTGGGGAATAATATTGAATACTGCAGTCTGCCCTTTCGTCAATATTTTGATTATTTAAGCGTAATCACAATATGTATCAAGCTTATTTAGGGATTTCAATAGTTCCCATATTTTGTTAACAATTACATGTGTATTAATTTGTTCTGTAATATTTGAAACCAATATTTTAGAGCTAATTTAATACAACTTCAGACAACAATATCGCACACATTGTGAGTTGCGAACTCCTACAGAGCAACACAAACCAATACCCACATACTTCCACTTCAAACAGAGCTTTTCTCGGGTAACGACGTTTTCCGACGATTGCGTCGCTTATGACGCGTGCTTCTCGCGGGGCAGCAAGGGGAAGATTGAGAGAGAAGAGAGAATGAAAAGACGAAAAACACGTGGAAAGGAAAAAAGAAACGCCCCCGAGTCGTGCACGCTAAGAACGCGCCGCCTGCGCCTAAGCGGCCTCCGAAGTGAGGCGCTGTGTTTGTTCGCGTGTTTATTCACAGAATCCGGAAGCTCCTTTCGTCCCCTTCCCTTGCCCCGCCCGCCGCCCTTCGAATCTTCCTCACACGCTCCCTCCACATCCCCGCACGCACACACATACATACGCACACAAAAAAAACCTACACGCATCCTTGGGGATTCGCTCTCTAAGTCCTCCTTAAAATAACTCGCCGCCCCGGCGCGACGCGACGCCGAGGGGGAGAGTGAACTGACCAGGGAGTTTGCATTTATTTTTCATGTCTGTGTCATTTTTCTTTATTGATCTTCTATGGCAAATCCCGTTTTTATCGGTTTCCTGCCTAGTAAAAAACCTTAGCCGGTTTTTATGTACAGTGCGATAGCCGTTCGGAAAACATCGTCGCGCAGGTCCTGAGCTCAAGGGGCCGGGCTGCAGGAGGCGTGAGCGGCGGGGGTGGAGAGGGGCCGCGGGAGGGGCGGGGTGGGTGGGTTCGGGAAGAAGGACGCGTGCGTTTGCGGAGGCAGGGAGAGCTGGCCGGCTGGGGAGTGAGAGTGGCGAGGGCCGAGCAGGCGCAGGCAAAAGAAATAGCGAGAGCGGCCTCACTGGAGGCCAAGCGTTGAATGGGAAAAGAAGTGGCGGCGACGGGATCTGAGCGAAGGAGAGACTACAGGGACAAAACGTGGAAGGTAGTGTTGTGTTTCCGAGTACGAGCGTGTTGAAATGGTGGAAGAGAAGAGATTTGGAGATAGAATACTGAAGAAAATTACTATGTAGACGAGTAAATCACACTCCAAAATATGTAGGCTAAAAGAAAATGGAGATACTAGAATACGAAATGGAAGAGAAGAGAGCGAGATGTAGAGAGAAAAAAGTGAGGCGAGGAGTGAAAATACAGCGAGGCCAAAAGTGAAGAGTGCGAGACGGGGAGAGAAAAGAGCGTGAGGCGAGGAGTAAAACGAGAGAGATAAGAGGAGTAAAAATATAGAGAGGCGAAGAGTGGAAAAGGAGCAAGACGGGAGACGAAAAAAGAGAAAGAGGCGAAGAGTGAAAAGGGAGAGCGCAAGCGGCCGAGGCACGGGAAAGAAGGCGTTTGGGACCCTCGAGTTCTTGGGAAAGCGAGAAGAGTTTTCCATCCCGAGGAACCTCGGCGAAAGCAGCTCCGCGGCGCACGAAGAAGGCGCCAAACAAGCTGCGCCGCAGAGGGGGCGGGAGCGTCTCTCCCTGGCGACGCGACGTCGCGGGGCGACCACACCCTCTCCTGGTGACGCGATCCCTTCCCTCTCCTCCCCCACCCCCACCCCCACCCCCTGCGGTGCGGCGCCTCAATGGACACAACCCATCGCACCCTCCGCCCCTCGCTCGCACCATTCAAGTGTGCAAAAGCCATTAGGCTCTTCCTTTTCATGGGTCATTTTCCTATATCACGCGGGGGCCTCGTCGCCTCCGCGCGCCTCCGTCTTTCTTCCCCTCTCCTCCCCCTCCCCCTTTTCTCCTCCCTCTCCCTAGCCACCTCCTCCACCGGCCCCCTCCACGCCTGCACACACACACACACACACACACACAAACACACACACACACACAAACGAGCGCGCGGGCCGAAGAAAAGCTACATAATATTTGCCGGGCGCCGCGCTCGCGGCTGCTGTGGGGAGAGCGCGCGGCGCGGCTCGTTGCCAGGGGCGCCGCTCGGCGTCGAGGGCTGGGGAAAGGCGAAACTCCGGCGCGACACACCAGGCGACGCTGCACTGAGCGAAGTGATAACCACCAACACTGGGGTCAAGAGAAACACTAATTGTTCAAATGGGCGCGTATGTCGCAACTTTATGAATCCGGTGTGGCGTGGCTCCCTGACACTTGCGCCGAACGTTACTCAGCCTGAAAACTGAGAACTTCACGATATGCAAACAATTTATTCTTGGCGATCGGAATAGCGATTGTAGGAGGATTGATGTTGTGTCGTATTGCGAATCCACCGTAAGATACATTTTAACCACTTTCATTTTCATTCCTCCTTCTCGGAGGTCCGCAGTGTGATGGTAGTTGGTCAGCAAAAGATGAGACCACCCTCCTCTTTGCAGTAAGGGTTTCAATTTTCAGTCTTGCTCCGAGAAAGGCGTGGTCGCCAATACGGGCGCTCGACAAACTTTCATAGAATAACTTTCCCTTGACCCCACCGTTCGTGCCTAACATATACTGGGTCATTTTCCATTTTCAATCATAAATCCCTCGTAATTATATAGCTGAACTGCAACACGCGATGAACGGCTACAGGTAATCTTCCGGAAAAGAAATCGTATGGTAAATTAACACGAATAGAGAAATTGTGCATTCAAACACGATTGGATCATGTGCAAATACCTGCACTGGGACTCGGGCATTGGCGTGCGCACGGGAAGGGGCGAAGGGACCATGGGCCCCTGACAATCGTGAAAGGAGCGCCATAATCCTTTGTGATAAACCTTTTATTTTCGTATATATGATTCTTTTTTGTTTTCTCCTTTTCTTAAGCGTATAATTATAGTTATTTATACACAACATTTGCGGAAGTGGCTTTCCAAAACAAATGACAACCCTGTAAATAAAGTAAATAAAATTAATTGTATTAATTGCTAATTACATCATTAATGTTATAATTGCATTCTCTAGGTGGTACGTTGTATTTATTTCCGAGTAAAATATGTATGAAAATAAAAATAATAAGGAAAAGAGGGAATGTGAGAAACCCATAAATGTGTTTTAACCCCTCTCTTGTTTCATGTTGCTCACACATATGGATACGGGTCGAAATCCAAGTAGTATGTTGGGATGCGCGAGTCCAAATAGGCCGCGATGCAACATTCGGTAGGAAAGAACAGATGAAGTACCCTTTATTCATGTCATGTGAATCACTATATGACAAAAGTTCGTAATGTCATCTTAACCTCCTTCTGAACAATAGATTACACTTTCTTATCTTTTCGTATTGCGCGTTTCAGTAGTTCTATTTCCGGGAGAGATGTAATATTTGACCAATTTTTCACGCAGTATGTGTATTTTAAGTACACGCCAAGTATTAGATGGAAATTCGCGAAGCAAAATGTATTGTAGAATAATAACTTCCGGTCGTATTCGAACTCCCACATTGCTTACATTACTGGTACTGTTACCAAGAAAAATGTTTAACGACTAATTCGGGAGCATCACAGTCATCAAACCACATGACACACCTATCCTCCACCACCACCACCACCACCACCACCACCACCACCACCACCACCACCACCACCACCAACAACAACAACAACAACAACAACAAAAACAAAAACAGCAACAACAACCAATACAACCACACATTATCATCATCCCAGTACCACCATTCCGAAACGAGAAAAATTAACAACCACACCATAACTGCACGTCATCATCAAAATGACCATCATCGTCAAGATATTAATACTTTAACCACCCATAAGTATATAATATATCAGTAAGGCATACAGTAGTATATAATATATCAGTAAGGCAGTAAGCCATGTATGCACTCCACCGCCTGTAGATAGGAGGCAAATCTCGCGCTGAAAGTGGTCGAAGGATTTTAGCTTTTGGTATACATTCAGATACACAGAATGGATTATGAAAACCTGTTCTTAATTGTGCAATCGAAGAGTGGTGCAGCCATTTTACGTCGCAACAACGCAAGTGAACTCAACATGATTAGGCTGAAAAATACCATAAGTAAAGTAAACAGTGTCATCTAAGGGTGGTAAATGAAAAAAGTTGTAAAATCAAAATTCAGCCGATCACAATAAAAGTGCATACACTTATTGACTTACCCTATATCACTGACTATTAATGACTTTGATTGCTACCCCGTCGATACCTACATGGGCAACATGACAAAGAAAAAAAAACAATATCGAATTTTACACATTTTATTCAAAACAGATGTGCAGATCTTCTCCCCCATTGGTCACATACAGTGGCATTGAAGATACTGTTAAAGATTTTTAAATGTTTTGTATTAGTCTTTTTCGTAAGTAGGAAACGCAAAAGACAACGCATTAGCATGACATTATGCGAGGATGACATTAGCATAATTCCGAATACCGTTAAAATGACATTCCATTAAATTATATCAAAATAATTTTTAAGTAATTATTCAAAATAGTAATGAATTACGGAATTACGGATTCAAATTCGTTGAAAAAAAATTTGTTTCAAACTCGGGCTAAAACACTCAGTATTGTTTTCCTGATGGCTGGCATCATTAAAATACAAATAACTGCCAATAGTCATAAATATGATTTGGTCATAAACACAGTTGATCATTCTTGACGCACTTGGCTTTCTTGACTAGGCATTCCAGTCTCACAATCAACAATGCTGAAATCGTTCACGAAGCCATGCTCACAGGCGACAGCGTTGTAAACAAAGCGCGGAGATCTTCATCTGCGCGACAAGCAAGCTGAAGCACCGATCCTCTCCGTACGCCAGTCTCAACTACCCTGCCCGACATCACCATCACCGCCGCCATTACCGCCACCGGCAAGCTGACGCATTAGTGGCGCCACCGCCCGCCCTCCCGCCAACTGCTTGCGCGCACCCACTAACGAAGGCGATCGTAAACCCACGGTGGTGGCGGGAGCAGGGAGCAAGGGACGGTTACCAACGAAACAAGAACGACGGCAGAAGAGGCCGAGGAAAGGAAGGGTGGGGAGGGAAGAAAGGAAAGGGGCCAAACGGGACGAAACGGGACGGAACGGAAAGAAACGAAACGGGACGGGACGGAACGGAACGGGACGGGACGGAACGGAACGGGACGGGACGGAACGGAACAGGACGGGACGGAACGGAACGGGACGGGACGGGGACGTAAAGGAACGGGAGGGGACAGGACGGGCGGCGCAGGGCGGCGCAGGGCGGCGCAGGGCGGCGCAGGGCGGCGCAGGGCGGCGCAGGGCGGCGCAGGGCGGCGCAGGGCGGCGCAGGGCAGGACAGGGCAGGACAGGGCAGGACAGGGCAGGACAGGGCAGGACAGGGCAGGACAGGGCAGGACAGGGCAGGACAGGGCAGGACAGGGCAGGACAGGGCAGGGCAGGGCAGGACAGTGCAGGAGAAACAGGACAGAACCGTAGAGGGTAGGGCACGACAGAGTGAGGCGTGTCAGGGCGTGGTATGGCGTAACAGGACAGGGCAGGATGGGACAATACAGGGCAAGACTGAGCAGGGCAAGGTAAAGCAGGGTAAGGTAAAGCAGGGCAGGGCCGGCACGGCAGGAGAGTGGAGGGGAGGTCAAGACAGGCTAAACGGACCAGGACAGGACAGGGCGGTGTGGGACCTGGAAAGGCTGGACGGGACAACACAGAAGAGAGCAGAGCAGGGCAGGGCAGGGCAGGGCAGGGCAGGGCAGGGCAAGTCGGTGGCCGAGCACACGCCGTAAGAGGGAGAGGAGAACGAGAGCAAGGAGAAGGGGGCCCAGCGGAGGAGGATGTGGTGCGGGGCAGCGCGAGCGGTGCCTTGAGCGCCCCCGAGGGAGGTGGCGCCGAGGGGGAGGTGGCGCCGAGGGGGAGGTGCGCGCCGGCGGTGGCTTCGTGGGCGACAGCGGGCAACGGCGGGCGAGGGAGCGGCGGCCAAGTCGCGGGGAGAGATTTCATTTACGCGACGACCAGACCACACCGCATCGCATCGCATCGCATCGCATCGCACCACACGAGCCGCAGCTCATGCGAGGTGGAGGAGAGGCCGGAGGACGGAGGTCCCCGGTATTACCATCTGCGTCATGCAGTGGCATTAAATAGAAACTACTGCACTCGTGAAATTAAAACCAGGTGTTAAACAATGCATAACAAATGACCCCGCCAGCGCGGTGTATCTCAAAACGTTTATCGCTTTTTCTATTCCATTTTTCTTACAGCTTTTTACTGGCCAATCAAACTGTGATTCATCTTCCTTCGGAGGCGGTACATATCGAACGCTACGTCATTGTCGAATAAACAGCGTATGTATTATAACATAACCTCTTTGATTTTAACGTAGCTTTCCGTTATTTTCAATATTTGGCGCATTTTGATACTCTGGGATATAATTTCTCTCGTGGAATAGTCATATTTGGTGCTTTAGAAATTCTCAGATAAACCCCCTTCTCGTTTCGCGCATCGGGAATTTATCGACTATTTCCTATGCACTCGTGGTATTACCTATGATAAAATCAATCACAGGAATTACCTAATTTTAAAATACGTAGAAATAATAATAATAACAATAACAATAATAATAACAACAACAACAACAACAATAATAATAATAATAATAATAATAATAATAATAATAATAATAATAATAATAATAATAAATTATGTCTGGCAACGCCCCGCGACGCCCCGCGACGCCCCCCGACGCCCCCCGACGCCCCCCGACGCCCCCCGACGCCCCGCGACGCCCCCCGACGCACAGCGACGCAACGCCACTCAAGGCGACGCAAACAAAGCCGATACCAGATGCGTCCATTTCTGTGCGCAGCCGTGCGCTTGCGATGCATCTGGCGGGTGGGCGGGCGGGTTGGTGGACGGGCGGCCAGGGGGTGAGCGCGCCTACTACTTCCAAGGAGTTGGCGATCATCTGTACGTGGAAGAGTGGCGAGCCGCGGCGCGGGGCGGCGCAGACCGGACGCGGGCGTCGATCGGCGCGCCACGCGAGGGCAATCCGTCAAGCGAAGGGCGGGATGGGAGCCGGCCCTGGCCCCGGCCGCACACCCCCGGCTCGCCCACCGACCGATGCCAATCCGCCCAACAACGCTCCAGCGCGTCTTCTTCGGAAACGGAATATCTTTCCGATAAACCGTTCATTAGGAATGAATTTAAGACCGGCGAAGTGCTTCGAGGGACGGAACGAGAGACAAATTCCAGTAAAGGGATATGGATATACCAAGCAAATTTGTTCTTAACATAATGGTCAAAAAAGGGAGAAAATTAAGAGTGTTAAGGGAAGAAAAGTAAATCAGATAATTATAAAAACCTAGCATTTACGAATATGGAAATTTATGGATTTACCCTGAAAACTAACATCTTTCTATTTCATTTATTAGTCTAAATATTTCTTTTCTTTCTTTCGCATCACCTTGACTCAATAATGCATAATTTCTCAACTTAATACCGGTAGAAAATATGGGACAAAAGACGCAAAGAAACATTGTTCATTAAAACCTAAAACTTAAAGGCTAGGTTGAAAAACCCTTTAAGTCAAAAAAGTTCAAGATACAAAACACAAAACTTGTCTTTAGAAATCTTGTTGAATACACCCTTATAAATATATTTTAATGTTATCTCATGGCGCATGTCATGTAAGAGACAAAATAAACTGTTTTTAAAAAAAATTTAAGTAGAGGTGAGAATTCTCTAACTGATTATTCATAGTAACATGATATAGAAATTTACTGTGTACACACGAGCCACCATTTCTATTCCAAAAAATCACGAACCCCGCCCAACCTAGGTAAATGTCTCAATTATTAACGGCTTACTGTGTCCCCGACCACATTCACTGGGCATGATAATTTTAATTCTCTTCAAATTTAATGACAATTTATGTGGACGCAAAATTTGACAGAAAATTCTCAAAGAAAAATTCAGAAACGGTAATGGCGACGAAAGTTGCTTAAAGATTTCTCACAAAGCAACTTTATACATTATTAATTATTTTAAGAATTATTTCAACCGTCAAGACTCGATCCTAGGACCTCGTGGTCAGAGGGAATGCAGTGACATCGGTTGAGGCCGTGAGCTATCTCTTTCGGTATAAACGTTCCATATGGAATCCAAAAGCTTATTGGTTTTGCAAAATAGTCCATAGAAGTGGCTGTGAAAGTCCCTAGAAGGAGCTTCTTGTTCGCAACATTATACTTCCACGGAACCCGTGACAGTTTATTCATATTTCATTTGCATTTACATTTTTTGTGTGGCAAACCAGATTGGGACAGATTTTTCACTGAGCTATCCCTTTGCCTACCGAGACCGGCCCGGGCATCAATCTGTGCGCCGCATAAGACCAATCCGTCAAGGGAAGGGCGGGCATAGGCCCAAGCCGACTGCTCCCACCTGCCGACGAAAATTCCACAAACGTTTGAACGCCTCTTCCTGAATCATCTGGTCTGTCCGATAAACCCCACATTACGAATAAAATTAGAAAAAGGGACGTGCTTCGAGAACGACAGAAAGGGTACAAGAAATGAACTAGAGTAAAAGGGTATGGAAAACACCGAAAATGAAATTCTTGAGAATTTTTCGAAACAAATTAATGGAGGGAAGGGACGTCAATACAGCAATAACAAAAAGAATAACGAAGACAGTGTGAATATTAATCCATGTATTCACTCACTAAACATTATTAAATCTCAAAATAAATTTCTCGGTTTCATTTTTTCACAAAATATTTGGCAAAATCTTTGGCTGTGATTTGAAAGCTAAATGTTTTTCATTAGTAGCAGAGCCACGACGGAGTATTTTCCCTTTTTCATATGGGAGTTATCCCAAGTTACGATTGAAAACAAACTCTCATCAACGATTTTTCGGTGAGGAAAGAACTCCGATAAGCGAAACTAGTAGCGACCAGAAAATTAAATTTTGAGCACTAAAATACAAACATCAACCACTTGGTCACTGAACATCTAAATATTGCCTATGGGTCTTACACATATCTAAAAATAGTTTTGGAAGGATATTTTGAATTATTTTTATTTTATAAATAATTATTTCTATTCGGAATATCCGCTCATATTGAAGTTGAGCTACAATGGCATTTGTGATGATTGATGAATAATTATTGACACATAAGGCCATATTAATATATTAGAAAGTAGCATAATAATTTCGAAAAAATTATCATATGCAACAAAAACGAATATGAAAATAAACAATATTTATTATTAAATATTTAAAAATTAAAATGGTTTTCATTTATGTCTTAATATAAAATTTTGTTTATTGGTGGTACTACCCATCAGGGGTCCTAAGCACATGCTCACTTCTTATTCACTACCCCATTTCTATTCATCAGAGAATACCGATGAGTGGGGTAGTATGAGTGGCGAATTAAAAAGAAAGGAGCAGTGCAATGAATTTCGGAGGAAAAGGGGAACGTATGGCGCAGTCCACCGCACGTTCCATGTCAAGCGTCAGAAATCCACAGCTTGCTGAGCTTCGGGTCCCCATCTACG